>WBND01000640.1:506392-526157 GCA_013398595.1 Tychaedon coryphoeus | reverse complement strand
GTGCTTCTGCCAAGGCCGCGTCCCCAGGGCGAGAGGGAGCCGCCTGCCAAGGTGATGCGCAGGGGGCTGCGGCGAGGCCGCGAGGAGGAGCGGGAGCAGCTGCCGGGTCCGGGAGAGAGCATGGGCGCGGAGGCCGAGGCGGAGCGGGCAGCATCGCTGAGCGACGAGCGGCGGCGGCAGCAGCAGCCTCTAGAGCCGAGGGTGCTGAGCACGGCGTCGGCCAGGGCGGCGGAAGAGGAGGAACGGCTGGAGCGGGAACACTTTCGGAGGATCATCAACGCTTTCCGCTATTACGGGTAACTGAGGCCTGCCCCTGGGCGTGGGGCCCTGCGGGGGGCCCTCCGCTGGCCGAGCGGCCTCCGTAGGGTTGGCAGCCGCCCGCGGCCCCCGGGGCAGGGCGCTTTTCCTTCGCGTCATGCGGCCGGCTCCGGGCTGCGCTCCGTGCGCGGCGCTGCCCCGGAGGCGGGGTGCCGAGCCCCGAGCCGGCGGAGGGCTTCTGCACCGCTTTCGTTTCGGGATACGCGCCAAGTCACCTTTATGTCTGTCGATTCGAAAGCGTAAAAGAGAGCATCAAACCTGAAAATTGTGTCTTGCGGTCTCTTAGGAGATAGAATGCTCTAAGACACTCTAAAGCCTTCAAAACAATAGTATCTCCTGCTGGCAGAGAAACGCAAAATGGTGTTTCGATTATTGGGTGGAAGTTCTTTAAAGACATTTTGCTTTGCAGAAGCGATAAAACCTATTGCTAGGGATAATATATGCCTTTTTAATAGCATCTGTTGGGTCAGAGGAGGGTTTGCTTGCTCCATAGGAATGAGCCAGCGGTGGTGGGGACACCTAGTTTTAGGACTGAATCCGTTTAGAAGACGAGGAAGCAAGTTACTCACATTGCAAGGTAGTGGAGCCTGGCTGGGAAGGTCCAATTCTCTTCAGTGTTTTGGTAAACGGTTTCCTGTTTCTGGGTTTGGAAGGCAGGTTTGTACTTCGAAGCCCCATCATGTGGCTTATTACTCATACGCTCATGTGCATTTTTTGTCAATGTGGGACAGACATCATTTGTCCATGATACTGAGGTTCTTGGTAGGAGTGGGTAATATATAATTTCTTCTGTTAGAGGTTTTTCCCAGTAAGTTTCATTTGTCGTCCAGGACAAGTGTTTGAGCAGCAGGCTGGTCTGAATGACTTTTTGATGTCTCTTCCAGAGTGAATTCTCTAATTCAGTTTGGTTATATCAAAGAACTAGTTAAAAGTATCTAATAACCAATTGCTACTAATGCAATTCTGGCCTGTTATTTATTTACATTATTGGTATAATTGTACCCTCTGGCCTTAGAAGCTGGGAATATCTTTCTCAGCCTTCTGCTGAACTGTGGCTTTGGGTTGCTTTTGAATGCTTGTTTTGGTAAAAACATAAGAATAGGATGTGACTCAAATTTCCAGTACAGAAATTCGATGAAATTGCCTCTGTCTCAAAGAAATAATTCAAAATTTAAGTGAAATTACATATATTGGTACTTAATAAATGGAATTTTTGTTTGCTCATATGGATATTTCCTGTTAACTTGGCAACATGTGTATGAATAAGACAGTAACACACTTTGAGTCCAAATCTTGTTCTTGTCTTCTAGAAACTATGTTATTTTTAGTTTTTCTGATTTCAGTGAATTATTCGTTCTGCTAGATGCTAGTAATTTAGCTTAAAAGGATGAACCTAATTAGGTTCAAAGGTTTTTTTCTCTGATAAAACTTTGAGGAAAATGTTGTTGAGCTAAGCTGATGTGCTTTTTGTAGAACATCAGTTTATTTTTTTCCTTTATTTCTTTTCTGTTTCTTTCTTTTAATGTAATTTTAAACCAGTGTAGCTATTGCAGTGAACAAGACCTTCTCAGTAACACTTGAATGAGATATCACCTGGTCAAATTTCTAGAATGAGGTTGTAACTAAAATGCCAGCAATTTCAGCTGTCTCTCATAATGGCTAGTTTTTTCAGCTTTGTTTTACTGTATGCTGAGCCAAGACTTGGGAAGCTTCAGTATGAATTGACCAGCTAAAATCATTTGGTGGTCAAAAGGATCAGTATCTCATACTGAATTTTCTCTCTAGTCATCATGACTGAGCAGCTATGGCAACTATACATCTGTCAGTTTAGACAGAAATCAAATCTAGCAAAATCTCGGAGGAGTGATTTTTATGGACCTTTTATCCTGGGGAAGTGGAAAACTTTTTAGCTTGCATCAGTCACATGATCATGTTCACAGTACTTATGAGGAGTACACGGTTAAAAGAAAGTAGCTTAGTATCTTAGTGTGGCTGCCAGAACTCTGGTATGGTATCTAGTATTAAACAGGAATGTGTTAAATAGAGTAGTAATGTAGAACTAGAGTTTAAAAAACTTTTGCCTAAAAAATTCTAGAAAAGTTGTTCTCTAATGAGGAACTACTCTGGTCTCTTTCTGTGTGTAAAAAAAAAAATTGAATAATTGTAATTGGAACAGCTTAGAGTGAATTATGTACATGTGTGTATATTGCTTCTAAATACTTAAAACTTTTGCTTTTTAGAACGAATATGCACGAACGAGTGAACAGAACAGAGAGGCAGTTTAAGTCTCTCCCGGCTAACCAACAGAATCTTCTTCCTCAATTTCTTCCTCACCTTGACAAGATTCGGAAGTGCATTGATCATAATCAAGAAATACTGCAGACCATTGTGAATGACTGTGTTCATATGTTTGAAAATAAGGAATATGGAGAAGATGTATGTTAAAATGGACTTTTTTCTTGCCCCAAAATTGAATTCTGTATGCTTTGGGATTTTCTGCATTTGTTTTTAATACCTCAGACTTCCAACTTTCTTTTCTTTTGCTGTCCTTGTTTTATAATTTCCTGTTTTCTCACACTTCTTTCACTCTTGTCTTTCGCATTTACAGAGCTGATGCTTAATGAAGCTGTTTGTTTTTAGTTCTGTTAGTTACACTTACGAAAACTAACTGTGAATCTTTCAGGTCATTGTTAGAAAAACTAACTGTGAATCTGGCAAATCATTGTTTTCACTCCAGAGTTCTAGCTTTACCCTGAATACATTTTAAAGTTTTTTTTTTCTGTTAACTGTATAGAATATAAGTGATATTGTCTGTCTTACTGTAGGTTCTTATATGTTTCAACATTGTGAATTGGTTACAATTCTAGATTGTGAGTATTTTTAATGTTGTTATTTGTAAATACTTTTTTACTACTTGACCTACTTTCTATCAAAAAGAAAAGATGCCAAGACTTAAAGGACTGACAGAGATGGAAACTGAAGTCCTCTTTGGATACAGGCAAGATACCTTAATGGGCAGCTCTAATGTAAGCTTCTCAGTTTTGCCTTATCAGTGTCTAAAGGGATCCTTTTTTCAGGGTAAGCTGTTCAGCCTCTGTACTGTCTAAGCCCTGATCTTTTCCTGAGTAAGGACTACCAGTTGTGCTTTGCTACATATAGGCTTTTTTAATGTGGAAGCTGGACTTTTGAATGCCAAAGAGAGAACAGCAAACTCAGTTTGTTTAGGATATTAAGGTGGATTTAAGTCTGGATCCCAGGAGTGAAAGGGAAGTGCTTTGTCAGCTGATACTACCAGCAGTTCTTGCAGCATGGCTTTTTTTCTCATCATAATTTGCTTGCCCCCTGCAAGACTCCAGATACTTGATATGTTTTCCACTAACTTTTTTTTTTTCCTCTCCATTTTATTCAGGGGAATGGGGAGATTACACCAGCTTCAACATTTGACATGGATAAATTAAAGTCCACCTTGAAACAATTTGTGAGAGACTGGAGTGAAGAGGGGAAGTCTGAGAGGGATTCCTGCTACCAGCCAATTATTAGTGAAATTATAAAGAACTTTCCAAAAGAGAGATGGTAATAGTGTCTTAAAACTTATATTTATGTAGATTTACATTGTTGCACAAATCTAAAACAGAATTTATGGAGTAATGAAAAGCTTTGTTTCAAAAGTAGAGAATTTTTTGTGTACTCAGTGGAATTTATTTTTCACTCAAAGTTTTCATGTCTAATACAAGATGTTGGAAAAGAGTATAATCATAAGCTTCACAAAGTAATACCAGGTAAACCAGTAATACTTTTTTTGTTTCTGTTGTGCAGCTGGATGTAACAATATACGTAAATATTTCACGTAAGATATATCAGAAAGTTAACTCAGTTGTGCTTAATGAGGTAAAGTTTGCAGGTTGACAGATTCTCAGAGTGTGTCTGCTACAGGTGAAAGGAAAGATTCTGTGACAGCAGGAAGTAAGGCTTTGGCTCTTCATTATGGAAGGAAGGAGGAAGACTTAACCTCTAGTGCAGTTGCACTTAATTGCACTAAAAATTTACTCTGAAAATAGTCGATTCTAACCTTGGTTTCAGACAGCTGAATTAAGAGAATTCTTAAAAAAGCTTAGTTGCACATGGGAAGGTAATTTTTTAAGTATTGGCTTGTTAACTGTGCCAGAATAGTCATTGATGTAGGGTTTTAGGTAATTTAGGTAGAACATACTGGTAAAGTCTCAGAAGGTTATAGTGCTATAAGAATTCCGTGTTTATTTGGTTCTGTCAGTTAATCAACCCAGTCATCTTATAGTATATTTTAGTTTAAACTTAATAGTATTACAGTAGGAAAATTGGAGAATTTTTATTCATAAAGGTAACAGGCCACTACTTAAGTTTGATATAGCAGGGTATCATTGTGGTGGTTTTTTCTCTTTCAGTAATAGTTAATAATGCTCTCGTGCAAATTTGAAAAGTTTCTTCCACTAGCCATTGTTTAGTTTCATTATTAAAGACCATTAGTCATTAGTGGGAGAACATGGAGTGTAGATGGTTTCTACTTTGCCTTGAACTGACTTACCTAAAGATACATACACCTTTAAAAATGTTTTATCTGCAAGTGAACTTTCTGCAGTTTTTCTAGTGCTAATGCAGTGCCCTGCATAAGATAAAAAATGAGTTAAATACTGCAGGTATACATCTGATGTGTAGATCTGTAGGAAAACTCATGGTTATTATTTTGCAAGAGGTTAAATTATCAATGTGGAGATATTGTAGCACTTAAGTGAAACCTTTTCTCTGTTCACATCTTGTTAGCTGCTATGTTCAGGTCACTTCTTTTTCCAGGTGACCAAAGGCTCTCCTGGTTAGGTGTACTTCTTGAGGTAAGAAACAGTCATGTACTATCAGGCTTAACTGGCAGTGCCACTTCACCCTTGTGCATGAAATAACTTCCCTGGCAGAGTTTGCTAACTGGTCTGTCTGCATTTTTTAAACAAATTTTATACAAACACTCCACTCTGCAGTGGCAGGACCTGAGGGGATGGCATGCAGCTGAGTCAGAGAAGGTTTAGGTTAGATGTCATGAAAAAAAAAATCTTCATCTGGAGGATGGTTGTGCACTGGAACAGGTGCTTCTGGGAGGTGATTAGAGCACCAAGCCTGCCTGAGTTCCAGAAGTGTTTGGACAGTCTTCTCAGGCACATAATGTGACTCTTGGAATGTTCTGCATAGGGCCAGGAGCTGGACTGTCTTACCCTGACAGGTCTGCTCTAGCTCAGCATATTCTCTGATTCAGTGATTTTTGAGGTGGAGAAGTTGTTTCAGTTTGAAGGGATTGGCAGGGGATTGACTGACCACAGTTATTCTGTCTGTTATTTATAGTGGGAGAGGACTGAACATGGACTCTAATGTGTGAAAGAAAACAGCCTGTAGGTGAACCTCAGAATGCAGCTTTGCATTGCTTTAGTGTTTCCTTTTGTAGCACAGAGCACTAAAGTTTCCTGAAAAGATGAAATGAAAGTGCTGAAGAAAAACTGCACTGGATGATGAAAATGACTTTTTGTAAATGTACTTTGTGTTGAAAACGATAAATATTTTAAATTTAAAACTGTCAGTGCCTGTCACCATTTATTTGGTAGAAGGAATTGCAGTACTCATCAAATCTGTAATATTCAATGGAATGGTACATTCAGTTTCTAGTTAACATAATTTGTTGGTGTTACTAATTCCATGCATTGGAGTCATGTGAAAATGGAGTTTAAATTTTTGAAACTACTCAAGTATGTTTCACTCTGTGCATGCACACCTTGTAGTATTGCAGTTTTCAAGATTGACACGTATGGGTTCAGTTGATATGGGAGCAGCAGGTAAAGCTGTGAAGTGGTGTATGTGCTTGCTCTTTGGGAAGTAGAAGTAGTGCAAGCAATGGTTGAAAGCAGCTGTATATCAGAATAGTTATTAAGTAGGTGCTACTTATATGTTATCATGTGTTTTGGTCTAGTATTCTGTTTAGGGTATCATCTAAAAATAAATGGCAAAAGCGGTTCCTGCTTCTTTCTGCTTACCACCTTAACACAGAATCTATCAGCAGAGTCAACCAAGCAGTGCTAAGCAAATCTCATGAGATCAGGTCTTCCTGAAGAACTGATAGATTTCTTGCATTATTCATGTTGGAATTTGTCTTTTACCTTGCCGGAGCATTGTAATAGTTAAATGTCTTGGATTTCTTGTGTTAGAATGAACTTACTTGCTGTAGGAGTAAAACGTAGATGCATTTTTACTTCTCTATCAGTGTATTTATTGAAGCATTTTTATAGGGAAGTATTGAGTTGCAAATCTAAATAATCATACTCAGAATTTTTTTTATTCCCCTTTTTTTCAGTCATCTTGGTTTCCTTTCACTTCTAATATTGTTCTTCTTGCTTAGGTGAAATGATGTAAAGATCATCAGCTTCTTGTCCAAAAGAAATCTATGAAATAATGAACTTTTTTGTTAATTATCATTCCATGGCCAAAACTACTATACCTAGGTATTTTTTCCAGTTTTCTCATAAACTAGGCCTCTGGAATGAACTATAACTTGAAATTTATTTGTGTCATGCTGTCCAACAATCAAATGTATTTCCCAAGATGCTGACAGAAGAGCCGAAAAGAAATCACCAGAGCGTAGTTTTCTTTTAATATGAAAAACAGCTTATGCGTTCTGGGCCCGAGCTTGACTATAGTTTTTGAATGTGCTCGGTCACATTTACAATGGACTTGAAATTTCTGCTTTATTTGAATTTTATTTGACTTTATATGAAATACATCTGTCCTGGCAGGTCTTTGTACTTAGGCTAAACTTTGCTTTAAACGTTGGATTTAAGAGCAAATATACTGTCAGTGTTACTGCATCACTGAGTGTTTTGCAGGTCTTTAAATGAAAGTAACATAAAACTTGGCTGCCAAGTTCAGAGAAGAGTTGCTCTTCAAATGATGGTACTGTTTAGCATTTGTCTTTAAAAAAAGTCACCAACAGTATGATTGAAGTAAAATAACAAAATATGGGATACTAAGAATTGGATTTGTTTACGATCTAAATTTACAGACCTCATAAACACTAGGAAAGGAGTCCCACAGTGTGTCCCTATGCTGATATTTTCACTGATCTGAAGCCCATCTCTCACATTGAGATGTATTTATTACTTCATTTGATAAATGGAACTGCAGTGTTTAGTTTATGCAAATTAGGTTTGTATTTGATCAGACACTCTCTCATTTTTCTTTTGCTGAGTATGTTTACCCCTTCAGCATCATTACTTTTTATTATAACAGAATAGACATGAAATAAGCCTCCATTTTTATCACGTTTAATTTCCCCCTTTTAAAAAGGACACCTTTAGAAAAAGTTAAAATCTTCATTAATGTCAATAGTCTTCTAAAAGCTAAAAATACCTCACACTGAAACACACAGTGTGAAAAGGGCATGACAAATTTGTTTCTGATACTTCTCCATTGTCTTTTTTAAGAGACTTCTGCAATTTCAGTAGTTGAGCTGAATAGTACTGTGTATCCCTCTGTGCTGTTTGGCCAGCACCTTTCCCCACATCTGTCAGATTAATAGGCTGATGGTACTTCCCTCTTGGCCCACAGCCATTCAGTGAGTACTTGTTGGATACTCATTTATGTTCCTAACTGCTGCTAGTTTTGTGTCATAGGAATCCTGTCCTTGCTGGCTGGTTCAAGGCTGGTTTTCCTTGTGGATCACTTTGGGTTATAATGTTACCACAATTGGTTTGGTTTTTTTTTTTTTTTAGTCTACTTTGTAACTGCTGTAATCACATAGCCACCAGAGAACAGCTATTTTTCTAGCCTCTGAAAGGACTATGGCCATTAAAAAAACAGTTTCTGTGCAATTAAAGATTTTTAGCTAGTATAAGGGTTCAAAATTCAATGTAATTCTGTAACAGTTTGTCACAAACAGTTCCTTTTTAAGTCTTGAAAAAGGGGTTAGGCAATTTTTTTCTGATAAAGGGACACTATCGACAGTCGCTACTTGTTAATGCAGTAAGTTTGCCACATACATAATTTCTCAGACTATAAATTCAAAAGCTCTTGGAAGGTTAGTGTCAATGTTAGTGGACTGCGATTTTATTATATTGTGTTTTATTAGCTGTGCTCTCTTGTTGAAATAAAGGTGGCCAGAGGCATTCTCCAGCAACTGATACAAAGAGTAGTGGTAGAAATTAAATGGCTAGCAAATTTCCAGGCTTTAATCCTGTCATAAAGCTGCAAACAAAAGTGTAGTTAAATCTACACTAGAAAAAGAGAATAGATAACTATTTTCTAAGAGAGAATTAAGAAAATTAGTTTAGGAGTACAAAAACTTGATGTTGTGAATGCAAATATACAACTGCAGGTAATTTAAAATCAACTCACTTGACTGTTAGAGGTTTTATCTTGTTTCAGGATACATAAAGGTACAGATTTCAAAATGTGAATATACCTACATATCTATTAGCTACCAGGTTGCTTTAAGAAAGTACTTTTCTTCTAATCAATGGGTTGTAATCTTAAAAGTGGTTTATGGCTTATCATCCCATTTATTATAGAAGCCTCCACATGTGGGTGCTAAAATCCCTGTAGAGCTAGTATAAATATTTCATAAATAAAGTGAAATTGTAAGGAAATGGAGAAATAGATTTGGTTAGAAAATCCAGTTGGAATAATGGTGTACCATTACGAATAGGAAAAGCTGTAAGATAGAAGCTTTTCTAGCTTCTACCAGAAAGCGTGTTTTCTTCTTCTCCTGGTCCCCTATTTTCAAGAATTTAATATTGAGTATTTAGTTTTCTCGTGAGGTAATTTTTTTTTTCAGTAGGACTTTGTGGCAGCTTTCTTCTGGTTTTCCCTGTAGAAGAGAGGTAATGAGAACCGTTGCTTCTTAACTGAGTGCTCTTAAGTAATAACAAAGTCTTGATTTCCAGCTTCTTATTAAGTAAGAAAAAGAGCCTGGGCGTATAACGGAATGGAAATATAATGGAATGGAATGATTTTTCATTTTGGAGACTTCACTAACTAGATGATCAAATCAAAACTCAAAAGGCACTGTTAAAACTACTTTATTCGATTGTGTGGCCTTTAGAAAAGAATACTTCCTTTTGTTTTTTCATCTTCATGCTTGTGCAGCATCCGTACTTTTTTGAACACCTTGGCATTCTGAATTTTTAAGTAGTCAAAGGCTTTGTGTTTTTTATGCCTTTTATCCTTTGGAACTGCTGATTGTGGCCTCCTTCATGTACTTTCATATAAATTGGTAGATGTATTTTTTGTCTTGAAAGTGATATGCAAAACAGTGTGGGGAGATGTATGAATATTCATACTGTGGTATATGAAATCATGAACTCTTGAAGTCTTGTTTATGACTGGAAACTGAAAAATTATTTCTTTTTAGACTGAGTATCTTCAGTTCAGCATGGGAGTGGTTTCAGATGTATGAGTGAAGGCTTGATGGCATTGTGGAAGTGTGTTGGTTAGAAAATATATGTATTGCCTCAAAGAGGAGCAAATTTTGAGATTCTTAGTTCTATTTGTTCATTGCTGTATTTCTAAGTATTTCAATGAACACACTGCTAGATGTTTTCTGATTGTCTTCAGCTTGATGCTTAGTAATGGGTAAATGGTTAGAGAGCTGCAATATACTTTGATTTAGGAAACACACCACTTAAAGTACTTTGGGGAGGCCAGTGAGCAGGATATGAAAAACCCACCATTGCTGAAACAGTCACTACTTTAAGGTTTTTACATTCTGAATTGTTCATCAGATTGTGGAGATCTTATGTTTTCATTTCTCATGTCAAAACACTTGGGTTTTTGGTTTTTTTTTTCCTTGTAAGGTAACTAAAAATGTTTCTAGAATGCTTTCTGATTATAAGTGGGGCTTAAAGAAAAATTCATTGTGATATATGATAATATTCTTCAATTCACATGACAGAGTTTTGGCTGAGTAACTGTAGAACTTATAAGAAAAACAAATTGTGTATAGCAGTTATGCTCTGTATTCAGAATGAGAGTTGTATATGTTCTTTTGAGTAATTTCTGTGCATTATTTTGACTGTACAGTTAACCAATCTGATTAGAACAGGCTCATTTTCCATGTAAAAGCAAAGCCATACAGGAAACATAATATGGTGCCTAAGTATATGGTGGGAAAAATGTTTGGCTGGAACCTCTGAGTTGTGTTAAGGGATATCAGATAAAGACTTAACTATTATTTTTGTTCTGTTGCAGGGATTTCTCCAAAGTTAATATCCTGGTACCTGGTGCTGGGCTAGGTAGATTGGCGTGGGAAATAGCTATGCTCGGTTATGCTTGCCAAGGAAATGAATGGAGCCTCTTTATGCTCTTTTCTTCTAACTTTGTACTCAACAGGTATATAGCTTATGTTTTACTTGCTGAATAAAACCTAGAGAGGCAAAATTACAAATGAGAGAAGTTTGAATATATACATCTCACAGGAATAGATTTATAAGTCTTACTGCAAGGCACATACTTTTTATAATTCTTTAAGGAAAAAAATCTTAGGGATAAATGGAGAAGGAAGTTTTGTATCTGAGTCATTAAAATTACAGAAAGCATGGCTTTCAAGTTGTGAGATTTAAAATCTCTAAATTGTACAACAGATTTTCTGCAAAATTTTGATTAGGTTTTATGATTTGTTTCACATCTGTTTCTGTAAAATGGACACCTATCTCATTATTACTAAATATAGGATAGTGAATACATCCATAGTACGTAGTAGTGGTGATTATTAAGAGGATACCTGTTTAAAAAGAAGTATCACATTGCATACTAAAATTTTAGGCACTTTTTTGACGAGAAAAACAGTCATTGAAGCGTGCTGCGCATAGGCTGAGAGTTAATAGTTCAACCATTATGCTCAGATAATAAATTTAAATGTAGTAAATTTCATATTACAGCTTTTGCTTAAAATGACATTTCTGGATTTGGTATTCTGCCGTTCTTGCATTGGAATTAACTGTTTTCAAAATGACCTTGTTAGAGAAAAAAAAAGGCAGCACACGCAACTGTTCTTTTAAGAAAGACAGTGGGAATGCTACAGGTGGACGAGTATTGAAAGAGGTTTGGGGGGTGTTTTTTTGGTGGGGTGTTAATGCCAGGTTCACAAAGGTAGAATTTGACAGGTCATTCATCAGTCTGAAATGATACACCTTTGCTGAAAATACCTGAGCTATTGGCTTTTTTTCCATATTACCATGTTGTTTTGGAGACTGTTTTATAGACTAGTTGTCCACAGTGCATTGTGATGCTCTTGCATCTCTTACAGCTTACTGTTCAAAAACAACAGAGGGAAGACTGCAAGATGCCTGCTGCATATCTGCATACAGCAGTACTGCTCCCTGTGAGAGTAGTAGATGTTTACTGGAGGTTAATTTGCTCTTTTTTTCCTGCATTATTCTCAAGTGACTCATTTGGTGGTGCAATTGTGTATTACAATTGATCTGACTGATGCCTTTTAGCTACTAAAAGGAAGCCAGATTCCTCTCATGCTTTGGAACTTCAAATCAGTGTAAAAGCATGCATTTCCCATCTTTTGGAGCACTGGTCAGTGGTCACAGAGGTTAGTTAGCTCCACCTCTACGCTCTGATGACATGCTTCCTTAATTTCCCATATAGTCAAAGACTCTTTATTTATCCTAAAGATTCATGTTTTACTAATGGTAGTAATTTTAGCATTTAATGCTCATATAGTGTTTCCTGTTCGTGTAGGATATTTAGCAAAGAGGTGTAAATACAGTAAACCTCCTAGCAGTATGAGATTCTGGACAGCAAAATTGAGTGTTGTGCAACTACTCTAATCATCTTTGCTGGACTAGTTATCAGTTATGTTATTGGCATGGAAGTGAATACTCCTAGCATGATTGATCAGCAGTCAATTTAGTTGAAGTCCAACCATTCCTGTCTGCCAGATGCAATTGTGGGCTTGATGAGTCCATTATGAAGGTTTTAGGGACTTGAAGATTCAATTTAGTCTGAAGTGGCTGTTCACAATTAGCCTTCTGAAATGCAATTCACTTTTCTAAAACTGGAAGGAACAGCAATGATCAATATAAGCTGAAGATAATACCTAAAGAAGAGTGGTCAGAAAAAAGAATTTGGCAATCAGTTTTTAACTATAGTCTCAATTTAATTTATACTTTTTTTTGGTTGATAAAAGCATGAAGATTTTACTGAAATGTGCTTACAGTTTTACAGCTTATAGCTTTACCTTCTTTCTCTGATGTTGGTTTATATTTAGGAAGATAAAGTACTGTTTTGAATGTCAAGCATTACTACAATAGGCTCCTAGATGTGGTATTCTGGCTTAATGTTTCTGTGTGCAAAGTGGTATTTGCTGATTTTCACACATTTTAAAAATACCTTCCATATCTCTAAAATAATGAACTTTGGTTACGGTGGATAAAGTTGCATGGTATGGTATGTGCGTCACAGTGTAACTTTGGTCACTGTAAATACCTGAAATTATTTAGAATTTGTTAGTCTGATGAGGAAACTCTAATTTGAGAATAAAATGACCTTAGACTAGTTAAGCTAGTGGCTCCAAGGCCACCTCAGTTCTTGTATGGGACATCCTGCTCTCCCTTGTATGCATAAAGTTCTTACATGGTGTGTTTTTCTTCTTTACTTTCTGGAAAGAGTATAATTTTAGATAAATCTTGACACTTGGAGGAGACTACTGATTGTGTTTGTTGCATGTCCACGAATGCCTTAGGATTAAAACAGTTAAGTTACATTTCTATCTGTACACCAGTGGTGAGAAGTGAGATTTGACCTACCCATTTTTTCTAAAACTTGTCTTTTCAGCTGAATGTTGAACAATGAATACCCCACCCCTATGGAAAATAATCAAGTGTGTCACACTTAAATATGTTTGATTTTTATAACAGAATGTATATTACACATTTTTTGTTGTAAGAATGGAATTTCCAAGGACTGGATTACTTTGTTTTGAAGTAAAAATTGTTGAAACTGGAAATGGAGATTTTCAAGCTTGTATATGAAAAAAGATTGCTATTTTCTATTAAATTGGAACTGTTTCAAAGTCTGTGTGAACATGAACTCCTTTCTAATATTTTTTTTTAATTGCTGTTGCTGTAGTTAGGGGCCTTTTTTGTTTGGTTTTGGGTTTGCTTTTTTTAAACCAACTGCATATGACTGATGCATAAGAAGAAAGTAGTTGGACACTGTATTACTGCTGCTCCAGTTTTAGTTTTTAACTGATAAAATGAAATAGAGATATAACATGGAGAAGGTAAAAAATATTATTTCAAACACTTTATCACAAATATATCCTAATCACCAGCCAAAAGAGTGCACTTTCTATAACCCAGTAGATTGCTTGCAGTTTATGAAATGCTTGATGATATGTATTTTGTAGGTCACATATGTTCTCCATTGTCTTGGAAAGAAAATATTTTTTCATTTTTTAGTTACAAACTAATTTTACAGGATGGTGGGAAAAGCTTCCTGTTATACTTAAATGCTGTATTTTATAATTTTTAAAAATGTGAGTTGATTTTATTAGTCATGTCAATCCAGAAAGTCTATTTTACAGAGACATGTTTGCGTAGCATGATGGCAAAGATCCAGGTGTTACAAATTTAAAATTACTTAAAACTTAAAATTGCTATTATTGTGCTTCTCAAAATGGCATTGAATTATATTTTTAATTTTTAAAGCATCATTTCAGTTAGCCCCTGAAAAATGCTTTTGTTAAGTTGTGCTTCAATATTTACTGTGATTATGGTTCAGGAAAGTCTAGAATGCTAACAAATGTTTCAGAAAAAAAATTGTGGAAGTAATGTTACTAGGTTTTTGTTGTTTGATTGTTGGTTTTTGTTTTTTTGTTGTTTTTTTAATAGGAAGGGAGATGATCCAGCAAATCTCAGCTTTTTGGAATATAGCAAATCTAAAGTTTTATTAATCTTAGGAAGTAAGCATACGTGTTTTCTTCTCAGCAGAGAAATAAATTGGAGAAAATAAGAAGTCATAAAAGAAAAAAGCTAAAAAAGGCAATTACTTTGTGGTAGTGATTTTGTTTCAGATTAAAATCAGTTTTTTTATCAGTTTGTTACTATGGGCAGTCAAAAGTGTTGTGAACTAGATTAAGTCTTCTGGCAAGTGTGGAGCTGTTACAAGAACTTTGACTCTTATATTTCTAAATTATAGATAAGCAATTAGTTGAAACAAATTTTGGTGGTTTTCATATTTTGCAGATGCTCTCAAATTAATTCATGTAAGCTTTATCCCTGGATTCATCAATTTAGCAATAACAGAAGATCTGCTGATCAGATACGACCAATTTATTTCCCAGATGTTGATCCTCACAGTCTTCCTTCTGGTTCAAACTTCTCTATGACAGCAGGGGATTTTCAGGAAATTTATTCTGAATGCAGTGAGTAAATGCAAACTTCTAGGCTATCCATGTAACTTTACATACTTTCAGAGTATTTGGCTCAGATTATAAAGAAAATAAAAGTTCATCTACGAGTATTAAGTATAAAGAACTATCTATAGCAAGATTCTCTTACACAGAATATTTCTCCAGCTGTATCAATAGGTCTATTTCTTACTCCAAATCAGCTTTTCTTCCAGTTACAGAAAATATGGAAACCCCCTGTGTAACTGATCTTGCAGGAGCCTTCCCCACAGCTGCTTAATATTTGAAGATTCAGTCTTTAACAGTGGAACATCCAAGACTGGCATAAATTAAGACTTCTAATGTTTTTTATTTACAGAACTTTAAACTTTTGCTATTTCAAGAATACTTGTTTAGAGAAAAACAGGGAGACTGATGCTTTAAAAGGTAGACTTCAAAAATTCCTGCTTGATGAATTGACTAGTTCAAAACAGCTGGGGAGATACTAAAATAGTAAAATGTTTTAAAGCTAAGTCATTTGTGAAAGTACACTTTAGTGTGCAGACTTGTATTGTTCTAGATACTAACTAGGGAGGCCTAAAATGACTGGATATTTTTGCAGTTGTATTTTTAACAGTTGTCATGATAAAATTCATAGGACAGGTGAGTGATAGCACACTAGGGCCTTCATTTATATAAAATGAGTTACAATGTTTCCATTTTACAGTACATATTATTTTATATAATGTATGAATAAATTTGTTAAGTAGTATTAAGCATATGTGATATTATAGTGTGTGTATGTGTACATGTACACACATGAATACAGGTCAAATTAACCCAAAGTTAACAGTTTTTAATGTAAACCAAAATACTTTATTACTTGCAAACAAAATTATGAGCCTTCAGCTGCTGTTAGTTAGGGTTAAATGAAGAACTTTTACAGGGTTAAAAGCACTGAAACTAATCTCTGTATACTTTGTTCTTTTTGTGCAGATACGTGGGACTGCGTAGCAACTTGCTTTTTCATAGATACAGCACATAATGTTATTGATTATATTGATACTATATGGAAAATACTAAAGCCTGGAGGAATATGGATAAACGTAGGCAAGTGTGACCAGCCACTCTTTTTGACTTCTTTTTAATAGTATACTTGAAAGTGTGTAATTGTGTCTATGCAGGAAACTGTACAGCTAGAAATATACA
Source organism: Tychaedon coryphoeus (assembly GCA_013398595.1). Lineage (NCBI taxonomy): Eukaryota > Metazoa > Chordata > Aves > Passeriformes > Muscicapidae > Tychaedon > Tychaedon coryphoeus. Next base: position 510,229 of record WBND01000640.1, on the reverse strand, counting down.
GGGCTTGGAAATTATCTCAGAAGTGTTCAAAATATGTTCAGATGTTTGCTAGTTACAATAAAATCAACATTCTGTGGTTTTTAAATAGACAACTAGATCTTGCCAGTGACAGGTTTTGCATTCATGCATCAAAGGTTTGTTTTTTTGACAAATACAGTATTCTGTGTTGGTTTTTGCTATTTTTCTAAGAAAACAGAACTTTAAAATACATCTTTACTTTTTTGGTTTTTTTTTCCCAATGTCTGATTGGTTCTCTGCTTCAAAACAGAAGCTTTGGAAATGAGATTTGATTGGAGACTTCCGTGGTGAAGGAATGTTAGACAAGACATATTAAACATTAGACAAGGCATTAAACATTATACATACTAAAGACTAGTGACTCACTAGTCACTCAGTCACGCTCCCAGTCCCAGCTAGTCAGAGTGCTAGCAGAGCTCCTAGACAGACTTCTATATTCTGAGCTATAGAGACAGTAATCATGCTTGGCTGAAGAAATTTTAAGACACAGAAAACAAAATGTGGTAGATAATGTTGTAAATTGTTAAATAAGAGTTAAAGTAATTAGTTTTCATTTTGTATTGATTCTGAAATTCATTATAAGAACCATATTCAAGTAACAGCAGTATATTCTTTTGTCAGAATTTATAGAACCATAGAATGGTTTGGCTTGGAAGGGATCTTAAATATGATCTATTCCAACCCTCCTGCCCTGGGCAGGGAACCTTCATGTTTTTGAGTGTGTGAATCTGGATATAAGTGTTTGTTGTACTATCAGTATATACTTTTGATTTTTAACACGTATTTTGTCTTTTTGATAGCCATTTCTGTTGTATCTTTGTACTTTAGGTCCTCTCCTTTACCATTTTGAAAACTTGGGAAATGAACTTTCCATAGAATTAACCTACGAGGATATAAAGAATGTTATCCTGCAATATGGATTCCATATAGAGGTAAGAGGATGCTGTAGTTTGCAGTAAGCAGTATTGTTATGAATCAGACAAACCGCTTTGAATAAACCACCATAAGTTTCATTCAATATAATGGCATATATTAATGACTTCATGGAGTTTTATGTATGTTACAAATCATCTGCTTTTCTCAAGTCTATAGATGAGGCTCGTAATCTAATAACCATATAGCATGTTCCTGTGTAATTCCTGTACAGAAGCTGTCTTTAAAACTGGTGCTTTGTTTTCAGGTGGAGAAAGAATCTGTCCTGTCAACTTACACTGTGAATGAACTCTCCATGATGAAATACTACTATGAATGCGTGTTGTTTGTGGTGAGAAAACCGGAATAGTAGTGGTCTGAATAGGTTAATGAGAAAATAATGTTGGTTTGGAAGCTAGAAATGAGAATAAAATCATCTGGTGATGTATGGACACAACCTCAAATCAGTGGTGCCTTCTTGTTCCTAAGAGGATATAGATAGTGTCTATTTTCTTAAGCTCTCTATTGCTGTTCAGACATATATTACGCCATGCATATTCATAATACACTTGTAAAAGATGAAATGTTCACAGAGCAAAAGTGTTTTCTTGAGAACAAAATTTAGTATTTGCCATAACTAGACTAACTCTCTGCTAATGCTGCCTCATTTCTCATAGATTTATAGTACTTTTTTTTTCTACTTGATATTAGGAATGCATGGAGGTGCTTCTGTACTAGCTGTATCACTTTTAGAGAAGTATTTGTAAATGTATACTTAAACTATGAATTCTGAAATGGTTGGGAAGTGGTAAAATTAATTTTGACTGATAAAATAGTCATCAGAACTGTTAAAACATTTTCTGTGGAACTGAAGCATAATACGATATTATACAAATTCTGATCTCTGGCTGTACCACTGTTAAAGGTTTAATCAAAAAACCGGAACCTCTAGGAAATTTTAAATATTATGTGAAAGCTGAATACTGAGTGAAGAAAAAGAAAACTATCACAGGGAAGCAGTATGTTAAACTCAGTTCAGGAAAACACTGGTCTTGATTGGTCTTAGTGTTGGAACTGAAATGTGTTAGATGCATTGCCTTCTTGAAATAACACTGATTTTGAGTCATCTTACTGTTTAAGCCAGAATTTTTTAAGGTTGATAAACATAGCTGAGTTATCCATGCCGTGTGTAAGTAGTACGACATAAAAGTACCTGTCGGAGTAGTGAAGTTAATGTAAGTATGTGCTATAACCTAATTACTTCCCCCTGAGCCAGAATACGCAGGCCAGATGGTAGACAATTTTCCTTGTATCTTCAGACACTTTACTTCACCCTTGTGACTTCCTGGTTCCTCCTGCTAATGTGTTTTTTTCCCTAACAGATGTGTCTTAGGTGAATATTTAATCTACAAGAGGCTGTCATGCCACGTACAATCTCATGTCACTTTGGAGTTACGTACATGAGAAAAACCTTAATTAACAGTCACGACTCTGAGATGAGGTGTCATCTTAGGTGTTTTGTTTTTGTGGTATATTGATTACCTTAAGTGCCATTGGGATACATTTTCAAAAATATGTTTAAAATCTAAAACCATTATGATGAGGGCTGAATTTTTTTTTTTTCTTTTCATATTTAGCTGTAAGGACACTGGTCAGTAGCTTGTTTGTTTCTGATCATTTTTTGTCCTGTGTTTCATGGTGATGTCCTAATCATATCTCTTTAATAGATCTGTTACTGGCTTTTCAGTTTTTCTAATCAAGGCCAGAAATTTGTGCCTTTATTCCTAAATTGAAAATCTCCAAGGAGGAAAAAAACAAACTTTTAAAAAAATATATATTTTCAACACTGTGTAAGAGCGTATGTTTCAGCATTGTGCCCCTTTCTGCTCAGAATCCTGATTGAGAGCAGAGGCTTCTGGTCTACAGAAGTGTTGAAGTTTGGCTTAAAAACTACTCTTCTTTGAATTCTCTTATTTTAAAAGTGCATGAACTGTCAAAGTTCTACCCTGTTGCAAGGGGGATCTGTTTAAAGATTAAACACTGCTATTCAACAAATATTTTAAAAGTCCTCATGTGGCTAAAAGTAAAAAACCACATGTGTTAATTTTCCATATTGTACCATTTAATTTTTGAGAAAATTTATGATTCTTTGCTTTCAATCTGCATCTCTTCTCTTAGGTAGAATATGATTAGTAATTTACTTGATTTTCAAGCTTCTTGAAATAAGACAAAGGTTAGGTGAATGTCAGGTTGATGCCGAGTAGCATATCTATCTGTAATACAACCCAGCTGCTGCCCCTTACACAGTGTGTAACTTGAAATGTGGTGGGCTTTTGTTTTGTTTTGTTTTTCAAAAATAAGCAATGGAGCTTTTTATTTATGGTTGAGTGTCAGTGTCCTGTGTTTTAGTATATTTTTTCTTTGCCACTCCATGTTGTCACAGGTGCCATTTTCTTATGCTCTCTGAAAATATTTTTACATATGGTGTAATACAGTGATGTGCTTTTATTTCTAATCTAGAAAATGCTGGGTTTTTCTCCAGAGTATTCTGCTTTTAAATTGCAACAGTCGCATTAAGAGTTGAAAGCAAAATAGTCTTGTGAATGAGCTGTTAGTAGTGTTTTACCTGCAACCCCATTTATGAGTTCTTGGAATTTGCCACTTGTACTGTAATGCACAGGGATAATTGTGTATTATAGAATTCAATCGTTTTATTTCGTTTTCTATGCGGGTGGAAATGCTCAAGGTATTTGTCAGCTGAGACTGTTTCTTTTAGGTCACTATTAAACTATACATGGTAAGACGTGTAAAATAAAATGCTGCATAATCTTCAGCGTATAACTTCTTTATATGGAGTTTGATAAATGTAAAACGTCCTGTATTTTTTTTTAATGTGTGATATTCTGG
>WBND01000640.1:473941-505002 GCA_013398595.1 Tychaedon coryphoeus | reverse complement strand
ACTCCACGTTTCAAATATAGAAGTTTGCGTGGTAAACTGAGTTTTCCTCCCCTCTAGATCTTGTATGACCAAAAGATTAAATTCAGTGATAGGGAGGTGGCAGAAAGTCTGATCAGGTTCGATGCAGTTTGAACTGCAGTTGTAGACTCTAGTTTTGAGAATTTGATGCCCTTCATAGTACAGCACTCACGTTCTGTAATGAAAACAGTGGCTTTTCTTTTTTAAGGTCTGCCTCTTTGTGTTTTCTTGGTTAAATGATTTGTTAGTGGGTTTTATTGATGATGGATGGTAGAAATTCAGGAGAAATTCTGCATCCTGTGAATATTATACAACCATTTTAAACACAATCATCTTTTTCATTTTTGAAGAGAGAACATGTGTATTCATAAACATAGTAATTAAACAATTTGAACAAACCTCTACAGAACAGTTTGACCCCTATCACATGTATAATGCTGGACTTTTACTTGCTCTTGGCATTATTTGGCATAACTTTGTAAGCTTTAGCAGTGGTCGGAAGACTGCAAGTCCCTTGAATTTCCACACTGTAAAGATTATTCCTCCATATAAAATATTTTTCTAGGAGTGTATTTTAACAGTTTATTTCTCTCAGTACAGTATAATATAAAAACATTTTCGTTTTAAAGTAGATCTTGGTTAGCACCTCAGACTAGAGATATTTCTTCCTACCTGTGTATTTTAAATATTTTATAATGATTTTCCTGATTATGATTTTTACACCTTTCTGAGAATACAATCCCAGGGTTGGTATTATTCTTTGCTGTTTATTATTTGTGTATTTAATTAATTTCGCAGTGTTTCTGTTAAAGTTTAAAGCATTATATTACAATTGGCCAGAGAAGAAAGATTATTTTATTTCCACATACGCTTTTGCAACTAGAGTTGAAGAACTAACTCCTTAAATATTATGCAACTTAGTCTATAGAAATTGAGCTTTTGTATCTCTGAGCTTACTATGTGTTGCCTACATTGATCTGAGAAATACCAAAACAATTATACCAGTTTATTTGTTAAAAATGCTTCTGTTCAGCATCTGGTACAGCTGAGACAATGAAGTAAAATATTTAAAAATTCAAATTGTATGTTAGGAAAAATGCAAACCAAATATAATATGGAAATGCATTTTTTTAGATTTGTGTCAGCATTCACTGTTTTTTATATACCATAAGAAAATACCTGCTGGTGACCTAAAGAATGACTTTGGTCTTTCCTCTTCCTAGCTGTATCATCTCCATGGAAACATTCACAGCTTAGCCACCGTTGATAACTGTGATGCGTTTATAAACGGGCAGTGTATTTTCTCATAGACATTTTAAAAAAAGTTAAAACTGTCATGCAATAGTAAATTAGTTGATGAGGATGTGTTTCTCCAAGGTTTTTTGAAATGCTAACTAGTTAGATAGGTTGGAGCATTGTTGCTCATAATGCCAAGGTTGTGGGTTTGCTCCCCGTGTGGGCCATTCATTTAAAAAGCTGCACTTGCTGATCCTTGTGGGTCCCTTCAAGCTCAGAATATTCTGTGATTCTTAAGCTTTCCTCTCTTGAATACAAAATTTAGATACAGAAAAGAAGAAACAGAATGTACTTTAAAAACTGAAATGCTTTATTTATCCTGCTTGTATCATCCCTCTTGAGTTGCTGTTAAGTAGTTAAATACATTCTTTTGGATACCAATTTCTTAATGTTTCTTAATGAAAATTGTGTACTGCTAGGAGAAGAAAAAGTAGTGAGCTGTTTTTGTATGTAAAATCCAATAATTGCAGAAGTTTTCCACCTTTTTTCTGTGCGAAAATTGTAAGTTGAAGAAATTCATGAAATTACAGAAGCTGCTACATAGAATATTAAGTGAGAATATTAAAAGAACGTTTAAAAAGGCAGAAGTAAATAATGATCTAGTTAAGAATCAACATTAATTGTTAATATGTAATAGCTGAGTGACTTTTCCTAGTTTCAGTTTCTTGTACTAAAAGTTTCTCTTTATAATTTTCTGCTGCTTATATGCACATCAGTGTTTTGTTAACTTTTTGTTTATTTGTCTCTTTTCAAAGCAAGAAGAATTCTGTCAATATAACTCATTCCTGTACTGGAGAGCACCACTGCCTGCTATTGATTTGTCTGATATTCAGAACCTAGATGAAGAGACTTCATCGGGCGCTAAAACTACTGCAAGGACTGATACCACAGAGACTGAAATGGAAACCTGATCAGTTGTTTCATAGCTGTGCATCTGTGCCCAGGAAACTTGTTTCAGTTGAGATTCAGGTTTTATTCCTTGGGTGAATAATAAGTATGCTTATGCCGTGTTGGAGAAACTGTTGTGGCAGTCTTTAAAAGCAAATCTGAGTTGCCTTAGTGGATGGGATAAATGGTATTGGGTACTTAACAGTAAGCTGTCTGGAGGTGTGCAGTAAGGAGGAGCCAACAATGTCTAACAAGAATACTTGAAAACGCAGAGGCAGACAAAAGAGGAATACAGAAAATTAGAACTTTGGGAAGCAGTTAAAAGAAACGGGGATACGTTACATGTCGATAGGAAGTGCAAAATCATTTTGTCCTTAACAAAAAAGTGTGTGGTACCTGAAAGTGAAATGTGTAATGTGATTTTGTCATAAAACACACAAACTAGCGATATCTAATGTGTATTTTTTTCTGTATAATAGCTAAACCAAAAAATTAGAGTCCATCGAAACTGGACAAAACATTCCCTTTTCTATGCAAACCAAAAGCCAAGTGTGGCAGAGAAGGGGAAGGAAAAGGGGCTACTTTCTGCTGAATGCTGCTGCTGTTCTGAAAGATTTCACACTCTCATTGTGAAAATGTCTCTTTTTCACATTGTGCACAGCAGAGGACACACAGTATTTAATGTTTTTAGTTTGTTTTGAAGTTACTGCTATTCTTAGTCTTTGTGACGTTGTTCTGAACCAGTTGTTAGCATCTGAATGACACGTTTGGGCAAATGTGTCAAAGTTAGTGCAGTATAAAATGACCACACACTCTTTCAAACTTTACCGAATGAGGTGTAGTTTTTGGAGAGACTGTGAATCTTGCAGAGAGTTTTTGCAGAAGTTCATTCAAATAGTGGTTTTTTGCTGTGAAATACGAACTTAATGTTTGTGATTTGCAATTTATTTACAAATTGAAGTACAATTAGAAAGACGCGTCTTTAATAAGACACTGAAGTTGTATGGAAAGAGTTAGATTTTGCAAATGCGATCTGTTTTTAAGGATAGAAAATGTATTTTTTTCTGTAATTATTATGCAAAAAGGCAACTTTTGAATTTTTTTTAATAATGTGCTTGCTAAAGGACAATAAAGTTTTTCCTGTGTGTATATGAAAACTTCGGCGCTATTACTACGTGAAGTTCTTGACTTTATTTCATAAGATTGCTGCTTCTTTATGTTTGTTGATTTGTTAGGTCTTTTTGCTTAAAAGAGCGAGCTTTTCAGCTTTCTTGGTGAACACTTGGAAGGTTTCTGGTATTTGTGCTGCATAGGTATCTATTTGTTGCTTATTCATTTAGCTTGTTAAGATCTCTTAATATCTGCTGAAGAAAGGAGGTGGCTTACTTACATAGGCAGTTTCAGGGTGCCTCTGTATGATTACGTATTTGTATTTTGTATGGTTACATATTTGGACAATATGTATTTTTCTCAGATAGTTTTAACAATTTGTGTAAGTCCAAATACACCAATGTGTCTTAGTACTTAATTTTTTTTTAAAAAACAAACTTTTTCTGGCAAGAAGGCTATAAAACTGCTATTTCATGTTTACTACAACAAAAGTAAATTAGTGAAAAAAATAGATCTATTAATTTGTTGAGGATTAGTTACATGATCTAGGGGGTTTTGACCCTAGGTAATACATGTATTCCTATATTTGTGAGTTTTAAAATATTTCACACTATCCAGTGTTGTCAGGATCCAGTCAGTATTTTGCGTTATTAACTAATATCTTTGCAACAGAGTTTGCTCATTTAAGATCTGCTTGATGCTTCACTTGCAGTAGATATATCCTAGCAATGGCCTGCATTTTGTTACTAAAAGATCTCATTCCACTCTGTTCACGGGATGGAGGATGTTTTATTATTGCTATTCAAATACATGTTTAATCTATTCCATAATAAGATAAATAAGTAGTTTACAACAAATTAAGCTTGCAGTGTGCTGTATGTTCACTTCATTTGCAATTGTGCTGTAGGCAAGCACTTTCCTCTTAGTTAGTTCCAGTTGTGGACTCTGTTATGGGCTGGAATGTTATGGCTACTTTTAGAGCATTTCCAGAGCTGATTCATTTTTTCCATTCATCTCTTTGCAAATAGAGGTAAATTTAAAAGCCTTGGAAAACTACTTGAAATTACTCTTGAGAGCCTGGGTTATACAAAATGCTGGGCCAGTAAGGGAGAGTGATGATAGATTACATAAATTTTGCATTACAGCTGACAAAATATATTACAAGAAATTGCATTTCTCAGTATTTGGTGTCTCTAGATGCACTTTGACACTGAACTACCAAATTGCTGGTCTTGACTTCTGACTCCATTTTTCTACAGACCTTTCATTCAAAAGCTGCATATAAACTATTCATAAGCTTAAGATGTTTTAATTTGCATATGCATTAATATCCAGTGAGAAGAAAATGTTCTTTTAAGATAAAGAAATGCCATCACACAATGAGAATTGAGACAATTTGGTAGCTGCATACTGACTGACAGTTTTAATCTGATAAGGTTTTAAATTTCAGAGGAAAAGAATAATTTGTATTTTCTATAGTTAACTGGGAGTTTGGTATTCTCTAAAATACTTCTCTCTAAAAGGAAGAACCTGTGTCACAAGCTTGAGAACTTGTGAGGGGTAACCACATCTAGACAGCACCCGGTACTGCATCAGCAAATTACACAGTAAGGATATAGGCATCATAGTAGTCAGATGTGGGAGTTAAATATGTTTCAAAGCAGATTGAGACAGCAAAGTAGCATGATCAACATTAATAAATTTTTTTCATTATTTCTAAACCAAAGGCCTGTTTTATGTTGTCTGATTTGTGTTTATTGGAGGCCTGCATTATGTTATGGCTCCAAAGATAGATAAGCGTCTGGGAGGACATTAAAACTCAGTCCAGATCAGGAAAAGTGAAGAGCTACTGTGAAAAATAGGCTGCATAAGTGAACGTGTGTTGGTAAGTAGACTGGTTGAAAGAAAAGGAAAAAAAAGGTGGGAGATGGAAGGTACGTGATTGAGAAGTAACCCAGCCTGTGAGTGCAGGTATAGTTGGCCAGCAGATCAATAACAAGAATATTTTCAGCATTAGCTCCATCTTCAGCACAGCAACATTACAGTAATTTGAATATGGATATGAACTAAATGTAACAGGTTTCTCACTGCTTTGGCAGTTTCTGGTTGACTTTTTTTTCCTATTGGCCAGGAGTTCAGTGGATGTTAAAAAAAGCGTGCTCGTATATAGGTGCTTGGAAAATATATAGGGTTCTTGAAGAATATAAAAGCATGCAAATGTGTATGTTACCAGGTGAAACCGAAGATAATTAATATTCAGTGTCTGCCAGCATGTTCTAATCAGAGCAGTAGATTCACTTGGGGAAATTCATGTATTCTTTTGTGAAAGCATCCGGCCATTACTGTGGTAAGAGGGGTTAGACTCTGGAGACTTAGTGTTTTCTGCAGCAAAGCTTGTGCTCAAAGAAGCATTTCATAATAACTAATATGCCTGGAGTGGCTTAATTACTTCCATGCTTACAGTTGTAACTTTGACACTCTAGGTGGCAATACGCATTCACAGTAAGTTACCATGAATCTGGATAATGTTTTGGGTGTGCTTTTATTACAGACTGCTACTGAAAATTCAAGCAGTGACATCACGAATGTTAATCATTTCCTTACTGTGATACATAAATAAGGCAGATCAACTCCCAAGTTCCTGATCATAAGGGGGCACAAGCATAACTAGAGTAAAAACATTATGTCGAGGAGTTTTGATTAAGCTCTTAATTCTCTCCAAATCTCCTCATCCCTCAAAGAAGAAACAAACCAAAAGCAGCCAACCAAACCCAATTATCAATACATGGGATTTTGTTGTCACTGCTTTATATCACTGTTTCCTTTAATTAGAAGTGGGGAACAAGCTTTATCAGATTGTATATTGGATGGAAACCTCAGCTGGTGGCTGAAGGCTACTTAAAGAATCTAATGATAATATGAGAAAGAAAAAGGTAAGTGCTAATTCATAAGAAACTAATTCAGAAAGTGTTTAAATGTTTGTGTATAGGTAACTATTTGTGGTATGTGAATAAAATTAGGGAAGGAAGATACTTATTTTCCTATTTCCTGCTTAAAATTCCTACTTCTTTCTTTTTTGTATTAGAAAATTTGATGGTGATGCATAGTATATTTTAACAGTGTATTATAATTACTGTTGTATTTGCAAATACTAGTTGTAGTCAGTAGTAGTTTATGTTTTTAATACTCCTGATGAAGTCTTCTTGTATTCATAACTTCTTAGTCACTTCTAAGGACTTTAAAAAGCATTATTACTTCTCTTGAAGCCATACAGATAATAGCCTTTTCCCCTACTGGATGAAAAAATAGTGTTCTTCTTAGTGGTATGTTACCACTCCCAGGGGAAAAAATGTGAAAGCAGGATGGAGGCAAAGTAAATTTTTGTTTGTATGTTTACTTAGTTTTTATGGTGTATGATTGTTTTCCTGCTTTTGTTTTATTTTACAATAATGAACTTTTGAAAGAAGGGATATGACCTAGCTAAGCATTATATATTTTCCCACTTTGTTATATGAATGTTTGATGTTCATACTTGGATTGGAATATGATGAATTAAGTGATTTACCAAGTATGAGATTGAGAAAATTAAACAAAAATAGCATTGTACTATCTGCAGTGATGTTTAAGCTAATGAAAAGCCTTTCATGCAGAGCTATAAATGGAAATGAGCCATTCATTATTCTCTTGCATAGGAGAATTTTTTAACATCCTTCATTTGAGTAGTAGTACACAGATGCTCTTCTATCTAAATTGAAACACAGTAGTTAATTATGTTGGATCTATGCAATATCAAATACTTCTCTCTGAAGTCTGATACTACATGCTGGAGATTTTCTTTTGGTGCTTCAACTTGTAGAGTATGAAAATTGATTTTAATTTCTTTTAATTCCTGGAATTAAAAACAAACAAACAACTTATTTTGTTTCTGATTACATAATTATTATGTAAGAACTGCTTTGGCATAAAATAAACTGCCAAAATCCTTTGGTTTCGTGATCATCAGTTGGAAACTGATTTTTTTTTTTTTATAAAAAAATCAAATAATCACAAAAGGTTGCATCTGTATATGCTATAATGGTTTTTCTTCTTTTACCCTTATGGAATTGGAAAAAACCTGTTACTGAAAAGAGGAAAATCTACTTCAAACCTCAGTATTTCCAAATGTATAGTGTGCAAATATAGAGAAACCAACGACAGCTTTTAATTGTGGAAATTTAACTCATAATTCTGAAGTGTGATTGGGAAATACAGTATGAAAATAAAAGTCAGTCACACTACTTTGATGTGATTTTCCCAAGGATGGAGCTAAACTAATTTCCTCCCCTGGGCTAGTCAGTTTTTCCTCAGAAAAGAAAAATAATTCAGGTATTTTCATATGAGGAAGGAATTTAAGAGAATACTGCTTAAAACATCACTATGTTGATTCCTATGATAATAAAAACTACAAGTTGAAAACACAGTATAGAAATTAGCAAACACATTGGTATAAAAAATTATGTGAGGACTAAGACACTAGGTTATAAGAGAAAAACGTTGTTTTAGAAATGGAGGATTGCTACAAGTAAAGAATAAACTTATGAATTTCTTGAATAGAAGTAGGCTTAAATTTACTTTGCTTTCCTTTTAGAAATCCAGGTACCTAGAAGTGAAATTAGAGCCAACAATCAGCCAATTTAATCAGTTTGACTGTTCATGTTATGGAATATTTCTATTATTTAGCATGGGATAGCTACTCAAAACACTATTTAAAGCAATAGTTATCATAACAGTGCTCAGCCTAGCTGACACTTGTATCTGCTGGTAACTGCTGCTTTCAACAGGGTGCTGCAGGCCAGGTACAGCTTACAGGGTGGATCCAAATGGTTCCCTGCCTTTTCTACAATGATTTGGCCATCAGGCTGCGCCTGATGGGGAACCCTTGTCCAGACCCCACAGTTGCTAGGGTAGCCTGTGAAAGCCAACCATCAAGTGTTCGTTCCTTGCCTGCAGAGCAGTCAGCAGTTACTAAACACATGTCACATGAACATGGATGTGTCTTCAGCCTTTGGAAGACTGGCACGGACACTGGACGGTATTCTTCACCATGAAACTGCCCATCTTCTTGCATGGTATAATCTGGCATTGCTTTAAGTCTTGTGTCCCACTCAGAATGGGTGTGCTCAGCATACTTCACAGACATCCTAGTAAATTCAAGTTTTCCTCTTGCCTTCAGCCATAGGTCACCAAAGGACAGACTTCCTTCTTCCTTAGTGAAGCATGCTGCTCTGTGTATATCCATCATGGTTTAACTGGTTTAACCCTTGATTCTCAGGTATTTGATTTTTAGGGGTTTGTTTGTTTGTTTGTTTGAATTGTTGATTTTTAGGTATATAATTTTCAGTTAGTTAAAATTAAAGAGGTCAGTCATGTGGATAGGGCTCTTTTTTCAGTCTTAAGCATGAAGATTTTTGTTTGTCTTCTCTAAAGCTCAAAGTGTTTACTTTGGCATGTCTTTGAATATGAATACAAACACAAACCTCCATCTTCTCAGTTCTCACTTCTGTATAGTCCCTGTGAGAAAGATACCATAAAAACATAGAATGTTTGGAAGGGCCTTAAAATAATTTTTGAGGGGATTTAAAATCTAGTCCAAATCCCTGCTGCCATGGAAAGGGACACCTCGCACTAGACCAGGTTGTCAAGGCGTTATGCATTGTTATGTTCTACGTGGCGTAGAACACTGGGTTGGGACATCTCCAGCCTCCCTGCAGATCCGTTTCAGATACTGGAATGAGGTCTCTTCTCCAAGCCGCATAGTCCCAACTTTCTCAGCCTGGCTTTTTAGTGGACATGTTCCAGTCTTCTTACCAGCCTCACGGCGGTCTCTGGACTTGCTTCAACAGTTTCATGTCCTTCTTATGTTGGGGATACCAGAACTGTACACAGTTGGTGACTCCAGATGGGTCTCACAAGAGCAGAGTGAAGGTCCAGAATCACCTCCTTTAATCTGCTGGCCACACTCCTTTGGATGTAGCCTGGAATGCATTTGGCTTTCTGGGCTGCAAGTGCACACTGCTGGCCCGTGTTGAGTTTTTCGTCAACTATTGACCCCAAATCTTTGTCCATAGGGCTGCTCTCAATTGCTTCTGTGCCCCACCTGTGGGTGTGTCTGGGATTGCTCTGAGCCAGGTGTAGGACCTTGCACTTGGGTTTGTTGAACTTTATGAGGTTTGTATTGGCTCGCCTCTCAAGCCTGTCAAGGTCCCTCTGGATGACATCCCTTGCCTCCAGCATGTTTGACCGCACTGCTCAGGTGGGTGTGATTGGCAAACATGCTGAGGGTGCTCTTGCTCCCAGTATCTGTGTCACCAATAAAGATGTTGAAGAGTATCAGCCCTGTACCAACCCCAGCTTGAGCCTAGTATGAAAAAACAGGCGAGAAAGCAAAATACATATTTTGAAAATTGTTTTAAAATGAGGGTTTGAGAGCTCTGGGGTAATGTCTGTAGGAAATGTCACTGAAGAATCCATATGCCTGTCATTTGACTCAGTCCAGGAACCTAAGTTAGACAGAATTCTTGCCTTCTAGGAGTACTCTGAAAGGTGTAAACCACACTGGGGGATACAAGGAATGAGAGAGCAAACAGAAGAAAGGCAATGTTCCCTGAGGACTATTCTACAAAACTATTCTTCAAGGTTTCCTATCCTTAGAAGTAGGAATTGTGTTATTAGTCAATGAAGGCTCCCCAGAAACTTGGAAAATTATAAAGATGATACTGTTTAGCTACACATACCATCTGAGGAATCATTGAATGTTGAGGTAAAAACCACAATGTTACCCTTTGATCCTGCATCTTCCTTGTGTTTGTCCTCTACCTGAAAGGAGGTTGTAGAGGCAGATGTTGGGGTTTTGTCCCAAGTAACAAGAGAGAACAAGAGGAAATAGCCTTCAGTTGTACCAGGGAGGCTTAGATTGCATATTAGGGTAACTTTATTCACTGGAAGGGTTGCCAAGCATTAGGACAGGCTTCTCAGAGAAGTGATAGAATCACCATCCCTGGAGGTTTTTAAAATATGTGTAGTTGTGGTACTTAGTGACATTGTTTAGTGGTGGACTTGGCAGTGCTAGGTTAATGGTTGGTTGATCTTAGAGGACTTTTCCAATCTAAATAATTCTATAGATCTATAATTGTTGCCCTGAAAAAGAACATTATCCTTCTCTGTAATTGTAAAGCATTTATCCACGTGAGATGGAGATTACTACACCTTAAAGCTGCCAAACACACTTCTACACCAAGTCCTCTCAGAATGCTTCCACTAATTTTCCTATTAATTTTCTGTTAAGAAAATTTAGTAACAGAGACTAGAGACACCATGTGAAATATTGTTCCTCCATTCTGGACTGTGATATCCTGCTGTAGGAAGTAGTATACTGCTTTCCATGGGACCATCACTGCAAGCACAAAAACTATTTGGGGTTGTAACAAGATTAAACTGGCTGATCACATTTTGTTCTTTGGGTCTATACCAACGATATTTCAGAATGCATACCAGGAAAGTTATGGTTGGTTATTTGTTATTGTGACCATTAAGTTGAGAAAACTTACCCCAATACATTCCTGGCAACTTAGAAACTCTGAAGTTGTAAAAACAATTTTTCTCATAGAATAAGTTCTGCAGACTGTCTAATTGACTTCAAATAATTCTTCATATATTCTAATACAACTTCAGAATTATGTTGAGGGATTTTAAACTATACTCAGATATCAATAACTACTTGTTGAATGCCTAAAAAAGAAGACATCCTGTCTGTGTGTAATTCAATATTCAAAATTCTCTTCCTTCTTGCCTCCTGTTGAAGCAATTTATCTTGTGAACAAGTTGATGATTGACATTTATATGCCTGTCTAGGTTCTGTCACCTGTTAATAAAAAAATTATTCTATTTGTGATGAGGGAAGTAATGTTATCCTTTGTTGGCGGTTCAGTTTCTAATATAAGTGTGCATTGGGTAGTGGGAGGGAAGATTTGCTATGATCAGATCTGGAACAATTGTTGTGTGTATGCATACTGTGAAATAAGCAATAAAGCATGACTTAAGCTCACTCCAGGAGATTGCCTTCACTCACTGTATGTTGAAGGGGAAGACCAAAGCAGAAAATTCTATTCTGTTGTAGTTCAGAATCTCCATGGTAAAACAATATTTATATTTTGTGCTATAATGAACAACATTCTGCCACAATGCCTTTCCACAGTATGCTAAAGCAGAGGCCGAACCAGTCATGATCTGATGAGTGTGTTCAGTATATTGGCTGCCAGCATTTGGTCTTGGATCGACTTATGCTACTTCTTCAGTTTTGTTAGATAAAGTTGAATAAGCCTGAAGGCAGGCTGATTTGTTGATGATGATATGAATGGGGAGAGTTTACCACTTTTATTCCTCACTCCTCTCTTTAGTGCATCATCAGTTCTTGAAGGTCTGCTAGGGCACTAAGGCAAAGGTAAAGGTGTGTATATAGTCTTGTGAAACTCGGTATCTTCAGTGTACTTGGACATGAAACAATGAAACTGGGAGTTCCCTCTAAAACAGATTAGTTCATGAGATGTAAATTAGTTTAGGCTTTTTAATTCCAAAGTCTATATGAACATCTAATAGATTCTGCCTGATTAAACATGATGGATGGAAAAAACCCAAAAGACATTTCAGTGTACTTTGCTGGACATGAGGTATGATAATAACTAATCTTAGAGAACAGGGTGTGTATCTAAATGTTTTTGCCTTTGCAGGCCATCCATGGAAATAACAGAAACAAACTCATTCCTCTTTGGTAAGCATTTCTATTAAGCGTATTATCCTCCTTTGACATCTCTTTTTGGTACACTTGGACTTTAAAACAATGCAAGGTGATTAATGAATTAATGCAGTCATACTTTGATAAGTATACATTTAACTTCCTTAGGGCATGAAAAGCAGGAGATGTGATGCACTGTTCCTAGTGAATGTCCAAGAGCTGAGCTGTCTGCACTACTGTTGAGGAGACAGCTTAGACACTGGAAATAAAGGACTAACAAAAAAGCAGCTTAAAGGATGGACAAGCAAAATAGCAGTGGTCTTAAGGTAAGTCTGTAGAAATAAGAATGATAAGAAGGAAACATCTCAGCAGTTCTGATTCCTAGAGAAAACAGGAGAGTACATGTGGACTTCGAACTACTAAAGTGGCTGTTATAAAACATACCACATGTATTTTCATATCAGTGAAGTGCTGAGGAATTGGGTGTGGGAATTCGCAGCATAAGTTGGTTTATATGGCTTTTCACAGCAGATTTTTAGGTCTTTGTACTAGGTAAGAAATGGCAAGGCCTGATTTCAGGGAAGACTCAGAATTTCTTATGTCTGAAAGACTCTTCACAACTTAGAAAGAAATGGCAGAAACTTGGAATTAAGAAAATGCTTGCAATCAGTGGAATAGGTACATATAGCTGTGGCCCAGTAAGTCCCATGCACCTGCATGTGCTGCGATACTTGTGTTTCAAGTTCCTTATGAAGTTCAGATTCGTATGAAGAGTGGGTGCAGTAACAGTTACTGATACATCCTATTACAATATTTATTTTCTCCATTTTTAAACACTGATGATACTAGCAGATTGAGCCAAAGGCTTCTATGCTGACTCAGGATGACTTAAGAAAATTTAATTGATTATAATGTAGTACCTTAAAAAAAAGGTATAGCTAGGTAAAGAATGAACATGATGTTCAGCACATGCTAAAATTTCTAGAAGTCCATCCTGTTATTAGAAGCTGTAATACATTCTTAAGGCCTACCATGTGGGAAATGCAATGTTAAAATCGGAAGGCAAAGTCGAAGAATTCAAGAAGCAGAAAACCATGCTTGGCAGGAGGCTGGAAACAGTTTCATTATTGTCTCTGTCTCTGAAATAACCGTTTTTGTGAAACCACTGCTAAGTTTGACAGCCAGTATTTCAAAAGGCCCTGAGGCATGCCCGAGGACCAAGCAAACTCTTTTTTCGGGTGCTGCTGAGGCTGTGTGTATGAGCTGTCTTCTCCGTGGTGCTCACAGAGGCTCTGCTCAGGCTCCTGCAATGGAACAGCATGGTCTGAAGGCAAGCCTCTCCTGTAGGGAGGAGGAAGAAGGAGACCTGAGCACAACAGAGAAAGATAAGTCTTGGCTGAGCAGGAAAAATAGAAATTGAGAGGCCAGAAAATAGGAGAAACATCTAGAAAGAGCAAGTGGATAGGAAATATAGATAACATACAGAATCAGATGGACATTGGAGCTCACAGTCAATACAGTGGCCAGAAACCTACAAAATAAAAGAAACAGTAGGCGAGAAGCAGATGAGAAACCAAAGAACTGGAGCCTGAGATTTATTATAAAAAGAGGGTAAGTTTGAGATAAGAGGAAATGGACATTGACTGAAAAGTAAGGTTTGAGAAACAAGTTGAAGAAAACAAAGACTGGAACAAATTTAGGATAAAGAAGAATGTTGTATGCCTATTTTATTAGTTTGCACTAGGTACAACCAGGTATAGTTATTGCAGGGACTTTGGTTTGATGGCTGTGGTCTTTGGGACATTCAAGGACTCCAGTCCTGCAGGGGACAGTGGTAACTGCTGAGGAGCTGTTGAAGGTCCTCCTTTTAAGTTTTGTCAGTGTGGAAAAAGCGATACAGAAGTTACATGAAGATGACTAGGAAGATGAAGAACCGAAGTGTTCTAAAATTTGGGGTTGTATCCAAATTTCATCACTTTATGAAGATTTTAATGAATACACTGATCACATCCTGTTTCCTTGGTTGTGTTCATTGTCATGAGCTGTAATACAGCTAATGTTCGATTTTTAACTTTTGCCTTCAATAATGTCTTGATTACCTGTGATTCAAGTCTTCATATTTCATAAATCAAGAGAATTGCTCGTTCCCTCTTGGACCTTCTTGTTACTTTTATTGTAACTTATACCGCGAATTTGCTTTTACAGCCCCCTGTAAAATGACTGGAGCGTTAGGAGTGAAGACTGAGATGCAGGCAAACCAGAGTCAAAAAGCATGTGCTGAGTTCGGGGCACCTGCGATCCGCTCTCCCGACGCGAGAAAGAGTTCGGCAGGGTGGAAGGAGAGCGCAGCTGGGCCCGGGAGGGGAGGCGTGTGAGCGGGGATGTGCTCGGCCCGGCCGCCGAGCAGAGCGGGGCAGCGCGGCCGTGGCGGCAGCGCGCACCTCCCGGCGCGGGGGCCAGGCAGCGCCGGCCCGCCGAGGAGCCGGGGTAAAGGACAGCGCCCCGCCCGCCCCGCGGGACAAGGATCGCGGGCCCGGGGCATGGCGGCGTGGCGGGAGCTGCTGGGCTCGCCGCCGGGCTCCAGGTGCCGCGGGCACCGGCGGGGACGCGGCTGGCAGCCCCCGCGCCGGGAGCGCGCCGACCCGCAGGTGAGGGCGAGGACAGCCGTGTCCCGCCGTGTCCCTCCGTAGTGTCCCTCCGTGGTGTCCCTCCCTGGTGTCCCTCCGTGGTGTCCCGCCCAGCGGGCTGCCGAGCAGCGGGGGCTGTGAGCGATGCTCGCGGTCCTCAGCCGGCCCCGTCCCTGCGGTTCCGGGCGGCGCTGGGCAGCCGGCTCAGACAGACGGACTGACAGACGGACAGACAGACAGACGGAGCGCTCTCTGCGCCGCGCCACGCGTGAGGGGCGCCCGGGCCAGTCCGCGGAAGGCACCAGGCTCCGTCCGCAAGTCCAGGCGGCCTGGGGAGAGCGAGAGCAGATCACTGCTAGCGAAGAGAAACCCCTGGGCTTCTGGGGGCTGCATTACCAGGGATTCGGTGCTCTGGGGCCGGTGCTGTTCAGCTCCGTGTATTTCTGCTGGCGGGGACGTGAGTGGTTTCGTACAAACACGTAGATCTGCTTGCGCTCTGGTAGCCGGGAAAGGCTCGTAGCAGAAAAAGACTGCCCACGCTGCGGGCAGGACGCAGCGGAGCAGTTTTGCGGTAGTTCTATTCCAAACAGCCGTGAGGTTAGCTGTAAACTGTCAGAGAAGTGCCTCCGGCTTAAGTAAATTGTCACTTCTTTCTACTATGATGCTGACTGAATGTTTTTGTTTGTTTGTTTGTTTGTCGTTTTGGAGGCGGTTTTTTCTTTTTTTTTCTTTTTTTCTTTCTCTTTTTTTTTTTTTTCCCTTAAATTTAGAGATGAAACGTTTGTGATTCAGATGTTAGGGGTTTAAAAACAGAGCTCTGCTACTCTAGCATTAACCTTACAAACAGTACGAACCTGGCTAATATTACACACAGGTCATGCTGTAGCAACATTGCTGTAGCAAGGTGTCTTCTGTATCTTTTTCTGATGCACTTGCTGATAAAGGAAACGTGTTTACAGTGGAATTTTCTTTATATGTGTCTTTATGAACATCCTTTTTAAAATACACAATATCTGCTTGTAAACTATGAAAAAAATGAGCTAGTGTTTTGAGTTGTGAACACCTGAAGTTAAACCACAAAATTCTAAAACACTGCTTTAGAACACTAAAACACTGAAGTAGCCAATTTTTAGAGAGTCATGTCTTTTGGACTTGCCAGGACCTGCCTGTAGTGTTATATATAAGAATCAGTGGATACCGATATGAGCCTAAAATAAGTTTAAAAAGCCATCATCATAGTTTTCTTTCTCTCTGAAGCACGCTCTGAAGTTGTGAAATCAATTTGCAGGTTTTTGGTAAGTTTATCTTATTCTATAACAACCTTACTTAAAGTAATAGCAGGCTTATATAGTAGTATTTAAAACCACAGTAAGTGGCAAATAGGCTGTTGTGTTTGAGTCAGTTTCCTTAGATGTTTTATGGCTTCATAAGGAAAAAAAAGAAGATTTCATGGCTGTTACAAGGTCAGGGCGCAGTGACCGCCCAGTACTGAATGTGTTGAAGTATGTTGTTTCTAGTAGTAACCAGAATCAGGAAGAAAACACAAGAATCATCCAGAACAATACCAGAAAAGGACATTTCTCTTCGAGCTTCACTATCACGGTTTTTTGTTTTTGTGTTATAGGAGCAGGGAGCAGATAATTGTTACTTGTTACTGCCTTCCCCCTCTGCCCCTTTGTGATCCCCTAGTGAAGGGCAAAATGCCATGTGTTAGCTTTAGAAGAACAGAAAGGAGGTGAGTTTGAAAAGTCTGCAGCTCATAAAGGGAAGTGTAGTTTCAATAAACATATCTGTCCAGGCATACAAACGATTATGTAGTGCAGACAGTACGCTGGTCTGGGCTGTGGGTAAATAATTTATATTTTATGTATCTGGGTTTCAGTTTTCAAAATTGATGTTGGCATCTAAGAGCGTAGATCTGTCTGGGGCCAGTGAAATTTTGTGTGCTTGTAGATAGCCTTTGTGGAGAACCTCATGGGCCTGGAAACTACGGAGTGTCACTCCTCCGTTCCCCCCAGGAGTAGTACAGGATAGCATGTCACAGGGAAGCTGCAGCAGTAAGAAGGGAAGATCAGTCTCTTCATGTTGCTGTCAGCACTATGCTGAACATGACTGCTGTTACAGACAGACCATGCTGGACTGCTGTATCCCAGCTACAATGTCTGACAGCGCGGCTATAACCTGGTCTGTGGAAGCTAAGTGAAACTATTCCAGGAGGAAAAATCTATGTGAAATATTGCATTACTCTTTGTACTTATTTTCCTAAATAACTCCTTCATCCCTTTTTTTTTTTTTTGTGGTTCCGATTATTTTATCTTCTACTTAGTAGCACTATGTTAAGTGAAAAGGTGGATCCCTGCACGTGTGTCCTCCAGCAGGCTGATCTATAGGTTTTTCTGTGCTCTCCAGGGAGGTGTTAGGCTCAAGCAGAGTAATCCAATTTTTTGATAAATGCACAAATGGGTTTGAGACTCCTCGAATGATGCACAGCACAGCAAGAAGCTGAGGTGGTCAAAGTTTAGCAGGTTTTGATCTTCCCTCTGTGTTTCTTTCAGACAGGCTCTATCAAATGCTGTGTAAACCTTCCTTGGTTCTTGTAATACATAAACTTATTACTGTGAAACATACATTCTGGGTAAAACCTTGTAATCCACTCTGTATCACTTGAATTACCAAGTCTTTTGGTAATTCATGTTTTGCTTTACGTTCTCATCTCTAACACATTCCCTCAGTTTTTGAAGTGGTCATATTTTTACCTCCCAGCTGAAAGAATAGAGGCCCCTTTCAGGGGCCATAGCTGCTTAAGTCTCAAAAAAAGCACGCAGCATTAAGCACTTTTCTTCATCCTTTCTTTAGGACTGCCATTCCTTTGCATTTCTGCCATAGTGCAGTTGCTGCTACATGCTGTTCTAAGTTGTACAGTACCCTCTATTCATCACATAGGAATAGAATGAGGCATCTAAAAACAGTTTCTGAAGTTTCTTGTTTTTGTTTGTTTGTTTTTTTTTTTTTTTTTTAGCAGGACAGAAGTGTCATGATATACTTTGATAGATGCTATTTAGAGAAAGGGGTTTTTAAAACCCACTGGTGATGTGACATATTGTCATCCCAGTTTCCAAATTACAGGTCCTTTGGTTGCTAATAAAATTGGTTCTTCTGTTTTTTTGGAATTTTTAGGTCTTAGAGATGAGAGTGGAGGTCAACCCCCTTCAGTATTACCAGTAATGGAAAGGTCTGCAGAGGAACAGTGGGGTAGATGCTTGCCTCGCAGCCTTCAGCAGTTTCAGGTGTAGTGGTCTGGAGCTTGGTAAGCACCATGGCTGCACCTTCATGTCAGCCCTGTGATGTGGGAAAATTAATGTTTTCACTATGGAAGTGTTTTCCTAGGGGGCGTGAAGAGCTAGAGATTGCACATGGCTGACTGGGACTCGATTGTACCTCTGGGTTGGCAGCCTGTTGTGACTGTAGTGTCACTTTAGGCTGCATTGTTGAGGTCAGGCTGAGAAATAAATTTTTTACCAATGCGGCTGGGGTGGGATGATCCCAGGTTTGATCAGTTCTAGTCTTATCAGTCCTATAAACCAGTGCATTTGATTACCTTGTATTGGTGCAATTTAACCCCCAAAGAGGCATAGCAGAGCTTCTACTAGCACATCCCCAGAACTTCTACTGGTACATCCCAAGTGTATGAAATACATCCACCTCTCTACCTGCTGGCCAGCCAGTGTTTCAGAAAGACTGGGTGGCAGTGCTGTGCAACCTCAGCTGCTCCTGTCCCTTCTCCTTGCAGCACCCTCCTTGCCCCTGCTCTGGTCCTTCTCTTATCCCTTGTGCCATCACAGCTCATGAGACCATCCAAGCACAGATGCAGGCATCCTGGTGAGCAGAGAGTGCTACCAGAAGGCTGGGTGGCATTTGGAGCTGCCGCTCGAGAGAGGCGAGCTGTCACCAGGGTGGCGAGGACAGGAGAGCATGCCTTGGGACACAGCCTGCCTGCTGGGAGCCTGGACCCACAGCCCAGCCTTGTGCCAGGAGGGCAGGGCTGATGGCTGCCAACTCCTTCTGTGCAGCCTGGCTTAAACTGCAACCACAGCTGCTGCTTTCTGCCTGGCCCCTGGGAAACCCAAGCTTTTGGGTGTCACTTTGGCCACTGTTGCGACCCCCAGTGAATAAACAAGGGGATAAACCTGGTATGGTGGAGTATATCTTGGACATGAGGCTGAAGGTGCAGAAAGACCTGGTGGAGAGCTCAAGGGTGTGTCCAGGTGGTCTCTGGGGCAAAGGGGCACAAGGATGTCCCCGCAGTCCCCAGTGGCTTCTCCGAAGCCATGGCTGGCTCTTCCTCCAGCTGGTTTGTAGGTATGCAATGTTTGATGGGTTGATGATGTGACTTATGAGCTAGCGTGGAAAAGGAAAGCCTTTTTTTGGGAAAGTGGTGTGGAGGGCAGAGCTGAGAAGAGAGGTAAGACACATCCAGGTGAGAAATGCAGAAGTGGCACTGACCATATCTTCAGCCTCTTTATAAATCACCCAAGATGTGTTTTCTCTTTCTTTGGACAATGCAATTTCAATTCTGTGACCTGTCTTCTAGTGTGTGCAAGGGCCCCTGTATGCAGCTGTCAAACCCAAGAAGACTTTGTTACTATGTGAGACAAGCAATGGAGCAAAAAGAAAAATTCTGATAGAAATGACAGTGAACAGTCATAGGGCTCCAGACCTGAGCTGTGTGGATTGCTCACATCATGGAATCATCATAGAAGCATAGAAGAATTTGGGTTGGAAGTGACCTTAAAATTCATCTAGTTCCAACCTACCTGCCACTTTCCTCTAGAGCGGGTTGCTAACAAGGTGTGATTTCCGGGAGTCCTTCATGCTTCCTGCAGCTGAATTTTGCAACCTGTGTTTGCTTTTCACATCAGATACTTTAGATATATCTGACCTTTAGAGAGTCACCTCTCCAGTCAACATTCCCTATGATGGGAAAACATAAAATAAGCAAAAGAAAGCTCTGATACTTACTATCAGACAATTTTTTTTCTCTTCCTCCTTCTGGTTTAAATTAGGAAGATCTTTGTGCTCTGTGATTTTGCATTCTTTGATGAAAGAATGCATTTGTCACAGCAATGAGTGGTTGACCTCAGTGATTGCTCAGTGCTAGGTAAGTGAGGCCTGATTTTAAAGAGAGCAAGTTGATTAGCTCTTTGCTAAGATCAAGTGCTTGACAAGTAACAAGAGCTGCCATTCTACGACTGGCATCAAAGTGGAAATCTAAATGAGGCTTAAAGCATTGTATTGACCCTCTGACACATAATTTTCTTATGGCTTCCTAGATTTTCACCTTAAAATTACTTAAAACAAGATCATTTGGTATGGGATAGGTAACTTGCTTTGAATATGTATAATTTTCTGATTATATTGTATTAATTAATTAAAAAAATTACTGAATGCCTGACTTCCTTTGGGACTGACTTCCAAAATACTGTTAGTAAGACAGGTAGGAGTCTCCATTAAAAAAATGAAAATTTTGTCTCCAAAAGAGACACAGTAAAATAAGACATGGTTATATTTAAAGATTTATAATAATTTTCAAATATAGTTTGGATTAATTTGCCATTTCTTCCTCTATTACTGGTGCTTGCTCTTATTTGCAGCAAGTTTTAGACCTCTATAATTTATTCTGCAATTTGGACTGTTTTCCATCAATTAAAATCTTTACAAGATGTATTTCTGTATTTTTATGTATGACTAACTTGTTCAATAATCCATATTTTATGCTGCTCATTGAACTGGTTATAAGAGATGATATACAGTATTATATTGCATAAAGTGCCAAAGTAAACCAAATGTCAGCTTTTAGCAGCTTTAGCTGCCATCAGCTGTAAGCACAGATTTTTAAATTATGTGTATGGGCCTCAGTTATGAAGCAGTCAGATCCAAACTTTGTCAACAATCACCATGCTCCCAGAACAGTGGGTTTTGGAGTGGCCTGCTTCAGGTGGAAGGCTGAGTTATGTGTCATGTCACAGAGATGTTTTCATATCCAGTTGGGGAAACCTGGTTTTAAGCAATTTGCAGTTATCTCCTGACAGTATAAGATTTCCAGTAGTGTTTTTGAGACAATGTTTCAAGGATAGAGCTAAGGAATATAAATTGTGATTTGATATTTCTGGTGTTTACTTTTTTTGCAAAATCCTACGCTTCTGGCAGCAGTGTTAAGATGAGGTTTTGTGTCCTTCCCCACCTAGTCCAGTGCCATGGGCTCTGCAGAGGGACAGGTCTGCTCAGCCCTTCCATCTGCAAACCAGGAATTCCTCCACGAGCACTTGCATTCTGAGCTGGGTGTGCTCTTGGAGCAGCACTCTTTGACGAGTTTTTCTAAAACATTGCATGTTAAAGGATAGCAGAAAGGTTTACTTGATTAGTTAATAAACTTAAAAAGTAGAAGGTAATAAACTAATTAAAGGTCTAATGTTCCAGACTAAGCTAAGATTTTCATCAGCTTGTTGTTCTCTGTGACCCAGGAGTTAAGCTGGAGCTTTTTTCACAAGGAGAGTTTTAGTTTTAGTATTTTCTGCATTTTGTTGTCATTTGGTATACATGTGTTGGTATTTGTTGTATTGTGTGGTCTACTCTGGATCAGAAGCACCACACTGTAAAACCCATTAAAGTCAAAGAGTTTTTGTTTTTTTGGCTAAGCTTGGGTTCAAAATAGTGGAAACTGTTTTATGAGCCTTTGATGCAAGGCCCTAATCCAGAAAATCACTTAAGCATACCTACTTAGCTTTTGAGTATAGTTGATTAACTGTGAAAAATGCTATAGCACTCTGTGGAGTGAAGATTGAATTTATGTATTTTTGAAAAGCTAACATGCTACTTCTGTTCTGAGGAAAACAAAATTGAAGTCTCTCTTCAGAATAACTGATGAGTTATAAGAAGTTCCATTCGCCTTCTCTGACTTGGGTCTGCATTTATCCTGCAAGCACAGGTGGCTTCTATCAGTGTTTGTACTGTATTTGTGAACACCTATGAATATATTTCTGGTGGATGAGCTTGAATAGGTTACTAGGAAATAATCACATAAATTCTGCTGTGACCTGAAATTATATCCTGTCTTTAAAAGGGGAAAATATAAAAGCTTCTCAGTGCTACTGAATCTGCAGTCTGCCTGCAAAGGCAGTGTGAGATTAGCTGATAGTTGTTTTATGATTGGCCATGGTGGACAGGTGAACAGTGGAAGCACTCAAATGAAATTATTTTCACAATCTTTTTCACATCGTAGTGAATTTAATTGATGAAAATTTTCTGGTGAATTCAATTACCTATGGTTGTGTATTTCCACAGATGTGCAGAATCTTGGACACTGGGGCAAAGAAGTAGGTAAGAAAGACTGGAAAAGCAAAAGCTGCCAGTTAGTAACAGCTGCAATTGTATTGTGGTGATGGAGGTCAGAGGAACCATGGCATGTCTGTGGTACAGAGCCAGGGGGTTATCCTATGACAAGGTAGCCTGAACACTAGAGGAAGCTCTAGAAGACCTGAGAGGCCATTGAAAACCTCTCACGAGTTCAAATTTTACTGCATGTGACCCTGGAGTTTTGCAATGTTCCTCTGCCCTACGTGGATCCAGAGTGGTGTTCTCTGTTCAGCAATCAATTGTTATACTACCTCACACCAGAGGCATGCATGGCGTGGATGCTGGACCACAAAGCTCCTTCTCTGAAAAGCTGTGAGACAGCCTGTTAAGTTGGAAATCTCTTTAATGCTGGCAGTAATTTAACCAGTTGGTAATGAAGCCATGTAGAATTTTCAGGAGTAAAGAAATGTTCAAGAGATATCAATGTGCTTAGGACCCGAGTTCTTGTGAAATAGCCTTGAGTACTAGCTTACAGGAACTCTGGCTGCATTTCAAGTATCTAATGTTACTGCAAGTGGCTTGCTCTATGTGAAGGTAATTTTTAAAGGGCTTGAGATATTTTAAGATAGTCTGCTTGCAGTGGATTCTGGCACTACCTGCAATAAGGGGAAGTTCTTTCCCTCCTCAGATGTATTTGAGTAAAGTCTGGTCACAGACTGCAGCATGCTGACTTCTCACAGGCTCCTGAAAACAGCACCTCCATCCTTCAAAGGCACTAAAAGTCGGTTTGGATCTTTCAGGCATTTCTGATTATTGACATCATCAGTAAGGTTCTTTCCAGGCATTGTATGCTTGAGTATTGAGGCAATTCTATTAGCCCCACGATCATCTGTTGCTTTTTAAAAGAGTGTTTGCTTTCATGTAATAATTTTGAGGGTAAGAAAAGGTTGTACAAAAGTCATATATGAGGCATAACTTTTTATTTTTTTGGCTAAAATTTTGACAAACCTTCTCAACAATGCAGAAATACTGGCTCTAGCAGTTAAGATGTTTTAGAAAACCCCAGTTCTTTGGAAGTGACATTGGGTACTGTTTTCAGTAAACAGAGTGTATGCAGTGCTGAGATATGGTGCTTGATAGAACTTTTCAGCTCTTGAAGTACTGTTTTGGCTAAGACACTGTGTTTCTCTGTTATCAATACAATTTTTTTGCAGTTTCAGTAAGCTACTTACAACTTGATTGTACTGCCTAGTTTCCAGCACAACTGTACTTTCCCTAAATGAACTAACCTGTTATGTAAACTGTCTAGTCGTTGTGTGATTTCTAATTATCTGCACCTGTCTGGAGTTACAACGTGTCACTCAAAACAATTGCTGTTGTTTTGTCCAAGAATTGATAGTGTTTCAGTAACGGATGAAATTATTCTGCCACAGAGATGTGTGCCTTTTAATATTCCTTTGCAGGGAATTGAACAGTGTCCAGAACAGCATGGTGTTTCATTAGAAAATATGTCTATCTGTGCCTTTCACCCTAAAATCGATGCAAGTACAGCTAAGGATACTAAAAGATTTTTGTTTTGTGTTGACAGTGTAACCTAGTTTTCCTGAGTTTGGTCCTTGACCAGTGAACAGTGCTTATTGTCTAGTCTTGAAGGAGCTGAATGTTTCCTGCAGCTCATGGTTTAGTAAAGCTAATTTCGGAGCAGGAAGAGTGTACATTAACCCCTGCTCAGCAGTGTTTATTTGTCACCATGCATCTACAAGCGTTGACTTCAGCAAGCCTTCGAAGGGGTGGTGGTGCAGGGGTGTGTGGGCTGAGGCAGAAGAAAGCAGAAGCAAAATTGGAAGGATTAATATGTTTCTGCTGGCTGGGTGGGTGGTGAAATCGATGAGGGGGCTCACAGGGCTGTCGCTGGAGGCTGATGAGCCCAGCCACCCCAGGGAGATGGTGACACAGTCACTCTCCTTGCTGACAGCACTCCTGCATTTTGAAGGACCTCTGTGCTAGGCTGGGTTTTTAGGTTTTATCTGCTCTCACTGCTCAGCAGAAAGAATTTGAAATAAGTGGTAGTGGCTGTGTTTCGCTATATTTTACGCTCTGTTCTCTTTCTTTACTTCTGGAACCTTAATTTTTGAACATTTTGACCTGGCAATGTCCCTTTAATACCATATTATGCAAGGATCTCAGACATTAAAGATATTGGAAAAGTGATTAAAAGCCATTTTCTAAAAACTACTCATGTGCCTTAAATTTCAGAGCCAAACTCTTGCCACTCCATTGACTAAATCAGTCTAGAAATCTCCAAAGCCTCTTCTGTGGCAGGGAATTATAAGCAGCAAACCTAATCCTCAGACTGGTGAAAGAAGAGAAGCCAAAACTCCCAAACAAAGGTCTCAGGACTTCCTTAGAGGACAATCAGGAGGAAAGCTGCAATATAAACTTAGCTTCAGGCCTTTGGTATATTGAAGCAGAAATCTGCCAGCAAGAAGGAATATGTAGTTGTTTTTTTGGATTTGATGGTGAAAAGGATACATGTCAATGATGGCTGAGGAATATGTACCTCACTGTAGTGACAGGAAACATTTTAATGTGCTGTAGAAATTTAATTAAATTATGACAGTTTCAGAATATTAATCAGAGTTTCGTGAAAGGAGCTGTACATGGTACAGAAGTCTTTTACAAAATAAGAAATCAAAACTAGACTAGAAAAGTCTAATCTGCAGTTCAGAAGTCTCTTCTTTTCATTTTTACTTGCCCAGCTCTGAAGTAATGGATGACTGTAAAAAACATGAAGTTTCAAACCCCTTTTCCTAACCATACAATCAGTCTAAAATCCTGAGTAGGGTTTTAGTAAGGCTTAATCTAAGTAAAGCCTTGGATTAAGAAATTAATGTTAAGGTTCTGCTGTAAATTTTACATACTCAGTGAAGATTTTACTTATAAAAATTTGAAATAAGTACTTAATTAAGTCCCAGAGATTTCAAAGTTCAGCACCCCAACAGTTACTGTTCTTTCAGGGAATTTGATCCTGATAGATCTGAAGAGAAAGGTTCAAAGATTTCCAGTGAGATTCTTTGAAAAAAATCTGTGTGCCATGGTGACTGTTCAGTTTGCTGAGCTGCAGCAAGCATCACCGACACAACACACCAGGAGGCAGTGGAGAAAGCCCACCTGTCATGCACCCTGAATCTTTCCTTTTTTGACATAGCTTAGTAAGATTGCAGTTTGATAGTTTTCTGGCAGAAGGAGAGTGCAATTCTTAGTGCAGTTTTGGTTAATCCTTGCCACTTTCTCTATTGTACATATGTTTGACAGAACATCTAAATACTTTTCATGGTGAAAATACATTTAAATATTGATCTTCTTGGGGAATTATGTAAAGCTTGGAGGTGAAGGGGTAGGACTGTTCAGAGCTGCAGCTTCAGCTTGTAGTCTTACACCTAACATGATGGGATTAGTTTTGAGGTATCTATAGGCAGCCATATTGTCATTACAGTGCAATTTTGACATCATGTTCCAAAGTTCAGGAATGCATTTATATTTGAAATGTCTTTTTAGCCCCCCAAATCTTGGATTGAAGAGGTCTTCAGTAAAAGAGAATGTGCACACATTATTCCCAGCTCAAAAGATCCCCACAGGTAAAACAAGGAATTTCTCTTTTTTACTGTTACATTTAAAAAGAATCAGAATAATTTTTTATGAGTGTTGTGTTTGGTTTGGATGATGTTTTTTTAGTGTCTCAGTCAATGATTTCTGGTCTATGGATTTTCATGGGTCCCATCACCAGTCTCTTTTAAATCAAACTGTTTGTTTGAAGTAGAAATTGACAGCAGTTAGCCTTACTATCCTTCTTAGATTTGTTGCTCTCAGTCTGGTAAGCAAAAAATGCATGGTATCTAATTAAGAGATTAAACTACATGGAGTTACTGCTGCACCATTTTTCCCTTCCTCAGAAGGGTGATCACACTCTCCTGATACAGAAATTTTTGATCATGCTCTTGTAGAGTATGAAAAGAGTAAGGAAGAGATCAAGGCCTCAACCTGTGCTTTAGGACCTGAGGAACCAAATATAACTTGGCATTCTGTATTATGTATCTAGTGGATGGTGCAGCCTAGATAAATTTGGAGAGATCACATTCTGAGAATGCAAACTTGTAGTTTTGATCATATGGTTTTGAAAGTATGGATAGTGTAGCACATGTCAGATGAATAACTCATTTATGAAATGTAGATCTGACATAGTCTGAATTGTGAAATGCCAAGAAAATCACTGAAGTAGTATATTTTCCAGGGGTTAGTTGTGGAGATGACAGCCTGCTTTGTTGTTGATGAGAGTTGTTTCACTGCTGAATGTATACTGTAAGAATAGCATTAAAGCTTCTTATTTTACACAAGCATATATTAATTATCCACCTTTTATCACAGATGTCCTGCAGGATGCCAGGTGTGTCAGAATTTAATCAGGTAAGAGTGCATAAATATATATATACTATTTTTATAGTGACCTGGTAATAGGCAATCCTAGTCAAGAAAGTAATGGCAAGAGAAATATCCTCCTTGTTTTATGGTCAGAGCAGACTTTCTACGGTGACTGGCAAGCTGGCGTCAAGTAGCCCGTAATCTGTATTACACATGATTATCTACCTTTTAATTATGCTTCACATTTCATTTTGCTTCTAAGATTTACAAGAGTGATGCTTTACTAAGAGTAAATAAATTACTCCTGAAAATCAGATCACTGTAAAGGGCTGGTATGCAGAAGGTGTTTCTGTTCTGAGCTCCTTCTAAGAGAATATCTTGCTTTAGAGCAGAAGAACAGATATTCAAAGATTTTTGCAGGTATTCCAAGAGAAGAAATGCAGAGGGTGTTTTAATGCTTCCTGCTAAAATGCAGATACTCAGCTGGGTATCACGACTAAAGTGACATTGTCCTTCATAATAAAGTAGTTTAATTTCATCTTAGTCGAGACTACAGCAGTTCTGTGGTTCTCCCCCTCTTCCCCTCAGAGGAGAGGGGTCTGTTAATAACAGACCTGTTATTAGGGGACCTATTAATAGGTCTGGGAAGACCAGTAGGACAAAAATTAACCCACAGAAGTGGAAAACCAAAAGGTCAGCTTTCACCAAATCAGTTTCCTAGTCCAACACAGTTTAGCTGCACAAATGTGAATACAACACTGGGAGAGGGAGGAAGAGAAACAGGAAGTGTGAACTACAGTGGATGGGTTTGTTTTTCCCTTTCACCTTTCTCTGTCAAGACATCCTGTATATTTGTGTGTCTTTTATCTTGTAGTTGTTTTTTTTCAGTTTTTGCTGAGCATTTTCATACTGTTTAGATTAATATGAATCTGGTCTGTTGGTCTATGTTTGCAGAATGTGTGTGGGTGCCTAATGTACATTTCAGTCAGCCCATATCTTGCAAGTATAGTTTCCAAATGTTAACTGTTCTTGTCTTCTTGGGTATCTCAAGGTATACAGAGAGCTTTGTTCTTGGAGAATTTTTCTGTTCCTAACAAGGAGAAATAATTTCCATATGATTGTTATGACTGGTTGTATTGTATTTATTAGATCAGCAATGAAACAGGCTTCGGGCCTTCTGAGTTCTGTAGCTTTCCACAACAGTCAAAAAATCATGTGGATATATTTGATGCCTACTATAATTTGACCTAATATTGTAGACAAATAAAATCTCTTAATGATTTCTTTTGTAGAGAACTTCCAAGGTTTCCAAGTGGTTTGTGAATGGGTTATGCAACTAATTTGCTAATTCTAAGTAGAATTACTCCATTAAGAAGTCTCTAATCAAATATGAGTAACTTAGCAGCCCCTTTGTCCATGCTCCCCTGGTGTCTCTATCTACCCTTCTGTGCAGTACTCACAAAAATATCCCAGACAGCAGATAGAATGGAGTCACTATATGAGTATTCAGAAATGAGGTTCCAATTTCTTGCATCCTTATACATCTCAGATGTTCTTGCAAGTTGTCTATATAAGTCACCTTCAAGGCATAGGTTTTGGACACAGCTTCTAAATCACTGCCTGTTAGAGCACTGGATACTGTAGTCTGACTTCTGCAGTTACTTTTACTTCAGTGTCAACCCCTTGGGTTTTCCCTTGTTGCTCAAACTGTGACTTTCCTAGTAGCCTGCTGTTATGTTACTGATGATGTCCCCACCTTCTCCAGTAGCTTGGTGAGCTTTTGAGGCAAAAAAAAAAGGCAAAGTCATTGCAAAGATGCTTTGTATCAATGCATATCCATGTATCCATAGATCACAGGCTGTCAGGGATATGGTCTCCAATATTCTCAGCCAGGGGGCTCAGACGAGGATGCTTCATTCAGTTTTGTGAAACCCTCAAAGATGGAGATGACCCACCCTCTCCAGGTCCTGCTGGGTTATCCTCCTGGAAAAAAGGCTTCTTTTTATTTCCAGCCTCAGACTCCCATGTTTCAGCTATGCTGCTCCCTCTCACCCTCCAGTTATTGGGGACACCCTGATCGTCACAGCCTTGGAATTTGGCAGCACAAGGGCATCAGCCAGCTCCCTCAGCACCCTGGGATGCAGCCTGACGTGTGTGAAACAAGTGCTCCTGTGCTATTCTGACTCAAATATCATCTCATCCTGCTAGTGCCACTCTCCCTTGAGCCCTGTCTCATAGAGGGTAGGAGGCTTCCTTCTCCAGTTTGCTTTTGCAGAGCATTGAATCAACCAAATGTAATTTGCCTGGGTTGAAAATGGAGTGCAGACCAAATTTCATGGCTTCTGGGTATCAAGAAGTGCCTTGCTAAAGCAGTTTGCTTCCTGCATTTCCTTCAGGTTATTTTGGGGTTTGATTTTGGTTTATTGGTTAGTTGGTTGGTTTTTAAAATCTTTTTCTTTGTCACCAGTTAGTTTTCTCTCATCTCCACTGAGAACTGTCTCTTTTAGAACGCACATCTCCAGAGTCTTGCAGATGTTTGCATCTAAGCTGCCCCTGGATGGCCAAATAGCACAGCTGAGGCCTGAGGCAGTTGTGTTTGGGTTTTTGAAGGACGTTCAGTTTCTTAAAAGAGGAAAAGTGAAGAATTTATCTCCATTTCCTAGGGTATATTAACTTCTGAAATGTCTAAAGGAGAACTGGGCTGTCAGCTGTCACTATAAATTACACTGAAGTTAATCCTGTAGAAGAGACTGAGCCTGTTGAAGCCTGTGTGAGAGTAATGATTGAATTTGGAATCTGGGTTATTATTCCAGATTGAAATCTTTAATGCTAACTGAGTTTCTGGTATCTTTCTGTCCTGTTTCTGGCTAGGACAGGGTTAATTGTCTCTGGCTTGAAACCAGCTCCCTCCACTACACTTATCCAACAAGAAATAAACCCTTCTCCCCAAAAGAAAGACACCCTTACCTCTGCCTCCAGCCATGATGTGAGGTTGTAAAGAATAACACCTGGGCCCTAGCCATGCCCCATCCCAGCCAGTGCAAGAAGCTAACCCTGTCCTGGACAAAAGCAGGACAGAGATATAAAGGATCTGAGGCCTGCCACACCCCAATTAAAAAAGACATCCTGGCATCTTATGAAGGAGTTTGAGCTGCTTCAGAAGATATTGGTGCCAAAGCACAGCTCCTCCTGGCACCCCAAATGCCAGTACTGGGCTGGATGTGCGAAGGGAAAGTCCCTGCCACACATCATGTTTTACAGAATCTGTGATGTTTTACAGAGAAAGTGGAGTGTAACATGTTGTGATGTGAGCTGTGATGACACAGTGA
Source organism: Tychaedon coryphoeus (assembly GCA_013398595.1). NCBI lineage: Eukaryota > Metazoa > Chordata > Aves > Passeriformes > Muscicapidae > Tychaedon > Tychaedon coryphoeus. The sequence continues at coordinate 475,192 of WBND01000640.1, read as the reverse complement.
GCTTGAACAAGAAACCCCAGTTACCCAGGGATCAGGAACTGGCCCAGAGACAAAATTTCAGATATTTCTCAGAAAAGGACAAAGAGGAGGTGACTCCTGAGGAGGTCCCACCAGATAATGAGTTACCATAAAATGAAAAGTTATACACTCTCTTCACTGATTCCTTCTGCTGTGTTGGAGGGGCACCTCACAAATAAGAAGCTGCTGAATTGGAGTCCCATGTGGCAAGTTGCAGAAGCTATGGAGGGACAAGGTGCACCAAGTCAGCTGCAGAGCTGAAAACCATCCAGCTGGCTTTAGATATCACTGAACGAGAGAAATGGCCAGTGCTCCACCTCATTATTGACTCATGAATGGTAGCAAATGCTCTGTAGGGGTGGCTTGAGTGGTGGAAAAAAACAGACAATGCAGAGGTAAACTCATCTGGGCTGCTGGAGTGTGGGAGGACATCAGTGCTGTAGAGAAGCTGGCTGTAAAAGCACATCATGTAGATCTACACACACTCAGGAGTTGGGCTGCTAGAGACACAGCAATGGACTGGTGGATTGGGCTGCCAAGATTAAAGTGTCTTGGGTGGACCTGGACTGGCAACACAGTGGTGGATTATTTCTGGTTCCTTGAGCCCGTCACTCCTCAGGTTATCAGGGAAGAAATGCAACATGCAGATGGGCTCGTGATAGGGGAGTGAACTTAACCATGGACACTATTTCCCAAGTGATCTGTAACTGTGAAACATGCACTGGGATCAAGCAGGCCAAGTGGGTAAAGTCTCTGTGGTATGGGGGAAGATGGTTAAAATATAAATATGGAGAGGCCTGTCAGATTAATTCCATAGACCCCTGGTCCAGAGAGCACTGTATTGCATGGTTATCATATTCCCTGTCATGCACCAACCTCTGGGAAAATTGGATGGGACAATTGACTGTTAAAACCACACTGAAATTGATGGCGGCTGGACCTTCAAACATTGGGATCTGCATTTAGGAAGGTCATCTTGTTGACTAATACCAGAGTCTCTGCCAGTTGAGCTTGCCCTGACCAATCAAGACCTTCATATATTGTGGAAGGGGAGAGAAGGATAAAGTCGCTATTGTGCATATAAGCAATATGTTTGGGAAATCCGTTTAAGTTAGTCCTGTCTCAAGCAAAACCAAGCCCCATCCATGGGATTGTTTTTGGCTCAGTCGCTGAGTGAACTTGGTGGGTGATGAAGATGAATGGGGAAACACAATATGTACCTGAAGGGGATTT
>WBND01000640.1:401604-473641 GCA_013398595.1 Tychaedon coryphoeus | reverse complement strand
CTATGATACCTAAACCTGTGTGTGTGTGTATGGGTGTATGTATGTAATTGGAAGGTGTATGATTTGGTCATGAGGTAGAGGATACAGAATAAGGGGTGAAAAATGTCCTCATTCCATTAGGACAGGGTTATTTTTTGCAGTAGCCAGGAGGGGGCACATGGCTAGGACCTAGGGGTTATTCTCTACCACCTCACATCACTGCTGGGAGAGATGGAAAGAGAATCTCTTCCAGGGAGAATGACAGAATATGTGAGTTGGAATGGATCCACAGTAAGTGTTGAGTCCAGCTCCTGGCTCTGACAGGACTATTCCCATGTGCTGAAAGGGTCCTTTCTGGGTTGGCATAGAGTGACCGAGGGAGTGGTGAGGTATTGTCTATTGTTACGGGGTTTCTGTGTGAAATGTTCATTTCTTGTGCCATCTGTTATTAGTACTGTTGCTGCTAGTGTTTGCTCTCTTATCTCGTTGGTGTTTCCAGCAAATTGTTGTATCTCATTCTGCGATCTTTATCTTTTGTTCCCTCCAATTCTTCTCTCTAGTGCACTGCAGGGAGAAGGGAAAGGAAAGGGAGGAGTGAGTGAGTGGTGTATGATTTGGAGAGTCACAGTGGGAGCAATAAACTGAGGACTACCATATCCAAACCATGACAATCTTCCTCAATACTGCACTCCAATCCATGTATCTTTGCTGGCTTCCAAGAGTTATTATAAATATCACCCTGAAATTCTCCTCCTTTGATTGTTGAGGATAACTCCTAGACCTTTCTTTTGTCCTTAGAATAACTGGTGGTAATACTCATGGCAAATCTCAGTATCCTACAACATTCCTCTGAACTGGAACATAAAGCTGTTTTACTCAGGTCAGAATTTCTGTATGACGACCCTCAAACGGTTACAGAATCACATGGAATCACAGCATAGCTTGGATTGGAAGAGACCTTTCAAGACTATCTAGTCCAACCCCCCCCAACTGTTACTAGTTTCCCCAGGTAGAGAACAAATTCTGTACCCAAATAATGTAATTATTATATAATTCAATGTTATTTTGCTATTGCTGCAATTTTTTTCAACGGGGTTAATTTTTACTGCATTCCATGTGAGACAACTGTAGTATTTTTCTTCGCAGGAAGTTATTTGGGCTAGTCACTCGTAGATCCTAAAGTTGTATGCAAGTGAGTTTGATATAAAATAATTTCTGTGTTTTTAATGTGAGGTGTTGCTGTGGACGGCTGATTGGAGAACACCCAGGAATAAAATACAGCTGGCCTGTTTACCAAGCTGGTTCACAGAGTGATGGTGGAGAGTGGTCTGTGCAAAAACACACAAAGATGAGTCCCACAGATGCGTTTGGTACTATCAATTTTCAAGATGGAGACCACACTTACCATGCCAAGGTAATAGGTGCTGTTTTTATATGGCTGATTTATTTTTGTGATTTCAGCATAAGAAAAGGCAAAAATTGAATTGGATGAATATCAGATTCATTTTCTTAAGAGGGCAGGGGAATCTAAAAGTAAACCAGATTAAAAGGTGTGTATATTTTTATGTTGAACTTCACTGTGATTAGGGATATGCTGTCTGTATTGCTCACATACATTTTTGTGCAATCCTGTTAGGGTCCCGTGGCAGCTCTAATCAAGCTCTGCAGGACATTGATGCTTAGAACTTTGTACTGTGTTGCAGTTTCTTCTCGTGAAGTATTTAAAAGATGTTTATTTTACCTATTATTTTCCTTTTCAGTATATTAGACTTTCTTACGATAGCAATTTGGATCAGCTGTTGCATCTGATGGTTAAAGAATGGCAGATGGAATTGCCAAAGCTGGTGATCTCTGTTCATGGAGGCATTCAAAATTTCAAGCTTCCCTCAAAAGTCAAGCAGGTTTTCAGCAAAGGGCTGGTGAAGGCAGCTGAGTCTACAGGAGCGTGGATAATTACAGAAGGCATCAACAGCGGTAGTGTAATTAATTTTCTTTTTTTTTCACATGTCCTTTTGGTATTTTTCCTTTGCATAACAGCATGTGCATTTAGGTCAAATAGGATGAACTTGTTTGAAAATTGGTGATATGTTAATACAAAATGAAGCCATTTTTATATAAGGAGCAGTGCGTAATTTAAAGAGTGGGATCATGTTTGTTTACTGTTGACAGGCATTCTGAATATTTTAATTAAAGAGCAGAGTATTCTGCATGTAATAAGAAGCACTGCATATAGCCAGAACTCATCTGTGGTAAATTTATCTGCTTCATTAAAATATTTCATTCCTGTGGACTATGGTTGGTATTTTTGAAACAATTTTCAAAGCTCAATTTAACTTGTGTTTTATAATTGATGAAGTTTTGAATCAGGATAATCCATTAATTAGCCTATTAGTAGCTGAAAAACCCTTTAGACTACTCTCAAAAACTCAGAGGGGTCAGTAAACTGGAACTGAAAGTTTTGCTTCTTTAGCTGTTATTCAATCTGCTGATCTTTCAGGAGAACTGTCCTGAGCATTTATGTAACTAATGAAGTTTCATGGATGTGAAAAGCATCATTAGCAACATGTAAGAGTATTATTAATTAGAAACGTGTGCTGAGTTTGAAGCAGTGGTACATTGCACCTGAGCTGTGAAGTGTACATCAAATATACAAACTGAGTATGATGTTTTGGTTTTGATTGGAACATAATTGCAGTACAAATTAAGTGGTGCAAAACCTTTCTTGGTGTCCTCTAGCAGGTCTCTGAATATAGAAGAAAAATTATCATTTGATTATCTGTTTAGGAGTGTCCAAGCATGTGGGGGATGCACTGAAAGGCCGTGCCTCACCACACCTGAGAAAGATCTGTGCTATTGGGATTCCTCCATGGGGTATCATTGAGAATCAGAGGGATCTCATTGGAAAAGATGTGAGTTGGATGTATTTTAATAACAAAAGCCTTCATGATATGTTAGAGCTTTCTTGCGTACTTGATTTTCTTCTAGATTAACTTGACTAGTTTGGTATTTTTTTTCCTATAATAGAGGCTTAGATTTTACTCAGCAAAGAATTTTATGACATGTCGAGACACCGTATTTTGTTTTTCATGTATAAATGAATAGCTTTAAAATATTTCTCTTACAGGAAAATGCCATTTCTTTTTTAAATTTTGCAATTATGTAGGCAACTCTCTTGTGTTGTAAATTATGTTTTTCTATATTAAGATTCAGAATGAACAGTTAGGTTGGTAATGTACACAAATAAGCTAATAATATGTGTATTATTTTATTCACAGTCTATTTTATATTCACAAACTATGACTTTATGTGAGGGTATAATCCATCAAGTGTCTGAAGTGTACTACTGAAGTAGTAAGGTGAAATTATTCCTGATAAACTTCAGCTCACATATTTTTAAAAGGAATACAACCCAGGGAAGCTATGTCATGGTGTTCCAACTGTTGCAAAGAATGTCAAGCAGTGACTCTAAGGATTGCAAACCTAATCAGAAGTGTTTTCTGAGGTATTAATAATGAGTTTGTTGCTGTTAAGAGTCAAATGCTAAGAATCAAACGTTTGAGTAGCTCAAAAAACATGATAGAGAATTTCAAACAGCCATATTGTAATGAAGAAATACATACAAGTGAGGGGACATAAATGATGGTATTTTCTTGGTTTATTTGAGGACATGTTTATTTTGGTTTTCTCAGGTAGTTTGCCTGTACCAGACTCTTGGTAACCCTCTCAGCAAGCTGAGTACGCTCAACAGCATGCATTCTCATTTTCTAATGGCAGATGATGGGACAGTAGGCAAGTATGGGAATGAAATTATGCTCAGGAGGAATTTGGAGAAGTACATATCACTTCAAAAAATACACACCAGTGAGTATTGCTGTGGTCTGCTTTATGACAGAAAAACCTATCCTAAAAGATGGGGAGGTACTTGACATTTCATGTTACATTCTATACATCTCGATCTGCCATAGCTTTCACTGAGGTCAAATGTGTCAAGTTAATTGCATGTGTCTTGAATGCTAAAAACCAGGAAAATGAGAATAATAACATTTTTCAAAGCATTATGAATTTGGATGAACTCACATATGGGTTTCCCAGTTGTAGACACATCAAAATGACTCAGATTGCTTAGTAAATATTGAACATTTGCTCACTTCAGAGTTTTATGTGGTCGCTATTTCACCACTAGGTATTCCCCCAGCATTTTAAGAGATGGAAAGCTTGTTATATTCAGAGGAATGAAAATCCTTTTTACCATGTTTAACTACTTTTGCCCTCATGACTCTTCTCTATTGTAAGCCTGTGACATCCTCAAGTACAGCAACAAAGAGTGGTAGCAAAAGTAAAACCTTTATTGTTTAACAGATAGCATAACATCCATCATTTATTTAAAGAGTAAATGAGTTATAGTAAATAAATAATTAAATAAATATTTATTACACAGACAATTATTTCCTTTGTGCACTAGATTGTAAAAATTATTTGTGGAAGTTCCTTCTTTCCTAGTCTTTCAAATCTTGAGGTATGTTGAAAAAGCATTAGTGTTATGATGCTGATGTTGCTTCCTTTATCTGCTCACATTATAGGATTGACAAACTTAGAAACCAACCCAGTTTTTAACATGTTCATGTATAGGGCTTCTTACTCAGACTTACATTTTCTTAGCATGAGCTTTTGCAAGTCAGGCTTTCATTTCTATTGCTGTGTACTTGAAATTAATTTCTGTTTTTTTAAAAAATCCTGCCCTCCTCCTGTAACACTTGAAAGAGTCTCTGAAGACTGATATTACTTTTCTGTGAGTGTAGGTAAATACACGGATGTTGAATATGTTGCAAATGTCCTTGCATGTGACAACTATTATAAAGGGAAGAAGGATATTTAGAAGGATGTGCTTTCTTCCTGATGCTTATAGTTTTTTCTAGTTTTTTCAGTAGTTTTTCATGGTCTTTTTTGATCTGGTTGAAGAAGTTTTCTGAAAAAACTTTTCTGAAAAGTTTTAAAAGATGTAAGGAACAATGTAAGGTGAAGGAATGATTTCCTCTCCTTTGAACCACATGTAAGTATTTATTTCCTGGATGTTTTGATTTTTGTGTGAGTGACTGAGATCTGTTTGTAACTGGTTAGGTGTGTTTTGAAACAGGAATGGGCCAAGGTGTTCCCACAGTGGGGCTGGTGCTGGAAGGAGGCCCCAGTGTGATCCTGATGGTGTGTGAGTACGTGAGGGCCAGCCCAGCTGTGCCAGTGGTGGTCTATGAGGGCACTGGCAGAGCTGCAGACATCCTGGCATTTGCCCACAAGCACACAGGTGATACGGGGTGAGTAGTGCCATAATGCTCCTCCTCTTTGGTCTGCAGGTGCGGGCAGGCACCTGCAAAGCCCGGTCTCAAAGCTGCTGAGATAATCTCTAATGCTTCTAGTGATGATGCTGCTCTGGTCTTTGCCAGCTTTGACTTCTGTGGTGGGAGAATGGAGTTCCTTTCTTCCCTGCCTCAAGCTAGTGCTGAAATAATTATTCTGCCAAATTTACTATGGCTTTTTTTGGAGAGAGAAAACTACAAGCAGCTACTCTGAGTTACGAAATTTCTCACCTTTGGTGAGAGACACTCATGGATGACCGCCAGAGTATTTGCTACTGTTTCAGCTCAGCCGTGTCTCCAGCTACCCATATTCTGTATGTGGGCTTGGATTTGGATTGTACAAAACTTTTAAGACTAGAGCTGGGGTTCACTGCTGTAGGACCCTCAGGCTACAGTAGAAGGAAGACCAAGTTTTCTCATCTTTGGCTTTGGGTTACTCAGTGGTAGCCCAGATTTGGCATCCTTGTCAAGGTGACTATTTCAGTCTCAGCTGCAGACTCTTTTGAACCTACCTTGGTGAAAATTTTGCATTCTAGCTGGACATAAAATATATGTTTGTATAGCCAATTAATATTATATGTGGAAGTTTTTAAAAGTCAAAGAGCTTTCTAGATAAAAAAAAAAAATCAGATTTTAAAGTGGTGCCCTGAGTTCACTCCCATTTAAGAAAATTAACTATTTAATACATTTTGTCCTAATTGTTTACTTATTGTATTTTCTGAATATACTTTTGGATATGTGGTATTTTCCCCTAATGTATTGTTTGAGAACTTTTTTCTTCACTTACTTTCCCCCCTATATTTATGATATTTTAACAAAACTCCTTCAATTAAAAAAAAAAAAAACAAAATATGAATGGAAAGGTTTCCAAAAAGACAGAGAAAATAAAAAGAGAGAGATATGAAGCCTAATGAACAAATAGTAAGGAATTTCATTCTATGCCAGTTTTTCTTTCTTTATTGAAAGAAAAAATTTACTTCCTGTGATATTTAGTTCTACATTCACAGAAAATCCTTTGAAAATTGTTAACTTATTAATGTGTTATGTTTTTGTGTTTCCAATAGTAAATATATATATCAGGACAAATGCGTATGTGATTAATAATTTTTGCTATGGGATAACTTTGCTTTGTGTTGAAAGAAGGATTGGGTCAATAGAGAATTAAAAAAAGAAAAGAAATTAGTGTTATATTTCATCTTTTCTGAAGTGTCATTTGGGTGGGTAAGAAGTATCTAAAATAAAATTGTCATCGATTACATGTCTGTTTTTCAGGGATCTGTGCCCTCAGGTGAAGGAGGAGATCTTAATGATGATTCAGAACATATTTAGATTGGAACAGAAACAGTCCAGTCATCTATTTCATGTTTTGATGGAATGCATGAAACACAGAGAGTCTGTGAGTAGGGTTCATGTGCTGAGTTTAGGAAGTTTTCATTTCCTGTTACTTTTTTTGCTCTCTCTCTGGTGTGTTGGCATGTGTTCAGATGTTATATCTTATATAAAGGTAACACAAATGTGTCTGCCAGTTTCTATATTGAGTAGCTCTACAGAACCTGTTTAGTTAACTCCTCAAGTTTCAGTTTCAGATATTGTTTAGGAAATGAGAGCTTTTCTGATTTTAGTAAAAGACCAAATATCTTTGTTTTTGCAAGCAAGATCAAGTAATTCCTGTATTTTTCTTCTCTAGTAAAGTCTTAATTATAATCTAGAAAACTTCCCTTCCATTCTTCTACTTACAACAGAATTGTGCTAGAACCTGTGTCTGAAGCACTGCTAGTAACTGGAAATCTCCTCCCTCCCTGCAGCTGCTGGCCATGCACTGGAGTAAATCATATTGCCTGTCACCAATTGCCTTCTTATTTCCCATGTGCCTTACCATATTTTCCAGCAGGGTCTGTTCCATGGTTGTGCTGAAACTGATTGGCCTGTAGCTTCCCAAGTCTTTTTTTTAGCCTTTTTAAAAATGGTAGTTATGTTTCCCCTTTTCCAGTTACTTTGCCAGTCTGTCACAACTTTTCATATATGATGGAGTTCCCGGTATATAGGCAAGTAATGATAATTGTACTAATAATCACTAAACTGGAAACTACCCAACATATTTTTAGTATTTTTTGTTTTACGTTATTGAGTGTCTGTTTTCTAGTTGAAAACTGAGTGAATATCAACAATGTTGCATTTTTACATTTCTCAGGTTTAAAGGTTAATGAAAAGGAAGCAGGCTCATGTAGACTCATGCAGTAGGTTTATTCCAGTTTTCCTGGGGTGCCATTGCGTTAAAAACCAAATGGTGCACTTTCTGTCTGAAACAAAGGGAAATTGTGTCTGCACCCTTGCCATTGTTTGTGTTGAAATGTGTATGATTTAATCTATCACAGCCCATGCAAAGAAGAAGTAACTGCAGACTTCTCTGCCTCACCTCAAATAGTGTACTTCTGCAATTCTAACAGATCACCATATTTGATGCTGAGTCAGAAGATGAGCAGGACATTGATTTGGCAATTTTGACGGCACTCTTGAAAGGTACTGAAAAATACCACCTGTTTTTATCTGGCATACAGCCTCACTGAGTTATCTTTTCAAAGTAAGGGAGTAACATAAATGTGTGAAAACTGATAGATCCCTTAACTGCCTCCTAGGTACGAATATGTCTGCTTCAGATCAGCTAGATTTGGCATTGGCCTGGAACCAGCTAGATATTGCCAAGAAACACATACTTGTTTATGGACAACACTGGAAGGTACTATTACCTGCTCTTTCCCACCGTGTTTTTACACTTTATTTTGGTGACTGATTTTTCATGATTTGCATTTGTCAAGCTTTATTTAAGGAGTAGTTTGATGACTGGACTCAGTCTTCTGTAATCTGTTTTGATTTTGGAGGGTCATTATCCTTAAAATAGTGAAGTGTTCAATTACACAGTGCATCAGATCACATTAGTTTTTCCAGAGAAAAGATGATATCTAAAATTCCTGTTGGTTTGCTGTCAGCTTTTCTAAGTAGTTTCAGTGATAATTCTGGATATGTATTTTTCAAGCCTGTGCTGGCAATCAGTGGTGATTAGGGACTTTTCATTGTAGCTTAGAATACTCTTCTCCAAAGATATTAACTCCTGTCATGGTTTGGATGACAAGTGTCTGCCAAGAAAGGCAGGAGCTTCTCTTTGAAATGGAGAATGTAAGCCCCCTCCGTCCAAATTGCTATAAATTTGAAATTAAGGGGCTCTCGGGCAAAGATATGGGAATTAGGAATAACAGTTCTTTACTAGGAAAATTAAAATAGAAATACAGTATTACAAAGAACAATCTCAAAACACTGACAGAGTCAGAATACAACTTGACCCCCTGTCAATCAGGGTGTTGGTAACAGTCCATTAAATGGTGGCTACAGTCCTCCTGCAGTGGCAGATGTGGTTCAGCTGAAGCAGTGCTCCTGTAGAAGGGTGCAGTTTTCCTCTGAAGGTCCAAGGATGATGTGGAAAGGTCCGGTTTTCCTCTGGAATCCAGTGGAAAGAAAGTATCTTGCTGTTCAAAATCTCAGTTTTTATATAGGCAGGAAATGCTTGGCTCCTCCCCCTGGCTGGAACATCTCCCAATGGGATGATGGAATTTTATCAGTCATACAGTGGGACTTAATGGCTCAGCAGCAGATGATATCTTCCTGGAGGGAGGATGGGTTGTGGAGAATATAAAGAACACTGCCCCACCTGGTTTTAACAGATGACCCATTAGCAGAGACTGTATCCCACAGAGATAAGGGTCACTGCCCTACCTGGTTTCAGCAGATGATGATAGAATACATAATTTTGGTCACATCTTATATTGCAACCTAAGACAACTCCAAAGCGATGTTGCATCTGTTTTCCTAGCTCTAGAGAGAAATACAGATATCAGAGTGTAAATCACCAGGCAAAAAAATAGCCATTATTTTTGATATTGTTTCTTAGGAATAGCTGCAATAAGAGAGTTATGATCCAATCATAAGAGATGTCTCTGCTCAACTTAAGGTGTAAAAGACATCTTGCTGTTGAAGTCAACAGCAGAGATTTTTTTAACAGTAAATGTGAGGTATGAGAGGAGGGGAGAGAGGGAGGTTAAACAAAAGATGCCACCACATGGATTCCTGCAGTGTCCTGTTGGTTCTTTTTCACCCTGGTCTTCAGAGGTGAGGTCCTGAGTTGCTCTTCTGGAGGTACCACTTTTATACAGTCTAAGTCCTAGGTACTCATAGGATGTGCTGTTTCCTTATGGGAATTCCTATTCCTATAACTTGAGTTTGCATGTGGATAAGCACTTACTTCCTTTCTTACAGTTTGCTACAGTGGGAATTTTTGTCCAGATGCTTACCAAACCTTTACCTCCATTAGGCCTGGAATTTACTTCTTCCTACTGCAGCATCTGTGCTTATTTCAGGTTCTGTTGTGGTAACTTATCAGGACAGTCTTTTGGGACAGTTAAGTGCATTCTTTAGGTCCTTTTAGAAGGCAAGCCATGATTCAGACATGCATTAGCTACATGTGGGTGAAAGAACATAGAGTAGCAATTAAATAAATTAATTAAGTTTTAATTATGGATACCAAGTTTTTGTAGGTAATCCAGCATTTAAGTATAGCCCTCCATAAATGAGTTTTTCTGTACATAAGATTTTTGTAGATGACAGATATAAAATCCTATGTGCCTCAACACATTTTTCTCATTTGTTGTATGATTCGTATTTTCTTCAAGAAATCAAGTGATCCAAGAAGTACTTTTCAGAAGTACTCCTTAATTCCCTGCTAAGAATTGCAAGATTTATTTTTTTCAGTCCTGTTTTCTTCTTTAAAATGTGAATTTTGAAAAAAGGGCAGTTGTATATATATTTGAGTGGCCATAGTTCGTTGTTCGCTGCAACGAGAGACTTTATTTTCTTAATCACCGTATTTTTTGTGGTAAGTCTGACTATACGGAGGACTATGCTTAGAATGTCTACAATTGAACGTCCATGAATTAAAGATCAGATATTGAGAAAAATTTATTCATGAGAAGTGTTATCAACGTTTGGAATAAGCTCCACAGAGCTACTCAAAAGACACAGATGTGGAGCTTAGGGACAGGGTTTAGTGGTGGACCTGTCAGTGCTAGCTTTGCTGATTGACTTGATGATCTAAAGATCTTTTCCCAGCTAAGTGATTCTATGATTCTCTGTGTGTGAGGGAAATAATAACATTTTTCTGTTCCCCACCTCTTCAACACAGAAGAGCTTAGGGAACTGTTGAGTAGTTCAGCCTCTTTACTCCTGGCTTTTCCAAGATGAACATAAATTCAGGTTTTTTTCCATATTTTTGACAATATTTCCTACTCTTTTGTGTACTTTAATTTTCAGATGAAAAAGTAATCTTTTGTGATAGGAAGATCAGAACTCAATATTCTCACTTAGATATTTAGTGAAAAACTATTATTTTACAGATTGCTCTATATTAACCTAACAATAAATTCTAACAGGCTGTATGCCTTTTCTACTTATTTCTAACTTAAATCCAGTTTATATTCATGATTGCAGAAGATAGGTCCACTAAAACTTTTTTCTGACTGTAGCTGCCGAAAAGCTGATGGAGTTCTGATTTCAGTCTACTAGTCTGCTTCAGCAAGTCACTAACTAGCTTCCACTTATTCTGCTGTATTTTTTCATGTTGTTATTATTGTACTTCTGTTATATTTGTCGTTACAAAGTTCTGTATCAATGGTGTTGATACTTTGACAACTTGTTTTTTTTAACAATTTGCATATTTCATATCTCCTGTCTATCATGCTGATGTTAGAGAGGCTGATTTCGGCTGTACTTCAGTTCTCTGGAAACTCTTCAATGAATACCACAGAGTCCTGTCAATTTACCACTGCCACTTTATGGATGGTTTCTATAATCTTTTCTACTGATACTTCAATTTGACACCGTTCTTCAGAATTTTCTGCCATAAAGAACAGCTTTGATACAGGATTTTCCCATCCTGTTTTGTAGTAAGCAGTAAGACAACAGATTAGTTTGCTATGTCTACAATAGTCTTAAGTGTTTCTTATATACCTGGTCATCCTCTGTCCTTACAGATCCCCTGGGAGTTTCCCTACTCTCACTCCGCTGCTTTTGATATGTTTGAAAAAAAAAAAATCGATGTATCTGTTGATATCTGTTTCAGTACAACATTCAGCACTATTTTGAGTGAAAAGCCATTGTCAAATAATAACTGTGTTCTTGCCTTCAAGTAAGATTTAAAGATCTCATAATAAACAAGCCTCACATCTCTTGCAGCTTCTCCAAGCAAAGATTAGGATGAGATATACTCCTGAATGTTTTTCTTTTCTAAGCAGGAAAAAAACCCCCAAACTATTTTTTTCGTGCACTGAAAAGAAAAAAAATAGAACACGTACAAGGATGGTTTTAAAGCTTGCCTTTAACTTAGTTGCTTTCTTAATTAAAGTGAAGCAACCCTCTGACTGTCAGGTATTGTCAGACCTGCAATTGTCAGGGGCTACAGCTTCTTCAGTATTATTGTGGTTGTGTGTTCAGAATTTGAGTTACATATTTAAGGAGCAGTTTTCAGGTGATTGTAGACTCTTGTAGTGTTTCTGTCTATTTAAGTGTTTCAAGTAAATATGTACAATTATGCATGTGTCATGGCCATTTCTAAGATACTCTAGTCTTAGAAGTTTAGAGGGTAAAGGTTATAACCAGCTGTGGTTATGTTTCTGTTTAGAGGTTAACTCTACCTCAAATACCAGAGAACACCATTCTAATCATTACCAAAGGGCTGCTGACCTCTTCAGACACACTGCCAGCTCAAGGACTGTTAGAAGAAATTTAATACAAGAATGGCCAGTCAGTCTCAGATATTTCTGAAAGAAAACCCAATAATTTAGGATCAGTGCAAAAGCTTTCTTTTTACCTGTAAGAATTCTGTAACATTTAATGGTCATCTTTTAACATAATTTCTGTCAAACTTCGATATAGACATGGAATGTACTGTTTTCAAGTTAGCACTAGCACCTGCCCCTTCAGTGTTCCAGCCTCCTCATTCTGCTCACCCCATGGCATTTCATGTGCATATATGTTTTCTATGGATTTATATGAACCTCATATATCTAACTCCTTTGTAATTTTGCATGTATAAGCCCTGCTGAGCTCTGTTCAAATGCCATGAGTAGAGTGCTCCCACCATTTATGCTCTGCTTGTAGGTAGATCTCTGCTTAATGCTTCCTTTGAGAGAGTTTATTCTAACACACATTCTCTCTCATATTTGAAAAAAAATGTTTGCTTTAAAGAACTTGCAGTTCTATAGAGACTTCTCTATGGTACTTTGAAATAGATTTCGTCATGTGCAAAAGGGGAAAAAAAAAAGCTTCCCTCCATGCCCTACATTATTATTATGAAGTGAATTACAGAGTAGAGAATGTATTATCAGAGTCCAGTTATAAAGTTACATTTATAGAAGTCTCTGCAGATATTAGATTTATGGAAACTGTTTTCCTTCCCCTCTATTGGCCTTCTACACAAATGTTTCCTTCAAAGTACTTTTCTTTTGTACTTGCACTTTATATATGCATAGAGACAAATCATTGTGGTGGAGAGATTACTAGCTCCAGGAAGGTTTATTTATTTCCAAAAGTAATTTTCTAATATTTTCCTTCCACTCTGTCCATTTGGAGGTTGGTGCCTTGGAACAGGCAATGCTGGATGCTTTAGTCATGGATCGTGTGGATTTTGTTAAACTATTAATAGAACATGGAGTGAATATGCACCGTTTTCTTACCATTTCTCGTTTGGAAGAACTCTACAATACTGTGAGTATTTGAAATCCCAGTGTACCACTTTAGATATGAAAGCCTGGAAACAATACTGTTCTGCTTAAGAGGTGGGTGTGATGTTTAGGCAATGTTTTTATGAAAGATTTTTGTAAAAAAATAAACAAAAAGAAAAATTAATGTGTTTGGTTATCCTTGATTGTAATGTGGAGGTTTGGGTATGGTGTACCAGGTTGCTATTTTTGATTCACTGTCATGAATTAGATTGAGTACTCATTGGAAGCTTTAGAGAAATATGTTCAGATTTTAATCTGATGTGTAATACACACTTACCTTGCTGAAAATGATAAGCTGTTTAGACCAAAGCTATATCAGCTTCTTTCTAGAATAAGTCAAGATTTAAGATAATAGAGGTGTTGCAGATTGAGGTTGAAGTAGTTTTGAAAAGATTTACGGGTAGAGTGGGGAGAGTTTGAATCACAGTAATTTATAGATTTTAAAAGCTGATTTCTTATACTGTATTGATTTTCTAGTGTAGAGTAACATGTCTGTTCACTGTTTTTTCTATTCACACCACAGAAACAAGGACCATCAAATCTGCTTTTACACCATCTAGTTCGAGATGTGAAGCAGGTAATAGACTTAGGAAAGGCTGGGGAAAAAAATGCTAGATTAATACTTCAGTGTCCACCAGCAAGCTGCTATTAGATAATACAAGGGAATTTTGGTAACAGAAGTGACAGATTCATTACTACAGTCCTATGTCTGCTAAATGGTTTCATCTCAATTCCACTGACCCCCTAAGCAATTAACCACCATGCTGCTGCTGAGGCTCCCAAGAGTCCTGTACCTTAATTTCAAAGCCAGGCGGTTCATCCAGATCAGACTCTCTTTCTCACATTACTAAATTGACATACTGAAGTAATTGTACAAAAGACTTGGTGAGTTAGGGCAGTAATTATGCTTTAGGATTTAGTGCGGTAAATTCGCTTTAAGATTTTCTATTTTTTCCCCAAAGTTAAAGAGGTCTTTCCTTGTTAGAGCAGCAATGAAAAGTTACTGTGACAAGAGATAATATTTGGATGTGCTGCATTGCCTAGGACAACAGAAGGTGGCAGTGGATGACTACTGCATGGAGCACTGGTTCCACTAGTGATTTAGTAGTAGCCTTGTTATTTAGATACATCATTAATTTATTTCACAGTTATCTGTTGTACCTCACAGCAGTGCTTAGCCAGGAAGGGATGAGCTATTATTTATGCATCTAGAGTTCAACACAGGACATTCCTAGATCCAAATCTTGCCTAATTGGCTAACTCTTTCCAGGATGTGATTGCTAAGATAAAATGAAATGGTGAGTTTGACTCTTTGCAGAGTTCTGTTGGATTCATGGTATAATTTTATTATTGTGGATGACTTTCATGTCAACTCCATTTATGGTTCTTTAAATAGATGTAGGGTATCCTGGTCTCCATAACAAACTATTTTCTGTATTTTTCCATACTGATGAACATATTCAAGATCTAATTTATGTTATAAATCTGGAATATTTATATGCTGAAAGGTCTAAAACTTGAAAAGACACTGAGCTTTTCCAGGCTGAGAAAACTCTCTTCCTCATTGAAGTGATGATATGACCCCTTCCCTGAAGTCCATATACATATTTGTCTTTATTTATCTCAGGACACTTTGGAAAAAATCCAGTGTGTGATCTGAAGAGGAGCTTTTGGTGCTTGATACACAGTAATGGAATTACTGTAAAAAATATCTGCGCAATTTCAAACCTTTCTCTGCCTTTGTGTATACTAGACTGGGGATCTGCAAACAGATCTAAATGCTAAAAAGCCTTTTTCACCTGAGCTTCTGTAGGTTCACATAAGTGCTCTGTGAATGGGCTGTGCAGTTGCAGTCTGATTAAACATGGTGGCACTGTAGTTGGGACAGTCTATGGAGTGATGTGACCCTGGATTTCAGAATATTTTCTCTGTTACTGTGGCCAACTTTGACCATGTTTGAATGAAGATACACTTCAGTGTATCAACTCAAAGTAGCCTGCTCTGATGGCATAAAAGATGGGGGTTAGTCCAGATGGAAGTTTTTACAAGCTTAAATAGTCAAAACTACTTGCCTAACTCTCAGTCACCTCGGGCTGTGTGGCCTTAGCTGACTGAGGCTTGCTACTGAAGTCTATTTAAAAAACACCCTCAGTGCAATGAGGAAAAGGCTTTTCACAGTCTGAAAGGCATACACTGCTAGGTATACATAGCATCTCTGACCCCATTTATGTACAGGCCCATTTTTTCCCTCCAAGAGTTGCAGTTTAACATTTTACCAATATTTTTAAAATTATACATGGAAGAGAATCTATTCCTCAGAGAATTTATCACAAGCCTTGGGTCTTGGAAGGACAGTGGAGGTAAGATGGGCAATGGTGCTTTAAGCAGAAGGGGTGAGATACTCAGAGCTAGTGCATGTACTATTGTTGTCCGAGTTGTCAAGACAGTCTTGAGCCTCAACAGCATATTTCCAGTCTCTAGGAGTTACTCTGCTTCAGCTTAAATGCATCTAGTACTACTTCTTCAATTTTAGTTAATCAAAGTGCCTAATTGTCTCATGCTAGTCTTCTCCTGTTACGAGGTTTTTAGCTGTACCTCTGCTGTTGGTGCTTATCCCAAAGAACAGTTACCCTCACTGATGGATGCAGCTGATCTTGTGAGCATTGCAAAATATGCAATGTGAGTACAGTGAGCTGCAGGCATCTGATTTTCCCCTCATTTCTAGAAGAGTTCCGTGTGTGTAATGAGTGTGTACAGTTTCCAGAAAGATGCACACTTTTCCGGATTTTCTCTTACAATAGCAGGGCTATGACATGGTTGAATGTTGCATATAACAGCATCATGGAATGTTTGTGGCTTTTGGTGTTTCAGAATAGCCTTTCTTTGGATTACAAGATATCACTGATTGACATTGGCCTAGTGATAGAATACCTCCTTGGTGAAGCTTATCGGAGCAGCTACACAAGGAAGCATTTCCGAATTCTTTACAACGATCTCTACAGAAAACACAAGGTAGCTTCTTCCAAAACAGTTGTCACCAAGAAAAGCCAAAATGTAACACCTGAAAATAGCTCAGGTTGTCATCCTGGTTTGTCTGAAGAGCATCATTTAAATGTATGTCATGCTTGTCTGCTTGAGAACTGTGGAGAGGTTGCAAATAAAAGAGACAAATCTCCAGACTATTGGTGGTTATTAAATTATTTATTAGTTCAGCAAATTTACCTTTGTGTCCAGTATCTGGGTTGAGTTTTGTCTAGCATCCATCAATAAGGAACGACAAGATTTTGCCAACCACCATTTTCCATTTTTGGAAACTGTTATGTATTTCCTTCTTGCAGCTTGAACCACCTCATGCAAATACTAAATTCCACTTGCCTTGGAGTAGACTTAGGGCATGTCAGTATTCTCCCTATTGGTTTCCCAAAATCAGTAGCTTAAAACCAGCCTGAACTTCTTAATAAATTAGCTGAAAGTCATTCCCAATATTGCAGAAGGAGCAGATTTACTGCATAAAAACGATCTCTGTTTTTGGACTAGAACTGGACTTTTAAGTACTTCCATATGTTAAAAAACTAGCAGCAAAACCCTCTCATCCCCATGAAATGTTTCCATGTCTAAGAGAAGAGCCTAATAGTGATCAGGGAAAATGAGAAGAAATAATGAAACTTGTAACTTGGAGTGAATAGAAACAGAGAGAAAGTGCTTTCTGTGTGTCACTAGTTTTTAGCACAATGCTTAATAAAAAAGATGCAAGCAGTTCTAACACTTTTTGCCCTTTCCTAATGAAATATGAATTTAAGAGGGATAGGTGAAACCACATAATCATATAACTGGGGATTTTTGGGAAGGGCATTAGTGATTCAGCTGTTAACATTCTTCCCTCTTAGCTAAAACTGAACAAAATTTACAGTGATGCTGGATGTGCAATCCTTCAGAGGAAGTTATCAGCAAAAGGTTCAGGAACTTCTGTCTTTTAAATGGCTTATGGCATGTTTTATAAAGGTCAGCACTCAGAAGAGTGGGTGATTCCATCTGTTACAACCCTGTTTGTTGCAATTCATGGATGCTATGCATGGAAAATCATTATTTTGAATTCAGAGACTCAGAAAAAGATATGTTTGTTAACTGAGATGTGAAACAGGCTATTTTTCTCCTTGATGGTATAAGCTTCAGTGGTAGCTATGGTGATTTTTGACTCACTAGTTTTCGAATTAGACCAGTTTCTCCATGGACTATTGCAGTCAGCAAGTATACCATCAAACTTTATTTCTAATTTGAATTTCTCTCCGCATGTTTTATGGTTTGCCTTTGGATCTAGAGAGTGGTCTCCAGCTTGCCTCAAAGCCTGTCTCATTCCTTTCATCAGAGTAATCAGATGGATAGTGGAATGGGATCCACTGAAAGTACTCTGCATTCTCAGTTCTTCAGAACTGCACAGCCTTACAAATACAAGGTAACATAATTGCTTATTCTAGACTTTGCTTAGGAAATATCAGGCTGATAATAACTTTATTGACAAATTTTAGACATGCTGATAAGTCTCTTAGTTTTTATAATTCTACTTAAATTGCAGTGGAAACAGTGCTTTACTGCTCACTGCTCACGCAGTACAAGTCTTGCAATTTCATTGGTGAAATCAAGCTCAGATTCCATGGTAGTTTTTTTAAAATTCCATCCTTTAGTTGCTAAGAACTTTAATTCACTGAAATGTATATCACCAAACTTCTGAGTATGAAGCATATGTGAAAACTCTTCTGAATTTGGAAGAAATATAGGAGTTCTCTGACTTTCCTAATGCTTTCTCATGATTGCTTATTAAAGTGCTAGAGTAAGACTGTTAAGAAGAGGTACGTTCAGAGAAAAAATGACAAAGATTGGCATTCACGTCTGTCCATCCATCCATCCATCCATCCATTTATCTGACAAAACAAAAGTAAAATGAATTTAAATGGCTGTGTTGGCATTAGTCAGAGCCAAAATGAACCCATGATAACACTGAGACTTCCTCACTTTTATCAGTAAGACCTTTTTTTCCTGTACCTTTTACCAAGAAATACCCAGATATGAATGTATAGCAAGTTAACATTACAAGTGTGAGAGACAGCAAAAATAATCTTTATGTATCTAAGGTGTATTTTGGTCTGTTTACTTTTTCTTCTATGATGAGACATACAAAAAAGAGATTAAAAACATGGGGTACCATGGGTTTTGGAGAGTGCCCAACACTGTGGAAAGGGGAGTTATGAAAGGCATAGATGCAGAGCAACGTGTATTTTTCCTTTGTTAATATTACCAGATTCTTAGCACTGGTAATCTGAACATGGTCCTAGCTGTGGTTTATGACTTACATGTATATAGCTATCAAATAGTTTGCTACTTGCAATTCAGATTTGCATGCATTTTTAGAACCTCAACCATCCACTGGGATCTTCTTTTTATTTTTTTTTTATTATTTGTCTTTTTTTTTTTTTTTTTTAACAAATTTATAGGAGAGATCCAGCCCTTTTCCAAAGTATAAGAAGAAATCAAAAGAGGATATAAACTACGCAGAAAATTATGAGTCAACTGGCTTCATCTACCCCTATAATGACCTCCTGGTTTGGGCAGTATTAATGAAAAGACAGAAGATGGCTATGTTCTTCTGGCAGCATGGAGAGGAAGCCATGGTTAAAGCTGTTGTTGCTTGTAAACTATACAGAGCAATGGCACATGAGGCTAAACAGAGCAACATGGTGGATGACACCTCAGAAGAACTCAAGAAGTATTCAAAGTATGAGTTCTCCCTTCATTTCAGTTAAAGTTCTCTGGTGCTGAGAATGGTTAGATAATACCCTAATGTGCTAAGAGCTGGTGATGTTAGTGATGCCATGGGCTGTGGAGTATTAAAAAAGTGCTTTCAGATACACACTGTTGATACTACATAATGGATCTATGTACTGGTGCTTAGTGCAGTGGAGAGTTAAAGGAAAACTATTTGCATATTCGCTAGATGCAAATTTGAAAATGTAGCTGAGTAATATATAGCCCATTATCTGCTAAAGGGTCTAGTGAAAGGCTGAAATTTCCCTTGCAGCTTCTCTTCCAGTTCAATTTGTTAAAGTTCAATTTGTTTTGTTATTTGTTAATATGGCACCTATGTGTTGGACTGCTCAAATCAATAACAAGTAGTAACGAGCAAACCAAAATCAGTGCTTAAGTACTGCTCTGTGTAAGACTAAGTGGAAAGTGAAATACCTGATTGAATGAAAAGGGAAGTAGACCAAGAATTTTCTTTGAGTTTGTAATCTCCATTTAGTGTTTTCTGGTAATTTTTCTTGTTAGTAATATATTTTCGGCTTTGTAGATTTCATGCTTAAGATTCAGGTGCAATGGAATGTCCTTTGTTCTTTTGTGTGCAACTCCAAATCCTAATTTGAGGAAGGGTATGTACCTTCCTTAAAGAGTCTTCTCTGCAGAGGTGTTTTAAAGTCAGTCCTAGAAAAGAGACTTTTGCAACTGGCTGCAATGCTTGCCCACGGTGGTGTTGAATCTATTGGTTGAAGCAAATACAAAGAGCTTTGTAGGGACAATTTTGATCACTGAGTGAGATTTAGAACAAAACAAATAAAAAGCGATAAAACAGGATGGCCCTAAACATTGTAATTACAACTAAATAGGTTTACACCCCAAATTGTTTTTCACTAAGTATACCAATAAAGCAATGGGGGAAGTGCAAGAAGACATGCTTACTGAGATTGATAGCTGAACTTTAGTTACCAGAGTATTCACAGCAACCTCTTTTCAGCAATAAACCTGAGTTTGGACTGACCCCTGTTATATGGACTGCTAATTCCTTTCTGCTTTAGGGAATTCGGGCAGCTTGCCTTGGATGTGCTGGACAAAGCATTCAAACAAAACGAGCAGATGGCCATGAAGTTGCTGACCTATGAACTGAAGAACTGGAGCAACTCAACTTGCTTAAAGCTGGCGGTGTCTGTGGGGCTGCGGCCGTTTGTGTCCCACACGTGCACACAAATGCTGCTGACTGACATGTGGATGGGGCGCCTGAAGATGCGGAAAAACTCCTGGTTTAAGGTACAATTGGTCTGTTTTTTTTTCTGAGGATTTGGGCGCTCTTTAGATGCTTAATACATGGGTTTTTTGGTTATGAACATGGCTAATGAAGCTTCAGACAACTGTGCTTAAGCATATGTTGGAACGCGAACATGTGGGAAACAAAAGCAAGGGAGGGAGGGAAAACAGTACTTGCTACTGTTTTATTTTTTGCAAAAAGCATGTGTGGGATGACCTTAGGAGGAAGGATTCTTTGGTTGCTCTCCCCATTTTCTCAACACTTTTCAGTCCTTCCTCACCTGCTCTTGCTTCCCCACATTGCCGTTCCCTGGCAGAGCTGCTGGTGGGAAGGATGTTTTCCAGACACAGGGAGCAGTGCTGAAAACATCCCCAGATACAGTGACACTCTTCAAAGCCACAAATCAGACAAGAGCAACACAAATCACAGAGGCGGTCAGACTATGAAACAGATTCCCGGCACCAGTGGCTCTATCCCAAGCCAGTGGGATTGCACTGGGTTTGTGCTGGCACCAGGCACAGCTGACTGTGGCCTCAGATTTATGCTATCACTGCTTAATTAATATTGTGGCTCTCTTTTTAGGTCATTATGAGTATTCTCCTGCCTCCCACCATATTGATGCTGGAGTTTAAAAGCAAGGCAGAAATGTCTCATGTGCCGCAGTCTCAAGACTTCCACCAGTTGTGGTATCATGGTGAACAGAGCCCAATCAGCTCTAAAGATACTTTGGTTAGTCTCGAGGATCAGTTATTTGTGTGCCTGAGTCTGTTTGTTTACCACAGTGTGGTTCTGAGGAGTGAGAAGATGCTCAGGTGGAATGAAATGGCTGGAGACCAGTTCTCTCCAGAAGTATGGGTTAGGTCCCTAGTTTGGATACAGACTTAGGTGAACTTGGTACAAGTTACTTCATCTGTCCTGGGTGTCCCTTCTGTACTGACCATAATGAGAAAGTCCTTCCCAACCTCACACGTGTTGCTAGTGCAGGAAGGGAGCAGCCCTCCCTGAGGCAGATAAGAAATGTGCCTACACATGTTCTGCTTAACGATAACTTTTGACTTTATCTATTAGTCTTTGGCACAAGTACAGGCTACTGATTTTTGTTAAATACTCTTATACAAAACACTGTTAAAAAATATACAGACAGTGTAGCTTTACTTTATAGAGCATGTTTCACACAGTGCACATTGATTATTGCAAATGAAATGGTTGTAACCAGACAAAACCAAGTTACAGTAATGCTTGGTGCATTCAGAACAAAGTTTACATCTTTGTGTCTGTCTTCCCTCTGAAACAACACTGCCTTTGCAATTATAGACCATTATTTCTTACTTTAAAAATGCTCTTTCTTTTAAAGAAGGGTTATGATGTTGAAAAGGCTGTTCAGAAGTCTGATGAAAGCCAAGCAGATGGCGGACAAGGAAACCTGTCTGGAGCTAGAAAAATCTATGAGTTCTACAATGCACCAATTGTCAAGTTCTGGTTTCACACGGTTAGTCATCATTCTAGAACCTAGATTGACAAACCCCTCCTTTGGTCCTTCAAATACCACTTAATTCTGCCTTTACTTTTTCTAGCATGGATTTGCAGTCTCTTAGTGGTGGTTGTAGGTGGGAAGCTATTTGAATGTTTCTCTGACTCTTAAGTGCAAAGATTCCACTAAAATCATGCAAGAAACCTAAAAAAAACAGCAACAAAAAAACAAACCACAAAGAAACCCAAACCCAAAAACCCAGAAAACAAATTTCAGGGAACTGAAAAAAATCTCAAGTAGAAATTTTTACAGCGATCACTTGCAAAGATTAGAGAGATTTGAAGGTGGCCTTCTGTACCTTTAATACTTCACTGATATTTGTGTTCCTTTCTTTAAGAACTGTCTCTGGAAAAGTGAATATTTATCTATAGGAGATAATTTGTTATAGGAAGTGTGCATTTATTAAATAAATCAGTTTTAGTAACAGTGTCAGTAGAGCTCAGGATGTTTAAGATGAGGCTGTTCATTAGGTCAGATCGTCATGCACATAAACTTTTATTCTGTTAGCTAGGTGTGTTTATAGGCTGTAACCTATTATGTTGGATACATTTATAGCGTGTTCTTGTACATCTAAAATACATATTTTCCACCTGATATTGTTGTGTTTTGGAAGGCACTTATTAACCAGCACTGACTTATAATAACTGGGATTTGTTACTTGTCCCTAGAGAAGGCTGGGATAAAAGCATAAGGCTGCCCTTGCATTTAAGGAATGGTGTGCAGATCACGGAATAGTTAGTGTTGAAGGGACCTCTGGAGACCATCCAGTCCAGCATCCAAGATAAAATAGTCTGTCTCTTTTATGAGGATAAACATACGCTGCAATTGTTTATCTTCTGCTCCTCCCTATTTTTTCAGCTCTAAAGTATCAATTTCCAATGATGTCTAAGGAGAAGCCCATAACAACAAAACAGAACAAAACAGAACAAATCAACAAAACAAAGCAAAAGTTTGGAGAAGTGGAATAAAAATTCTGGGCTCAAAAATGTGACAGAGTCTGCGTAGTCTGAGTACCTATAGTGAGGCCAATGAGCTGTTATGTTTGCAGGAATTTGTTTGAGGTTTGAGATGTGTATGGATGACACACTGTGTGTTTTGCAGATGTCATACTTGGCATTCCTCATGCTCTTTACTTACACTGTGTTGGTGAAGATGGAACCCAGACCAAGTGTGCAAGAGTGGCTTGTTATCATTTATATTTTCACTACTGCTATTGAAAAAGTCAGGGAGGTAAGCTTTTTCCATTCATGTTTCTCATCTTTATTATAAACCAGGGAATACCTCTCCAAAGAATCACAAATCCTGCATTGTTTTCATAGCGATTTGTACAGGGAATTTATTTTTTAGGAGTCTTTTATTAGAAGACCAGTTCTTTGGCCTTGAAAATGCATCTTAAATTTTGCCCTTAATTCTCTACTTTTCTCTGTAGAGCGGGTAGGTAATGCGTAGGTGACTGCTGAATTGTGATTTGGAATCTTGATGTAGGCACCTGGTCCTTAATTTTCTTGAGTGGATCATTAGACTTCTAGTAATGAAATTTGTCTTTAGATATTTAATTTGAGTGTGAACTTGTTATGAATTAATAGATATTTTGCATAGAACAATCTATGGCTCTCCCTCAAGTCTAACCAGCTCTTGAAAAAAAACTTAATCAATTTTAGTGCTGGATTTATTGAGCACAAAAAAATTACATTCCAATCAAAATTATTGCAATTATTTGCAGTTAATTAGACCCAAGCTTCTGACCACAACTTGCACTCCACACCTGAGTTAGGGGACAAATGCAGCTATGTATTTCCTCAGTTATTATATCTGCTGTGACATGCCTTCACTGTAGAATCAGCACATAGTAAATAATAGTAATGTGAACTGTCTTTTGTATGACTTTCAAAATGCTGTACTCTCAGAGGAATAAAGCTTGCCACGAAAAGCCAGCCACAGTTCTGAGCAAAGGATGCTGCAAATACAGGTCATTCAGAAGACTGTGAAATCAACATGAGAGAGATTAAGGATTTCAAGGGACAGTGAAAATACTGGGAATATTTCAAAGCTTGGATGCACTTGAAATTTCTGTGTCAGCATGAGATAGAACTGAAAATATTTACTCCAGAATTTCCTAACGGAGAAAAATGTTAAATGTAAAATAGCAACACTTTTGAAATCCCTGTTGTGGTCTTGTACCATCTTGATGGTGGGACAGCAGAAACAACAGCTCTTCTTTCTAGTATCATTGATTGGATGCTTTGAAATTGATATCTTTACTTGACTTTCTTTGTCCATATTCTAGTTCTGGTCTGTTGGCAAAGACTTTGTAGGACACTCTGTTTTAGCCGTGCAGCTGCTTAACTGCTGGGGGCCCTGTTATATATAGCTGCAAACCTCTGTTTCTCTAGATTGTATCAAATAATTGTTAAAGCCTTAGGCCCTGCAAGTAGTTACTCCTGTGAGTTAGTCTAGATCACTTGTTTACATTAATGTGTTCATATGCATAAATTCTTGCAAGATTAGGGCATAACGTTTCAAAATCTCTCCTTTGCTTGGCACTTATCAGTGTGATCTTACATGGAGCTGCATAATTGGCCTCACTTGTGCCATTGTGCAGAGGTTTTATTTGCCTCCTCCCAAGGATTCCACTTCACACGCTTGCTCAGTGAAGCTTAAAATCCCTTTGGGGCACCCTGCAGTTCAAGGAGTGAACATTTCATTCTTTACCTTGCTAGTTGCCAGCACTCCTTTTTTTAACCTGTCCTTGGCAGAATACAAGGATCTTTCTTTGTGTTTTTGATCTGAAATAAAAGACATGAGTTATTTTCCCAGTGGCAAGGTTAGGCTGATACTTTCCATGACTTAGGGGTTAATGAAAAGGCCGTTGCAGGGCATGACCATCCCTCTAGAAAATGCTTGTTAATTTCTAATAATATTTGTGCATAACAATTCTTTCCTGGCTGCTCTCTTCCGCTGAGGTCTGTGCCCTTTAGTGGATGGATTCAGGTTCAGGATCCATTTTTTCTTCAATAAGGGCTATCCCATTTGATGTGACATACTTGAGTGATATGACACTATAGATTAAGTAAAAACCTCAATTGATGGTGAGTGGCAATGAGCAGTAAATGCACCTAAGACAAAAGAAAAAAAAAACAGAAGGGGGGAAACGATACATTTCCAAATATCATGAAACAATTCAGACAGAAAAGGTTAAATAATGTATATGTGATTTTAATGGCATTTTATGGTGTTTTTTAATGGTGTTTTCCCCCCCAATTATACCCAGGTATTTATTTCAGAACCTAGAAAATTCTGCCAAAAGGTGAAGGTGTGGATTTATGAATACTGGAATTTTACTGACTCTGTAGCTATCATCCTTTTTATGATTGGTTTTGCTCTACGCTGGTCCAACCCCCCTGTTCAAACTGCAGGGAGGCTGCTTTACTGCTTGGATATTATATTTTGGTATACTCGGCTCCTTGATCTTTTTGCTGTGAATCAGCATGCTGGCCCATACCTGACAATGATTGGGAAAATGGTAAGTATTGCTTTGGAGCAATATTTCTCAATTAAGGCATCGAACTTCATGAATATGTAAATCTCAGAAGTGACAGAAAATAATAATAATAATTCACAGTGAATGTATTATTTGAAAATACGATGATTTTTTTCTGTTTGTGAGTTGGCCATAATCGGATTACACTTTTCTTTAATTTTTTAATGTCATGGATTTATCCACAGAAGCCATTTTCACTTCATTCCTTAGAGAAGGGTTGCATTTGAGCTAGTTTGCTGATCTAGCTTGGTAACAGGAGAAAGAATAGTCACTGCCTCTTGGAGATGGGCTTACTGAGACAGGTTATTTCCCTAACCCTTGGAAACTGTTTCATTATTATTTCACTTTTTTATTCAAATAATTATATCCCAGTGTATCTGGCAAAATTTTTGTGAAATCAAAGTTAATTTTGTTTCTCTTTTGCTGTAAGAACTGCTGCTGAGCTGTCTAGTCTTGGGGGACATGTGAAGATTCCTACTGTAATTTGCTTCAGTTACTGAGAACTCTCTTCTTAATACATTTATAGTCTGTCTCTCATGGTAATTGTTTAGGAGGCAAAATAATTTTCACCGCTGTTCCTTGCTCTCAGATTGAAAGAAGCACCACTGAGCAAAATCACTATTGTAAGATCTCTGCATTTTTTATATCTTGCTTAAGATCTATGAAGAAAATGTGAAGCAAGTAGAACTTGCGGCTTTTTTGTTCTAGGATGATATTAACATCTATAAAATGCTCCAGGTCATAGAAATAAAATATTTTTATTTCCTCCAGCATATTAGATTATTACCCCGCTTTTATATTCTGATTTGTAAAAACAAACTCTTCCCTGAAATTAATGTCTCTTTTACATATAATTAGCACAACTAATTCTTTTACACAAACATGTCTTCCAGACAGGAAACATGTTCTATATTGTGATCATGATGGCCATAGTCCTGCTGAGTTTTGGGGTGTCACGAAAGGCAATTCTTTCACCAGAGGAGCCTCCTTCTTGGACACTGGCACGAGATATTGTATTTCAGCCCTACTGGATGATGTTTGGTGAAGTCTATGCTGGAGAAATAGATGGTAGGTAATTTTCAGAATATAGCTCAACAGCCTAAATTAAGTATGTGCAGAAGCATGTCTAGTTTGGTCTCTTGAGTTTTGACTACCTACTGAGCCTGTTCTTTCTTAGCAGTTCTGGCTCCAGTATATGTATGTCAGTAATGAGTAATACTGCATGAATGAAGTTGAAAATACGAGTTTCTTTGTTAAAAATAAAGATTAAACCCTTCAAATTTAGTGTTTCAAATTAAATATACTGCAAATATAAGGGCAAAGCACATAGGAACTAATACTAAGCTACTTCTTGGTCAGGAGATCTGCTAGTGAAACAAATTTCCAATTAAATGAATCCAAAGCTCCTGATCGCTTGGAGAAAAGACTATAAAGCTGCCTTTAAGGAGGAAAGAATAAAGGAGGAAAAGAAGGGAGAAATAAGTTACCTGGCTTCATTCTTAAACAGATAAACCATGTGCAAATAGGAGTAATAGAACCAGTCAATGTAAATAGGAAAAATCATGTATCTTGATTATGGCTTTGACCTTGTTTCAGGAAGAGAGAGGAACCAGGCACTCCAGAGATATTTAAGCATTACAGATGTAAGGCACTCTCATGGTACTGACTGAAGGTATAAGTAAAACAGTCCCTAAAATAAAAAAAGTAGGTACGCAAATAGAAGTATATATTTGAGGTACATAGTTTAACATAGACGAATTTATTAAAGCAATCTACCCTGTTGCATCCATTATTACTGCTGAAACAGTCACACATATTTTGGTTATATAAATCAAAATTCTTTTAATGAAAGCACACTGTTAAGTTTCCCAGTTTAATCCATTTAATCACTTAATAGTTCTAAATCTTTAGAAATTTGACACTTCCCAAATAAAGCTGTGATTTCTCTAGTGACTCTTTATCCTGCAGAATATGTCCTGAATTTTGGGCTGCTGCTTTATAAGTATGTTTCAAAGTTTCCTCAAAAGAGTTAGATTTGCTTAAAAATCAAAAAAGATTGGAAAGTATTTATTTTGACAATCTAAAAACATTAAAAGGATTTCCCTAATTTCCACTATTAGTTGCTTCATGTCACAAATGCTCACAGCCTTTTGCACATGAGGTAATGTGCTTTCCAGTTGTGTGTGAAGCTCTGTACTCCAGTACAGATAAAGCAGCCTTCGAGCTGTATCCTTTTCACAGCAGAGTCTGTGATACTCCTGCCTTAAGGATCAAAGATTTGGATTTCAGCTTACTCAGGTAAAAGCCATCCCCCAAACACATTTCAGCTGCATCATATTTCCCTTTAACAAAGAGTGGGATGACTGGTGTAAGAACTGATGTGTATGAAGTGATGTCTGCATCTTCTGAACAATGGTGACAAGGGTGGTAGTAACATCTCCTTTAGGTGGAGGTTGACCTTTGATTTGGCAATTTAGTGATGCAGCTCTGTGAAATTAGTGAGGACTATTCTGTTTCTTGCTGGGACAAATGAGAAGCACAGGTCATTGTTGTTGTGCTCTACTCTGTTTTCCGTGCTACCCATGTTCTGTATGTCCTTTATTTCTAGTTTGTGAAACCAACGAAGACTGTCCTCCTGGATCCTTTCTCACACCATTTCTGCAAGCTGTCTACCTTTTTGTGCAGTACATCATCATGGTCAACTTGCTCATTGCATTCTTTAAGTAGGTACCTTGGTATATTGCTGTAAAAGCAACTAATGTATGTTCTGCCAGCACTTCATAAAAAATTTTCACCGAAAATGCCCCAGCAAGGGCACAGATGGTGGTGGTTCTACCCCATCTGCCATAGGGGTAAGTCAATTAAAGGAAAGAGTGATGCTAGCAAGATGGTGCAAGGAAAGAGGTAGCGAGAAGACAGACAAACTCTTTCGCTACTTAAAAAGAATCTGACTCTGTGAGAGAGCAGACAATTGCAGCTGGCAAAAACCCAACTTTAATTCATCTCTGAAGTAATTTTCCCTTCCTAAAAGTTGTATTTGTTGTGCTAAGGGCCTATATAACATTCACCATAGTGTAGGCCAAGTTTTAGACAGGCAAATAAGTGTTTTCCTTTAGGAAATAATTTGAAAATTCTTACTTACTTAATGCAATCTCATATATTTTAGACTGAAATCTAACTATACTGTTTCCAACAATTTGCCTTTTAATGTGAGCTACCACAGCAGAAAGGGTCTTTATAGTAATTCTATACTAATACATAGTAATTTATCAGGGTCTTTTTAGTAATTCTAACCCTTCACACTTTAACATGAATCCATTGTCGTGGATCAAGTTCTGTAAAATATTAGTAAAGAGCAGCCTAACCTAAGCAATTATTTACTTTTTCCTTTAGTTCTAGCATTTCTAGGGAAGAAAATATTTTAAAAATATTAAATTAATAATGATATTAAAATATTTCAAAATAATAAAAGAAGTCATTAATATAAAAAAACCCTGACCTATCAAAACTCATTCTACTTCCACTTTCAGTAAGAAATCTCTTTCCTGGAATTGTGTCAGGGAATCAAGCTATTATTTTATACACTATGTATTATTTTACATGTGTGAAATTGTTATTTGAATTATTTCTGGAATTAAACCTTTAGTAATGATGATATAGTAAATCTTCTGCATAGTGATTTGATTGTTCCGAAAGTGGGACCAGAAATTGATAAGAGTATGGTATTGAGTATGAGCAATACATTTAATTATGCTCTCAGTAGGAAAGTTGATGTTTTTGTGATTATAGGCTGGGTGTGTAGAGTGACAGTGCACCTGAAATGACAGTGCTAGAAACCACAACAATTCTTTCCTGTTCTTTCATAGTAGATACAGAAAATTATCCAGTGCAGCCATGTTTAATAATTTCACAGCTCCAATGAGTATTCTGCAGAAGAATGGCTCATGTAGCTGCAGCAAATACATTTTTAGGGATAGTTCACAAAGCTATTTTGTTATAGCCTTCCCTTAGTCTGACACCTACTTTTAATCCAGTCCAAAGGTAAACAATGCTGAATTCTCAGTTAGGTATAAATTACAATTTAAATAACATGACTGGGATTTCAATGTCACGTCAGTGACATCTTTTGCCCAACTCCCATTAAGGTAAATGAGAATTGCATCTCCAAGTCTGCTAGTCAGCTTTGAAGATCTCATTCTCAGTGCAGTAGCTGCAGGCACATGCTGCTGCTTTGTTAAATGAGAGTTGCTAAGCTGATTTACCTCACTGGAGGAATGGGACCAGTGTCAGATTAGATCTGTAGACAAGTTTCTTGTGCTATATTTGGAGTATTCCTCACATGAGTGTTCTACCCTCCTTCCCCTGTCCCTCTGTGGCTCTCTCCTCAGCAATGTTTATTTTGATTTGAAATCCATATCGAACAAGCTCTGGAAGTACAACCGCTACCGCTACATCATGACCTACCGCGAGAAGCCATGGCTGCCTCCACCCTTCATCCTCTTGAGTCACTTTGGGCTTCTGATGAAATGCATCTTCCACCGCCAGCCCCCAAATGAGTCCGACCAGGAGGAAGGCGATGTTGGACTAAGTAAGCTGGGAACTAAAAGCAATAGCTCATCATCTCTCCCATCACCGCGGAGTTAAGTTAAAAAAATAAAAAGAAAAATGAAATGCTTTGCTTTGTATTTGGCTGTTACTGTGCCACATTCTGTGCCTTAGTCAAGATAGCTCACAAATCTGAGCTGAAATAAAGAGACAGCAGCTTATTCTGTAGGAACTAAATAATTTCTTACTTTAAAAGAAATTAAGCAGTGTCAAATGTACAAATTTCTGTATGTTTGCCACGGAAAGTCCAATAATTCCCATATCATTACCTGGGGAAAGTATCTGCAGAGCCCAAGGGCATAAGAGATGAAGTGAAGGCAGATGCAGAGAGAGAGAGAGCACAGGAGTTTCCTTGCTGCTTCCATCCCTTTGTGCACTGGCTTATCACTGCACCTTACCTTCTTCACTTTTTCCAGCCTGGACTTCTTCATGCCAGGTTTTTCCTAATGCCTTCTAAAGGTGATGCCAATTCCATGTCTGACTGTCACCAGCTCTGCCAGGAGTAGCCTGAGCTGTTGGCGGAAGGTGACCTCAGGATGCTGGGATTGAAATGAATACTCAGTAATGGGACTTGCTGGTGGGTTTGAGGCAGGGAAACGGAAAGAGATGACTGCAAAAATATCTAAAAAAACATTGGGAAGCATAGGTATACATAGTACCATACAGCCTCATACTTTTTGATGCAACACACACCCTTGATAGAGGGTAAAAGAGGTGGGCAGAGCCTGGGTGGGTTATGCTCCACTTAGAATTTTCTCTGCTGAACATGAATCTCTGAAGATACCTGGAATGCTCACAGGTAGTTAGAGAGCTCAAAAGACGGCTTACCTAATCAGTGCTGAACTGCTGCTGCCTGGTTCAGCTTCCCCATCATGATTGGATACACCAGCCTGCCTTTAAAGTGCCATTGCTTGTTTTATGTCCTTATTTTATTGCTGGTTTTATGACAGTGTAAGTCAATGGCATAACATAGAGGGTTTCTTGTTGGGAGCATTAGGCTAAAGGACAACTGAAACTCTGCTTAGGGCATTTAAAAATCCTTGCACAGAAGAGAGCTCATGGTTTTCTTACATTACTCTCAGAAGAATTCTTTTCTGCTTAAGCACCTATGGGCACTGTTTCTATATACTTATGCTTGATAGCTCTCTCTTACTTCAGTTTTGGTGTTGTTATAATGAACTGGTTTTCATGAGTACCCAGAGCCTGTGGAAATTCAATACCGAGATAGAGAGTAAAATTTTGGAGGAAGGAACACAGGCCAAAGAGGGGAGAAAAGTTCCTGGAAGGTGATCAGGTCTCATTAGGAGCGAGAAAGGGAACCCCAGAACACTGTGGGGGTTCACTGCTGAGCTGTGTATTGCAGCTGAGTACTACATCCTTGTAGCAAACACAGCCTTGTCGCTTGGAACAGGTGCCTCTCTAGCAAGTACAGTGAGGACCTTGGTACATAAAAAGGGACAGAAAAGAGGAGCTTGGAAAGTGCCGAGTTTGAAACAGAGAAGCAGATTTCCACCCTATGCATTTCATTGTACTGCCTTGTAATGGAGCTGTTCTCTCAGATGTCTTGGTGTGCAAGAAGAATAACACCACAAGCAGCCCAAGTTATAGAATTTTAAACTTCTGAATGCTTTTTTCCCCCTGATAATCTTAGGATGGAAGATCTTAGCGTTGTATACATACAAACTTTTATTAAGGATGTCTGAATGTTTTATATATATGGGCATGTTAGCCAATTAGATTAAAAAAATAAAAAAGCTTTGCAGCTTTGAGCACCTGAATGGACTGAATGGACTGTAATTGTTATAAGTAACTAGCTCTAGATGAATGCCTGGGCCAAAGTGCAGTGAAATTTTTTTCAAGTTTATATATTCATATCTGTCTTGTGAATGACACATGTATAACAAAATAAAGGAAAAAGTTTGTGAGAAAATGCATCTTTGTGAGCAGCCATTCAGATATCTATTTTTGAGGCTTTAAAGAGGAGTGTACTGGAATTTTTGCCTATGTGGTTTTGTTCCCTGTGTTAGGAAAGACAAAATCCCACGTTTTCATGTATATAAGTCTTTATACTCAGGCCCAAATTCATGCAGTTAGGCCCGAATAATTCTTGTCAAGGGAGAGAGTACAAGCACGTTTTTTTTTCTTTTTTTTTCTTTTTTTTTTTTTTTAACTCATACATCAAAATAAATGATTACAATTATTAGCATGCTTCATACTGATTCCTACCTCTTTTGTTCAGAGCTTTACCTGAGTGATGAGGAGTTAAAGAAACTCCATGACTTTGAGGAACAGTGTGTAGAAGAATATTTTCATGAAAAGAATGAGAACCTGAGTTCCAGTGGCAGTGAAAGGATCCGTTTGACCACAGAAAGGTGTGTTTTAATGCATGTTTATGTTCTTTGTATACATTTGTCATACAAAAAGACTTCGATAAGTTAATGCTTTTGGAGCTGGTTATGGCCACTGCTAAAGTGCATGGGCCTTGTTAATTTGATGGAAATGTGTCTGTTTCTGTATCTGCATCTGTTTGAGGTGTATGGATCCAGATCTGCCAGGGAAGCCTGGCTGACAGAATTGCATCCCCAGACGAGTGCAGTGTGCAGGTTAAAAGGGTACAGCGAAGTGTTTCTCACTTTCACTTGTGCAGACCAGGCAGCACTAGAAAAGCAAGCCAGAGAACAGCATACAATATGTAATTGTATTTAAAAGCTTAGAAGTGTAGGTACACTGTGAGAGTATTGTTTGTGATTGAATATAATTGCTGTTTACAGGAACAACCAGAAAACCATTATAGCATTATTTGCAATGTGGTGTCTTGGTTTACCCAGTGTTAAGACACAACTACCAAAAGGGTTTCAAAACAATCTGTATTGGTCTAATTTAGCTTTCAATCAAAATCAATGCAAATGTGCCATTAAGTTTAATGGAAAGAGTTTTAAAATGGACACTTTAAAAAGTCTTACTGAGTGCCAGCACTGATTTCATCTAACAAATTTGTTTTACCTAGAGAAAGCATTATCTTATTTGCTGCATGTTAAACACAGAAGCAAAATAAACATCCCCTCTAAAAGAAATTAAATAAGTAGCTTTGTTCAGAAACTGCAGAACTGCTAACTTCGAGAAGGTTTCATTTACTGGGTAAATATAGGTCTGGAAAGGAATTTTTTTCTGAGTGCAAGTGAAACACTCTTCACAACATTGCAAGAAATTAATTTAGATGAATAAAATGTTATGGAACACTGGTCCTTGATTTTATTCAGCTATGGCTCAATACTACATATTTTAGTTACTCTGTGACAAAGGAAAGAAATGACTACTGCATATTGCCTGCAACTAGCTTATTATTGTCTTAGTGATGAAGTACCACAGAGTATCTTCAGGAAATATGAAGACAATGATTTCATAAAAATGATGAAATTCCACACAAAGAAGTTTCTGGAGTTTTCACTAGGGATTTGAGGATAATAAAAAAGGCTTTGTTTTTTTGGGCAGTTGAATTTTACTTGAAGATAACCAATGACATAAGATGCTTCCAGATGCCAAATATATTCTAGAGAAGACCCATTTCTCAGCAGTCTCTGGTATTTGAAAAGAGCAGGATTAAAAAGTACCTGGCAGTTTGTGTGAGCCTTATCCTTCTCATGCTTGTGCAAGAAATGTGAAATGCAGGATGTCTAGCTGACAGGAAGTGCTGGCCATCAATGGTTTGATGTTTGTTTCGTGTGCTGCCATCAATGGTTTAGTAGTTCTATAACAATTAATTGGTACTAGCAGGAAAACAACAATTTTTGAAATAGGTACTCCTTGAGCAAAAAGTCTGTTTCCTTAAGAAACCCACTGGCAGTTTGGCTGGGTTTTGTCAAATACAGATATTAATGGGAATGTAAGTCACAATTAAAAAAAAAAAAAGCCTGTTTGAAACACTGAGTTTTTGAAATGTGTTAATGGTTTCTTTCATCATCTCGCAAACAGATGTAAAGATGTATGTTTTGGTATTTTAGTATGTTTTCTTTTTCTACCTAGGGTGGAAGAGATGTTTCAACAACTTAAAGAAGTGCATGAGAAGGTATTTTATATCAAGGAGTCTTTGCTCTCTCTGGACAGCCAGCTAGGACATTTGCAAGACCTGTCTGCCCTGACAGTGGACATCCTGAAAGTGCTTTCAGCTGTAGACACCTTGAAGGTGGAAGAAGCCTTACTGGCTGACACAAAACATCAAACTAGGAAGCTGCCCCATAGCTGGAGCAATGCGTTCTATTCCAAGACCTTGAGCAGCCTGGAGGGCTTGTATGACAAGAAATACCACTATTACAGCATGCCACCCTCCCTCTTACGGAGCTTGGTGAAGACTCAGTCTCCATCAGCGTGCAAACTCTTGAAGCCTGAGGGTAACAGAGTGGTAGAAGACAGCTCTCAAAAGGCAGAAATAGAAACAGACACGCTCACTTCAGGAGTATCCTCTGAGACCAAGTCGACACCTAGGTATGGGCAGTTTTTACTGGTGCCCCGTGACCATCAGGGAGGGTCTTTTTCTGAGGATGTCACCTTGAATTTTTCCTTTTTGAACACTGCTGCCAAGTACCAGGATGTAGCATTCAGAGATGACCTGCAAAGTAGCATTGTGGTTCAGCAAAACCTGCCGGGTATCAGCTTCCTTGGAAAAGAGACAGAGGGTTATCAATGGAGCCAGAGAGACTTTGTTTTTCATTTGCCATCAGAAAATATTAATGCTGCAGAAGCTGTGCGTCCTCTTGATCTCCAGCTACCGCTGGACATTGGAGAAAGTGCAGCATCCCCCTGCCATGACAGGGAAGAAACCAAAGGCGGTTATGTGAACTGGGGATTCTCTGAAGGTGATGAAAAAGGAGTTTTCATCTCAGATCCGAAGAATAAAGCCCTGTACCTACATTCCTCCTATGATAGGGACAGCAATAACCCTGCCACACTTGTCCAGTTAAGTGATTCGAAGTCCTTCTCCTACAACTCTGTCAAGTCATGTCACAGCAGCAGCATCTCTCAGAACAGGCTGAAGCGAAGCATCTCCTGGATCAGCCCTCTCTGGAGGGACTGGAGTTTCTGCAGGAGCAACAGCTTACCGTCGCCTAAGAAAGAGAGATCAGGGAAAACCTGCAAGCCTGTAGGCGGTAATTATAAAACATAAAACCTGTACGGTATCTTTTACTGGAGAGCCCAAGACTTTACAAAAATGTTTCCAGAAGGGGGTATTAGTGGAGGATAGTAGCAGAGAGTCCAGAGTTACCCTTTCACTTCCTTTGTGTGGGTCTGGCTGTTGGGAGTATTTGAAGTGAGGTTGGTATCCAAGCTGCAGCATACCTGTGTGTCAGCCACCCTGTCTGCCCCATCTCATGGAATCTCCGTGTCTGTGGCTACACAGCCAGGTGGCAGGAGGATTGTGCTCACTCTGGGGAAGTCTCTTGCTCTGAGCATGAAAAGACAGAGTTGCAAGAACCAATATATATTACACGATCCCATAGAGATACATTAGCAGTATCAGAGATGGGTGCATGGAGAATGAAAAGGCATACATTTCTGTAGTCAGTTTAAACACATCCCTGTCCACCATCAAGTCTGCTTACCAAGAACTAAAATACATCAGACCCCCGCTTTAATTATGAATAGCATGAGATGGTGGATAACTTTAGTTGTTTTATGCCTTGTGATGGTATGCATTTTGCATGGAACTGCTTGAGTATTGAGTTTGGATGTCTTTGTCAGATTGGTTTAGACGTCTGCCAATTCTCAGTCCTATTTTACCTTAGTAAACGGAAACTCTGTAGCTTAAAGATGTTTTCTGACTCTTTCCTGCAGAATCTCTAGGATCCTCTGAGCAACACCACAGTGAAGCAACAAAAGCAAAACAGCAAAACAGAGACAGAAAATCTGGAAGAGGAAAGAGGAACCAAAAACCTCTTCAGGTGCCGGTATGAGCAGATGCAAGATAATTGTGTATCTCAAAATAGTCTTTTTCATTCCTTAAGAGCAGTTCTGCAGTGTGGCTTAATTGAAAATGTATACATTTAAAATGCTGCGCACAAACTGCAGTGTCTCCTGTGTATGTCTAGCTTTGGTTCAATTTGACTTTTTTTTTTAATATGTGGGATTCTGTTCTGAACTTGTTGACATCCAGGGACTTTGGCATACTGTTTTTGTGGTGATTGACAAGCGTAAATCAGTCCCTACATTTCAGCTGTCAGGAGAACCTGTGGAGGCTTCACGTGATTTAGGATAGACTGAAGCAGTGACCATATACAGGGGGTATACAACTGTACTCAAGCAACACAAGTCTCATTATGTTGTCTTCTGCCTGCAAGAGCCCCACAGAATTTTCTCTGAATCCATCAAACATTTAGCACATTGCAGAAAGTATATTGATTGTGTATATGTATGGGACAACTTTTGCAATTGTGTCTGTGTGTTCATAAATAAAAATCTATTCCTAGACCTATAAAGACATTTCTAGGATCTTCATTATCTAGAAAGAATTATCACTGTTTAATGAGATGAATATTGAAGACTGATTTGTTTACATAAGACACCAGGTCAGCAAAGGATCTTGGACTTGAACTTTGAAATCTAGTATCTCTGAAGGTATTAGGTCTCAAAGTTCAAATACCTTCAGATAGTGTGAGACCTTTCATTCGTAGTACTTGCTAGACAAAAGCAGCATGTCTTCTGCAGTTTGTGACAAAACTGTGAAAATCTGTTTCTCAGTTGGGAGTGCATTCATTCATTGATTTTCCAGAGATGCTCTGAAAGGCCACATCATATGTTGTCAGAGGAACTGTGGAGATGCTAGTCATCCTGTAAATTCAGTATTGTTTTGTCTGTGTCTTGGCAGGTGATTAGAGTGGATGGTTGTCCCCAGCACACTCAAGTGAACTCAGAGCCTGCAGAGATCAATGTCTGGGATGAGCAAGAGAAACACAGCAAGAATTGGCTCACTGTGTCTAATTTCAGTCAGCTAAGTATGTTACAAGTTACAAAAAGTGATTTTCAAAACAGCTTCTAAAAGAAGCAGTAAACAGAATTTAAAAAAATCAAAGGGTTATCTACCATTTTCACCTCATGGCATAATTTTTATAGAATTAGACTTAGTTTGTCTTGATTGCTTAATGCAACATTGAAGAAGCAAAAGAGTCATAGGTTGGATGGAAGATCAGGTGAATCTTTTTGGGAGCACTGCCTGTCTTCCATTGGAGATAGTTGAGTGCTAATCCTCAGGAGTAAGTAGGAACCAAGGAGAATGGTGTCTTTG
This sequence comes from Tychaedon coryphoeus, assembly GCA_013398595.1. NCBI lineage: Eukaryota > Metazoa > Chordata > Aves > Passeriformes > Muscicapidae > Tychaedon > Tychaedon coryphoeus. The sequence goes on along the minus strand of WBND01000640.1, from coordinate 436,460 downwards.
TCTCCTCTCCTGAAGTGTCCTCTAAAGTGGCATCCTGGATAATTGTGAAAAATAAAGTCATAATTTTTCAGGACATTTACCCTCACAGGCAGTGCTGTGATGCTGTATTTGTTGGCAGATCCTCTGCCTGCATTATTCACTTCTCATTGCTCAGAAACACATCCTCCAAAGGGAAGAAATGAATTCTGTGTTGTCTCTTCTGGAGTGAAAAGGAATGACTCTCTTACTCTTCATTTAGTAATTCTCCATCTCTCTCATTCTCAGAAATTCTATGCATTATTCATCCCATCTCTCAAGTTTGCTATAATGTGGCTCACTGCCTTCATCCTGTGAGCTGCTGGGAGAAACACCAGACAGCGCTGTGGCTCAGTACCACTGAGGTGGTCTGAGGAGGGCTGTGCTCCAAAGTCTGCTGAAAAAGTGGAAATAGTCTGTTTAGCCCTATGAAATTCTGCCACTGTTTTTTCAACCCATTACACATTTACTGGGACAATACTGGTATATAGGTGTTTATTTTATAGCACTGCATAGCTACTTAGTTTATAGTGATAGAGCTGTTCATTTACCCTCTAGAAATAGCTGACAACTTCTCTTCTGACTAGGTTTGGAACGTCTCTATTACAAGCACCAGAAAATTAAAAACCTAGATGTCGGTAGACACACCATACCATTCTGTGATTACCTGAAGCATTCTCGAGAGGTAAGACCCAGGATTACGCATCTTAGTCTGTAACTTTGGATGAGCCCAGAGCTGCTCTACAGTCATCCCTGGATTTCCAATAGAGTTTCTTTGTCATGACATACTTATTTGAGTGATGAGAAACTTTGTTGTTTGCTGGCACAGTGTATGTGTGGAAGCAAATGAATTATTTAACAGCTGCTAACACTCTACTAAGATTATTGAAATAGGACATTAAATTATTGAATCTTAGAGTGGTTCTGAATATGAGTATGAACTTTGTGAATAAAACACTCATGGCATACCAGGGGTTCAGAAATCCCTCTTGATAGCAGCAGGGAGCAAAGCAACGGGGTGTGTAGGAAGGTTTTGTTAAAGAATTTTCAATCTTCAAAGCCAGCTACAAGTTCAAAATATGAGAGAAATGTAAAAGAAAATTAAAATTGACTTAAGTTTCAGGTTAAATTAAAAGTTGATTTTTAATTGAGTGATCTTTAAACTTAGTGGTCCTTGAATTTTTTTTTTTGTTTGCTTCTTTGGTTGTTTGTTTGTTTTTGTGTGTGTGTATGTGTATGTGCTGAGGGTTGAAATTGGTCTGGCTCCTATTCAGAAGAAAAAAATCCATTTCTTGCTACCACACTAGGAGGACCTGGCTGGCCCATTTTTTCCTCATAGGCTTGAAGTTTAAAAGACTATTTGAGTATTTCTTTGAATATAAGACCTGGAAAATATGTGATCTAAATATCCCTGGAAAGATGCTCAGTGTGTCACATGCCTTCTGTTCCAGGGCTTTTGAGTGAATTTATTTTCAACAACAGTAAGGGTTATACCTACACGGGAATTTTCCAACATAAAGAAAGTTTTCTAATACTGAGCTTATTAGAAGACATTTAACAAGCTTTGTGAGTGTATTGAGATATATGTGGTGACCTGAGTGTTTAATTCAAAAGTCTGGAGACAGCATAGAAGGTGGCAATGTGAGCAAATTAGCTCCATTTTAGTGTAGGTATGGCAGTGATTCATCTGCCTGTCAGGGTCATTATTCATGTTAACAATAATCATATAAAAAATCATATAAAAAACAGTTCTCAAGGTTGTACCTTCTTGAGCTGTGCAATGTGTATACGATAAAGATGTGCGTATTTTACCGGTAAAAGTACCTCTCTTTTTTTAGGATTTCAGTAATAACGTATTTGGAAACACCAAGAAAAGTAATCTGAACAGGAACTCCTCGTATGTATTATTAGTATGTTAAGATACTCATCACAGGTTTTCAGAAAGAGATGCTTGTAGTGTCTGCAGCTTTCAATTTCAGTTCTGCAATGTACTTAGGATGACAAATGCCTGAGAAATGGAGAGTTAATGCCAGTTTGTTTAAGTTTCTTAAGGAAACCTTGTTAATGGAGATAAAGGAGATCCATTTAAACAAAACGTGTGATTTTAGTTGGAGTAGACATCCTTTCTAATTCTAATAATAACTGAATTTTCTAATTCAACCACTAAGATGAGAGTTGGGCTTCGTGATTTACAAGGTCTTTTCCAGCCTTAATAATTCTATGGTTCTGTGGTGATTCTGTGATTCTGTGATCATAGCATCCTTAATTAGCCATTTTTCCAATCTAGTCGGCATTAGAAGTTGTATTTGCTTTTGCTGTGCAATTGCATGTTTTATTTTTTAATAATTACATCTCCTGAAAACTTCTCTTACTGACTGATTAATCTCTCTTGTACAGTTGCTAAATGTTTAGCTCAGATTTCTTCATGTATTTTCAGAAGTTATTAAGCTTTGATTACATTTAGTGACAGTATACTGGTTTCCATTTTCTTGTGAGGCTTTAAATTTTTCCCAGATTGATTAATCATTATCATAATATTAGTAGTACTTTTGCTACATGCAGTGCTGTCTTTATGTTCGTTTTCCTTTTATCTCCCATTTTCACTGTTTTCATCAATTTCTTCTGGATCTCTTTTTTTTAAAAAATCTTTTTTCCCCTTTTCAGCACTGCACAGGTAATAAGTAGAAGATGCTAAAAAAGTGTCACATCACATGTGATTTCACCATGGGGAGAGGAGGAAAAAAGTGGTTTTGGGGGTTTTGTGTGTAATGTAGGGGGTGGGGTTGAGTGTTCTGCTCTTGTGCATTTGGGGATTTTAGGATTTTTTTTCTTTTTCATTGGCAGTAGGCAAACTGCACACTTTGCACAATTACCAGCAGGGTGTAGGGGCAGTTGGGTTGCCTGAATCTGTCATTTAGTCTGTTTTCTTCAGTGGTGTATCTCTGGTCTATGAGGTGAACCATACCTTCTCTGCTCTGTAACAAAGACTGCTTCAATGTAGCAGTTTTTTGCAACCAGACTCGTTAATCCAAAGAATCACTAATTTAAAAAGTATGTTTTTGTACAAGCAGCGGTAATTACCCACGTAACTGTTAATACATCTCAGCATTGACTCAAGAATGAACAGCTGTTTATGTGATTGAAAGCTCTGTAACTGATACTGTTATTGCAGTGTAATATATATGAATAGCAGTGCAGACTCAAGAGCAGCTCAACATAAAGCAGAGAAAGAAAAATTTAGAAAAATATGTCAGTTTTTCAGTACCTGAAGATTGCTGATGGTTGTTTTGAACAAATTTGCACTGAGGGTTATTTTGCTTTATGATTGCTGAGTTGCATCTCTTCACATGTGATTCATGTGTACCAGTGTTAGCTTAATGACAGAAATGTTGGATTAAAATATCAAATATTTGCTTTTAAACAGATTGAGAACTCCAGAGGAAACTGACAGTAAGTTTTTCACTGCTTGTCACTCATTTTAATTCTCATCTGCAATTCTCACGCTGACAATTCTGAAGCAGAAAATCCAAAAAGAAGTTAATTTACTGTAGTTGAGGATTATAGCACAGATATTGTTTCGTGTGTTAGTAACTAATTTGCATTTTAAAGTGAAAGATTTTTTAATGAGAAACATGTTTTTTTCATAACAACTGCATCATCTTAGAAGAATTAATTTTTACTCCAGTCTGCCCAGTAATGTTGTCCTTTCAGCAGAAAGAAACATTTTAAGACACTGCTCCTTTGATCCCTGACAGTCCAAGTGATCCCCTGGGTTAAACCAGGGTGTATGTCTGGAGATAGATTAGGATATAAGATTTTTAATGTATGCTTGATTTTTCAAACTGCAATTATGTGTAATATCTCTCTTTGTGTTGTTTACCTGGAATTCTGAAATATGTGAATGACTAAACTTATTATGAAGTGCCCAATGAAGAAATTCAAGGTTTTAGTGAGGAATCACTTTGTTCCTCAAAAGCAGAGTGCTAGTAAACTTCACTGGCATTGTGTTTTAGTCCATCTAAGCTCTCCTGGCATGACTCCTAGCTGTAAGAGGCTGAGCAGCTGGGCACCTATCCCTTTTTGAGATTAGTTGTGATGCAGGAATGAGTTGCTCCTAGTCCTATCTCCAAGTGCTGCTCTTTTCAGATCCATTTCTGTACAAAACACTTCAGTGCTGAAGGATTCTGCTGCAAGGAGAGTGAGCAGTAAGGCTGCTTTCTAGATCACACCATCCTTTTGATTAATTTTAAAATCCAGTTTTCCCATTCTCAAAAGGCCCCTTCTAATGTTTTGTTTTTGTGCAACATACAAAATGCTGCAAAAGTAGATGGGTCCAGCAAGAAAAAATCACAAGCAATTTTGAATCACTAAGGGGAGTGAAAAATGCTGATCCTTCCCCCAATATCCATAGATGTTTTAATGTAAGATCTCTTTCACTAGATAAGAGACTAAAAGCAAATAGAATACACCAATAAGAAAAGTTAAAGAATTTTGGTGAACAATGTTTTGATTATGTAATTTTTTGAAAATTAATAGCAGTACAGTATATGTATACACTGAACTCCGGAATTTTGAAGGATGGTTTTCCAAGAGAACTAAATTATTTCATTTGGTTAATGAAAATGTGTTCATTATTCTTGGTTGTATTAAAAAGGACTTTTTATAAGGCAAATGGATCAAATTTGATCTGTCTGAGTCTACTAAATATGTAACCACCAACAAATTTTGTCTGCTTGTATTTTAACAGCACTTTGGACACTCTGGGTTAATGAGATAGTATTAGTATAACTTTGGTGCAACAGTGCAGTTAGTGGAATGCTTCATGGCTGAGGATGGAGTTGGAAAATTCATATCTTTGGGAGGCCATGAAACATGGTGGATAGCAAAGTGCTTTTGATATCCCAAGGGTCTAGCTGGCTTAATATGTCCTTGAGGTTAATATCTCATTTTCCTCACCATTTCCTTGAGTAAATAAGTCATGGCTATATTACAGTGATGACTGAAATTTGCCAATATACAGTACATGATAATGCAGTTAAAGCCCAGTACTGAGCCAGCAATTCTGATTAATCTGTTTTGTGACAAAATCTAGGATGGAAGGAATTAAAAAATCATGCATTTGTGCCTACTATAATAATAAATACAACAATCCTTTAAACATAATTTCAGATATCTTCTCCTGCTTGAAAACATCTCAAGATCTGCATCTTCACTACTCAGGTAAGCAGGTGGCACAAGAATGACAGCTGAGGAATTTAAGAAATTAAAAAGAGCATTAGTTCTCCCTTTGCCATCCACTGTGATTTTAATTTTGAGGACTTGCAAAATTGCTCACTGCTACGAAGGTCTGTTTTAATTTATATCTAACCATTCAATGAAAGAATTATTGATTTTTTCCCCCCTGTTGATAATTGCTTCATTCTGAGTATTTATGGCAAATCCAGAGCAGAATGTAGATAATCACTTTTGAAATATCAGTGGAAATCATGAATACAGGTCAGATTCCTGAGGGGGCAGATGAGGCATTCGTTTGTTTATAGCAGTCAGTCTCCTCGCGCCTCCCAAACCCTCCTTTGTACTTTCTGCAATTCTTTCCTTCAGTTAATTAGTCCTGTACTACTTAATCTGTGTTTGTATATCTATGAACTCCTGAAAATCTGGCAGGGAATAAATCTTTTGACTGCTAATTGCCTGCAGTCCTGCCTCTCCCTGAGCTGACAGTGCACAGATTTTCCCACAAGGCCGGGATGAGAGATTTCCAGGAGAGGAGAGCAGGAATTGCCAGTAGATGTCACCATTGCCCACAGGACTTGGCTTCTGTTACAGGCAGGGCTGGAACAAACCAGAACCATCAGCAGCCTTCTTAAATTCAAAATCTACACAGTTTTTGCTGTGATTAAGACCTCCTTTCTTATGACTTGACAAATGTCTTCAGACGTTTTCAGCGTAGGTTTCTTTCCTCAGGATGGAATTTAGCCAGCTACGCCCAAAAATCCTGCACTAGAATTCTGTACCATATACTGCTTTTATGTTATTCTTGCTTTCAGTTTGAGCAAACAGATATAATCCTGCCTCTCTGCACACCCCACATAGCTAGATCTTTGTCCCAGGTTTGGCAGCAGCTGCAAGTGCATGTCACATGGCTTCTCAAAGTTCTAGAGCGACTGCTGGCAGGGTCTAGCAGATAGCACAGAATTTAGCAGCCCCTCTGTTCAATCCTTCTTCCTACTATGCACTAATTTGATGATCAGTGTGCTCTTAGTCAGCACCAAAGGAAGAGCTGGTTTTCAGTCCATGCTCCAGCACTGTTCAGACATTATAACCAGCTCCTGATGAATTTGGTGTCTGTGAACAGCCTTGAACTGGAGTCTGAAGTGCAGATCTTCTCAAGTGAGGGCCCCAGTTCATGGGGTGGAGATGTCACGGGTGCCCTTTGCTCTGCCCTTCTGGACTCAATAATCTCCGATTAAATTTTGCTCAAAGAAATAATCTTAAAAGATGGATAGATCATGTCCAAACACTCTAATTCCATAAGCTCCGGAGTTTGTTACCAAGGCTTTTGTGTTACTTTGCAGAGAAACACAGCTCTGCGTGGTTGACTCTCTGCTTTGGTTCACTCTCTGCTTTGGACAATGGTTTTGCCTTCATCCATTGAATAGGGAATTAGACAGTCAGAACTGTAGCATCCAAGTTGTCTCCTAGTTCTAGGAGTGATTTATTTTACAACTTGCCCCACCTTCCTGATAACTCAGTAATTGTGAAGACAAATCCATAAATATTTAGTTGACTCTTTGAAGTTTTGAAGGTGTTTGCCTGAGAAATAAGCTGCAAGTTAGGGAGATATAATAATGTTACTGATGTTTTTTGGCAAGAAGCCTGAATAAAGAAGCAGTACTCTGTGAGGGGGGGGTTTGGATTTTCCTGCCATACCTTGTGAAATCTCCAGGTGTTTCTAACCACTTGGGACAGACAATGGAGGCAGTTGGGGTCAAGGCATCTCCCCAGTACAGTGTGAGTGTGAGAGTTGCCACACTGGAGTGGGCAGGAGCAGGATGCAGAGGCAACCCTCTGTAAAAGGAGGAGGATGAGGAGATAGCAGAAGTCCTTCTAGGCAGGGTGCAAGGGGCTGTCCCAGAGAACCTGTTTGCAAGGAGGGAATTCATGAACAGGGTGGGATGGGATGGGTCGGTATCCTGGTTATAGTCAGGAGGGGACATGGCTATGGCCTGGAGATTATTCTGTACCAAGTCTCATAATTTTCCAGTGGTGGAGAAGGGGGTCCCTTCCATGATGGGATAGCAGAGGTTCTCTTGTTGCTGGTTTCCGTGTAGTGAGGATTCACATGTGAATTGTTTGCCTCTCTTGTACTCTCTGTTATTAATGCTGCTGCTGTTACTTTCATTTTCCTACTTCATTGCTGTTTCCAGTAAATTGTTCTTACCTAAACCCATGGTCTTTAACTGTTGTGTCTCCAATCCTCTCCATTCTTCAACTGGGAGGAGAGGGAGAGGAGGAGTGAATGGGCAGAGCTGGGTCTGGAATGTTTCAGTGGAAACACTGAACTGAAGAATACCATTCCTAAACCACAACAACCTTATTTGGTGTTCCACATGAATCATGAAGAACTGAGATAACACCAGATCTGATAAGGGTGGGTGGGAAACAAGTGTTTGTTGTATTAGGTATGTCACAATATTGTTAACTAACTCTGTATATTTCAGCCTGGAGAAGGGGAGACTGAGGGGAGACCTCACCTCACAAGGGGAAGCAGGGGGCAGGTGCTGATTGCCTCCCTCTTGTGACCAGTGACAGGATTAGAGGAAATGGCGTGAAGCTGAGTCGGAGGTTAGTTAGTCAGGTTTGGGTTGGATCTCAGGAAAAAGGTTTTTCACCTGAGGAGTGTTTGGGCAGTGGAACAGGCTCACAAAGCTTTGGGCACCACTCTTAGGCACACAGCATGACTCTCAGGCGCAGGGCCAGGAGCTGGACTTGATGATCCTTATGGGTCTTCTTCCTGATGGGTCCCTCAGCATATTCTGTGATTCTATGTTCCTGTAATAATTGTACTCAGCCTGTGAGCAGAATAGGAAAGGATTATTTTCCCCAGCTTTTCACTCATTTTTTCCTCCTTGGGGCCTGTTACAGCTTTGGAGGATTTTGAATTCCCTTTGGATATTAGGGAAAGCATGCTTTGGTTGCTAAGTCTGCTGGGCCTCTTTAGTGCAGTCTTACACTCTGATTAGAAAAAGGGATTCTTAGGAGGGTCTTTCAGAGATCTACCCTGAGGGCGGATAGTCATGATTGGCCTGTAATATGGGAGAAAATGGGCCATCTTTTGAAGGATTATTCTGCTCCAGTGGCTTGGAAGTTCACCCCTGAACAACTACAGGATCCTGTTCAAGTGGCAGAATATTTGAAAGAAAAATGGTGTGGCAGCTCCAGAGAAATGCAAAGTTCTGCAGTGTGAGGGGCCCTGGTTACTGTTTATCAGACACTGCTCACAATACTACTGGGCATCCTCAGAGAGAAGAGGAGGAGGAAAGCAGAGAAAGATGCACTGTGGCCACTCGAACTGCAGCTGAACCACAGGAACAACCCATACTGGATGCCAGTTGCTCCTTTACAGAAGAAATTCAAGCCCAAACTAGTTTGTGTACTGAAGAGGAAGCAGGGCCATCAGAATGAGAAACAGGACCAGAGAAAATCACCCCCTAGGTGAGCAGCAAGGTAATTGTCCTGAAGGCCAGTCCTGCCATAAAGCAAAGTAAGGCTTAGAGACCTGCCCAGGAAATTTAGTTTTCAAAAATAAAATGACAGATGGACATTGTCAGATTTCAATGGACATGGTCAGCAAAATAGCAGCTATGTCCCCACCAGCCAGCAACAAGAACACACAGGCTATCCAGCACACTTTGAGATTTTAGAGAATGCATAGTCCAGATTACAGTCAGATCATGAGTTCTCTCTATCTTGTCACTCAGAAAAAGAATGATTTTTAGTGTGATCCTGAAAAACAACAAGGTTTTGAGCAAATGAAACAGGAGATTAATTTGTAGCAGTAGCCCCTGGGCCATTTAGGACTGGACAAAATGTGAAAACTGTGCTCTACACTGCAGATGTGGAGAATGGTCCTTCCTGGAGGCTCTGACAAAATGAACCCATGGAGACCTGAGGGTGATCCCTGTGGTTCTGGAGTCAGGAATACAAAGGACTCAAGGCTGCTACACCCCAACTGGAAAAGATCCTGGGAGCTTATGAAGGGATTTGAACTGCTTCAGAAGTCTTTGGCAACAAAGTACAGCTCCTCCTGGCACTCTGACTGCCAGCGCTGGGCTGGATGTGCAAAGGGAACGTCCCTGCTACACATCATGCCACTGATACTACATGGAGTAAGCAGATTGCTCTGATCACACAACAAGCTTCAATAGGATAATCCAAATCACCAAGGGATCTTGGAAGTCATCACAAACCAGCTCAAAGGTGAAAATTTTGGAATATCATTGGGGGAAGAGGAGGGAAAAGTGACTTGTGCTGAGGAGGTCCCACCACATAATCAGTTACCAGAAAACAAAAAGTGATAAGGTTTTTTCACTGATGCTTCCTGCTGTATTGGAGGGACACATTGAAAGGTGTTGTATTGGAGTCCCATGTGGCAAGTTGCAGAAGCTATGGAGGGACAAGGAGCACCAAGGGAGGTTGCAGAGCTGAAAGCCGTTCTGTTGGCTTTAGATATCACTGAACAAGAGAAATGGCCAGTGCTCTACCTCTACACTGACTTGTGGGTGACAGTAACTGCACTGTGGGGGTGGCTGGGCCAATGGAAAAGGACCAACAGGCAGGACAACCCATCTGGGCTGCTGAAGTGTGGAAAGACATCAGTGTCTGTGTAGAGAACTGGCTGTAAAACACGTCATGTAGATCCACACACCCAGGAGTTGGGCTGCTGAAGAACATCACAACAATGGACTGGCAGATTGGCCTGCCAAGATTAAAGTGTCTTGGGTGGGCCTGGATGGGTAGCATAAGAGTCAATTATTTCTGGCCCATTGGGCCCCTGACACCTTAGGTCATCAGGGGAAGAGATAAAACATACAGATGGGCTCGTGATAGAGGAGTGGACATGGACACTACTAACCACAGACACTATTTATAACTGTGAAATGTGAAATGAAAAGAGGGTAACGCCTCTGTGGTATGGGGGATGATGGTTAAAATATAAATGTGGTGAGACCTGGCAGATTTATTATATTGCAAATGTGCCAAGGCAAGCTCTCTGTATGTACAATTAAAAAAAACATTGGATGGCTGGAGATGTGCCCTGTGCTTCACACCACTGCCCAGAACATTGTCTTGGGCTTTGAAAAGCAAATGCTGTGGTGACATGGAACCCCAGAAAGAGGTCAGTCAGACAACAGGACCCATTTCAAAAATAGCTTCATAGAACCCTGGGTGAGAGAGCACAGTATTGACGTGGATATAATTTTCCCTGTCATGCATCAGCCTCTAGGTATGTTAGACAATAAAATGGATGGCTAAGGTCCCATTGGTGGGACCTTCAAATATTGGGATTTACTATTAGCAAAACTCACCTAGTTAGTTAACACCAGAGGCTCTACCAATCAAGCTCAATCAAAACTCCTACATACTGTAGAAGGGGATAAAGCCCCTGTGGTGTATATGAGGAATATGTTCAGGAGGTCAGTTTGGATTAGTCCTGTCTCAAGCAAAGGAAACCCACCCATAGGATTGTTTTTGCTCAATGACCTGATGGGTCTTGTAGAGTAATGCAGATGACTGGGGAAACATAATGTGTACCTGAAGGGGATTTGATTTTTAAGTGAGAGCAGTCTGTAGTATCAAACTGTGTGTGCATTGTTGGCTGTTGAATGACCCTGCCACTGTGGGCCATAACTACTGTGGACAGTGAGTATGGACTGCTCCAGATACACCAGTCATGAGCTCGTGATGCAGCCTGCAGCCACCCAACAGCACACCAGCTCTCCTGCCCTGGAAGACATCTAGGACAGACAGAACTCACAGCCATGGACTCAATGGACTTGACAGACATCTTGGAGGGATGACAATTGATGATGGAAAAGATACTTGTGCTTGTGTACATCTACACCTATATCTATGTGTGCAGTTGGAAGATGTATGACTTGGGCATGAAGGACATAGTGCAGAAGGGTGTATCTGACTTTTTGGCAAGTGCCTGGAGTTCTGTGAAATCCTACTATTTGTCGCAGCTAGGGAGAAGGTGTAGGTAACACAGATTGGCTAATCTGTGTTGAATTGTCTTGAAAAAAATTTGGCACTTTTGGTTATCCCTAGTGCTTTCTGACTTTTAGCTAACCGTCATTATGCATGTGACAATAGAATTGAAATAGTTTCTACAGTGCCCGTCTGCCACTACTGTGTAACTCTCCACTAACTAAAATTGTTTCATTATTTGTTCCCCAAGAGGGTAGGAGGCTTCCTTCTCCAGTTTGCTTTTGCAGAGCATTGAATCAACCAAATGTAATTTGCCTGGGTTGAAAATGGAGTGCAGACCAAATTTCATGGCTTCTGGGTATCAAGAAGTGCCTTGCTAAAGCAGTTTGCTTCCTGCATTTCCTTCAGGTTATTTTGGGGTTTGATTTTGGTTTATTGGTTAGTTGGTTGGTTTTTAAAATCTTTTTCTTTGTCACCAGTTAGTTTTCTCTCATCTCCACTGAGAACTGTCTCTTTTAGAACGCACATCTCCAGAGTCTTGCAGATGTTTGCATCTAAGCTGCCCCTGGATGGCCAAATAGCACAGCTGAGGCCTGAGGCAGTTGTGTTTGGGTTTTTGAAGGACGTTCAGTTTCTTAAAAGAGGAAAAGTGAAGAATTTATCTCCATTTCCTAGGGTATATTAACTTCTGAAATGTCTAAAGGAGAACTGGGCTGTCAGCTGTCACTATAAATTACACTGAAGTTAATCCTGTAGAAGAGACTGAGCCTGTTGAAGCCTGTGTGAGAGTAATGATTGAATTTAGAATCTGGGTTATTATTCCAGATGCAAAAAGTTAATGCTGACTTTCTGGTATCTTTCTGTCCTGTTTCTGGCTAGGACAGGGTTAATTGTTTGCAGAAGCCAACGAGGGGCCTGCCCAGGCACAGAAATTGTTCTCCATGGAGTCAGATCATTACCAAGGCTTGGGGGGAAGGGAATCTCTTCTGGGGAGGAGGGGTCCCTTCTGGATCAAGGTAGTGTGGTCTTTCTATTGTCAGGTATTTTCTGTGTGAAGCATGCATTTTTTGTCCCTTTGTCATTAGTTTGTTGTTACTGTTAATTTCCTTATCTTGTTGATGTTTCCAGATTCTTATCTCAACCCATGATCTTTACTTTTTGTGTCTTCAGTTCTCTCCAGCCCCAACAGGGGGAAGGACAGGGGGAGGAGGAATGAGTAAACACTGCATGGTTTGACATGTTTCAGTGGGAACATTAAATTGGAGAATATAATTCCTGAAACACAGCAGAGTGCAAAGGGGATCTGCTGTCTGGGTAAAACAAACGATGATCAGATGTGACATAGTGCTGCCTCCTCCTTGGCTTTGTACTACAGTAAAGTGCAGTGTTTGTGAAACTTAGCCAGCTTGCTTATTCAATTTAGCAGTGAAATCTATGTTCTTTGCAGCTGTTGAAAGAAACAACTTAATGAGACTTGCTCAGACCATACCATTTACACCAGTCCAGCTCTTTGGTGAGTATCAACTTCTTGTTGATATGTTTTGCTTTATAAATACTTGATGCATTATCTTTTAAAAACTGTGTTTGAGATATTGTTTTGGATTTATTTCAACAATTCTTATCTTTTGAAAGAGACAAAACAAAATGGAATTGTAGTTATGCAGTAGTTTAGGGACTTTGGAGGTCACCTTGTCCAACTCCTTCCATGGTCAATTCAGATCAGGTTGCTGAGGCACTGTCAAATTGCATTTTGATTATGTCTATAAATGGAGACTCCTCATTTTCACAGGGCAAATTTTTCCAGTGTTTGATTGACCTAATAAATAATGTAGTGTTTTTCTCTGTATTTGTTGTGGTTTCCCTTGCTGTAGCTTGTATCTGTTAGTATTTATGTGATTGATGTCAACCTCAGAGATGAGTCTAACTCCACCTTTTACATATCCATCCTTAGGATAGCTGAAGACAGCAGGAAGTTTTCCCCTTAACCTTGATAACTCCATTCTTTCTGTTTCTCTTTCACACAGAGACACAAACACAGACACATATGTAAATCTGTGTATAGGATATGCCATCAAGAAAAAAAAAAACAAAAAAACAAGTAGTGATTTAAAGAGTATTACTCCTTTATCTGGCACAGAAAAATTCTTGTGTCTTTAGTGCCAAGTTAAAAAAAAAACCTTTGCTGTAAATGAAGAGTGGTAGAGCATAATCCATACATTTTGGGGAAGAGTTCTGAAAATAGCATGCAGTATTGGCTTACAGCAGCAGAAGCTCTGCCTCAAGACTCTTGATACCTGAGTGCTGCCTTCTCAATGGGTAGAATATCTTGTCTCACAGCAATGAATTGCTGATACTTGCAGCATCATAGGATTTCTTGGGACCTGATTGCTGTAGATAATTAATATAGGTATGGCCATACTGAGCATTCTAATCTTTGAAGCTCCTAGGAGACACCTTTCTAGGTATTAAACTGTTAAAGGTAATAAAATTAAGATTTTATGTAAGATTAAAAACTGTGTCTAGTTACACTATTTTTATTCAAGTGTCTGTCTTTTATGTAAGGTACTGACTTTTCCAATCGCTTCATTTTAAGTTAAAATGTGCTCAAGTTGCTGGATTCAACAGCATCTGCATTTGTGCAAATCGGTGAAAGGCAAACTCAAGAGTGAGGAGGAAATCTAATGGTCTGAAACCAGTTTATGATTGCTTATAATGGTATTTGCCATTTTGGCAATTTATTTACCTCATCACACTTGCCAGAGCAAACCTGTTTCTTATTAATTATTGTTACAAATAATGTGAGTTGTAGGAAGGAAAGCCAGGCTTAAAAAAATCAGTCCACTTTGCTGTTAGGTTACAAGTGGTGGCAAGAGAAGATTGTTGTTGATTCTGCTGCAAGAGAGGAATGCCACTACACCTCTCCAGAGGGAAACAGTTAAATCTCACTAGGTTCTGTTTGCAGAAAAAATGTTATTAGCAGGAGCAGAACATCTTAAACATTTCATCATTGCAAATAGCAGTGGAATTTCTAGAAAAAAGATCAAAATATCAGCTTTAAATACCAAAACTGTAAGCTTCCTGATAATTTGCTTTAGCTTGTTCTCCTGGAAATATCCTTTTCAATCTAATTTCCCTGGCTCATCACATCATTATCAAGTCACCACTTTTGAAACAACTCATCTCTCTGTAGCAAAAGGTGGCACTCTCAACTACAGCCAATATTGTATCAACTATAAATTTAAATCCATTAAATCTTTTAATACTTGATAATTATTTGCCTCGCTGTCATGATTTTTTCCCTAGATTTGTTTTAACTATTATTTTAAACTATTATTTTAACTGTTTTTAGACAAAGATTTGAATTCAGATGTTCTGCTCCTACTGGTTTGTTTGGGTGTTCATTGTTTTTTGGGGTTTACTTTGTGAAACAAAGCTAAAAGAAAAATGCAGGGAGTGTTCCATAGATTATGATTAATTTAAGTCTTATTAAAAATTCCTCTTCCACATAAGTGCATAAAGAGAGGGAATTACACACATTTACACAGGAGTTCATACACTGGAGATAAAAATGGTGACTTTTTAAAAATGTGTTCTTTTAAATGACTGCTATAGTCTAGAGTACCAATGAGCTTTGTTTGTGTGGAAGATTCCAGGAGGTCTTCTATCTTTGTTTAGAGGCTTAATACAAGCTCTTTGTACCACCTATTATCATGGTAGAAGAATCAACGTACTAAATACTGTAAGTTAGGCTAGGGACGTTTTCAGATAGATCAACAGTTATGATGAAAAGGCTCTCTTTTTAAAAAAGTATGGCTTAGAAAGGTGTGTAAAAAGCTATGTTATTTATAGACACCAAATGAAAACAATGTTCTCTCTTGTTTCTGCAAATGACTTCTGCTGACAAAACTTCTTTTTATTTAAGCTGGAGAGGAAGTGACAGTCTATCAACTAGAAGAAAGTTCACCTATGAATCTTGATAAAAGCATATCTTCCTGGTCCCAGTGTGGCACAACTGCAATGATCCAAGTCCTGTCACGGGAGGAGATGGACGGGGGTCTGCGGAGGGCCATGAAGGTCATTTGCACTTGGTCTGAGAGTGATGCATTAAAGCTGGGACAAGTATTTATTGTGAAGTCTTTCCTGCCAGAGGTGGTTCAAACTTGGCAAAAGATCTTCCACCATGGCACAGTACTGCATCTCTGTCTGAGGGTGAGTGCAGACCTGAAGGAACGCTGACTGATGTTAGAGTAGCCTGATGTTAGAGTGCTTACCTGCTAATGTCTTCAACAAGGCTGACATGAGTTTTGATGTTATCTCTTGGAAAGAAAAAAGCTTTTGAGGAAGATGTATCTCCCACTTGTAAAAAGTAGATAATCAGCCTATGTGTGTGTGTTTGTTTAGTTTTTTTCACAAATTTATGACACCTTTCTTCATGAGAATGAGGTGATGCTTACAACATTATCTTTTTTTTTCAGGAGATTCAACAGCAAAGGGTTGCTCAGAAGTTAATCTATACCTTCAATCAAGTGAAGCCTCATACTATTCCCTATACTCCAAGGTAAATTCAGTGTCTTTATGTACTAGGTGAAAGGGGTTTCTCTTTTCCTCCTTCTTTTCTATTGTGGGTTGCAATGATAATGAAGTGGTAATGATAATGTCTAAGGATAGGCAATGAACTTTTAAGCGGAAAGGTAGGCAGCTTTGAAGTTTGTCTTTGTGGCTACATGTAGTGGCAAAATAAACATTCTGTTCCTTAGACTTAAGTAAGAATTGCCTTTTGTTATTTGTAATTAACTAGAACAATTTGATGCAGCTCATTTACAGTGGACTAAGGTAAATCAGATTATGTTGCTTGCTCATAAACTATACTTTCTGATCAGGTGCTTTTTTTTGAGAGTTGTCAGACCAAGAAAGCCTGTGTTCTCTCTACTGTTTGGTACCTACTGTTGCTGAAAATGCTCCTGCCAAAGAAGACATGTCTTCCTTTTTGGTATACCTGCTCTGCCTCTTGCTGGTTGCTGACTTAAGGATACTTATTACCTTGCCAGCTGCTGACAGACAGTATTTATATCTACAGGTTCCTGGAAGTTTTCCTCATCTACTGCCATTCAGCAAACCAGTGGCTGACCATCGAGAAGTACATGACTGGTGAATTTCGGAAATATAACAACAACAATGGAGATGAGATTACTCCCATCAGCTTGCTGGAAGAGCTGATGCTGGCCTTCTCCCACTGGACCTACGTCTACACCCGTGGGGAGCTCCTTGTCCTGGATTTGCAAGGTGACTGCTACTGTAGGATTGCTATTTGAGACCAGATGGAAATTAATCATCTCAAAAGAGAATTTAGTACTGAGGAATGGGCCAAATTTTCACTTAGATGAGAAAATGCAAAGCTCAGGAAACCTCTGGGTATCTGTTGTGTGATGCTGATAAATGAGAATCCACAGAAACAGTCTGGGTTATGTAGGTGTAATGGGAAAATAATGCCTCCAGGCTGAAAGACCAAAAAAGCAGTTAGATAGACCGCAGGAACATTTCATACAGTTCCAAAAAGCCACTCCACAGATAAGGTACTTTTATTTTTCATAAGATATATAAATAATACAGAGATTCAAAAGTACTCATGTATATATGCACACTTTATGTGTATGTAAATCTATCAAAAATGTGTGAACTATCTTCATTTTTTATTGTTCGTATTAATAAATCTGTATGCAGTTTAAATAAGCTGTAAGCCTGAACACTATTCACAAAGCTTAGTGATGCCTTCAAAGAGCATGTGATCATTTAACTGTACATATGTAAGTGGGAAGATGGCATATTTGAGGAGATAAAACAGTTGACAATGTTCAGATGAACATCGCCATCAAACATATAAACACTATTGCTTTTCATTTCTGTTAAGGGAAAAATCTACGGGTAGCCAGAGACTTAACATATTTATATTTTACAGCATCCAGAAGCTGTAAGTTGCAAAAAGACATACTTATTATGCAAAATAAGCCTGTAATTCCATCCTTGCCTTGATTGCATTTAGCTGTACATAAAAAGAAAAGTGATACAGAAAGAATAAGTGTGTCTTTGCCAAAGCCTATGAGAATTTGTATGAAATTTGCTCAGGTTTATTACGTAACTCTCACAGTTTCAGAGCAACTGTGTTGGCTCAAAAGTGGAGAATATAAACATCTACGAAAATCTCAGTTTTCATTTTAAACTGAGATCAGCTCTAGTTTTGGCCTCTTGTTTGATTCTCTAGTCTGGAACTGTGGAAAAGTGCAAGGGCTGCTCTCCTTGGAGTTCTACTAGGATAAATCTAGTTAAAAATCTATTTATTAGCAGGGCCGTCTCCACATACACACATACACACACACACACACACACACACACACATATATATATATACACACACATTTTGCCTAATTCACATCAACTGAAATGGCCTACATCGCAGTCTGGGGGTATTTCAGTCACATGATGCTATCTCCAGAATCTTAATTTTTGTTGCAGAACATAAATTTACCATGTTGAAATAAAAATAATTGCATATGATGTGGTCATATGACCATAGGTTTTTCATCAATGTAAAAGCACAGCAATTTTGTCAGATATGAGAAAAGGTAGTTTTTGTAAAGTTAGTATCCTTTGATCATTCTGGTCAAAACTGCAACATAAGTACAGGTAGCATTCAGGTATAATATAATTATTTCTTTAATATGCTTCCTTGGCTACCCAAACAGAGAAAGGAATAACAGATCCAAATATTTGCACATCATGAAGTTGTGGCTTCTTGTGTTTGTTTTCTTGAAGAGATATTGGTAAGATCCATATCTGATTAGTACCTTTACTCCAAGTAAAATAACAATATTTTGGTTGGTCACATTTTAGTGAGTTGAGCTTCAATATAATATTTATTGTGTTTGCATACACTTTCCATCTACATTTAAATTAACCTCAAAGCAGCTGAAGTCAGAACTGTAATAAAAAACTATATTGCCAGTACTTTATAGATTTTTATACTCACAGCATTTCCATTCTAGCTCATGACCACTTTTAACTATGGCACTTTATGATGCACCAAGAAAATAGTTAATTACATCTTCTGTTAAGTGCCAGATTATGAAATCATGGCTACCTTCCTTTGTAACACACACAATGTTTATTTGTTGTAGGTGTTGGGGAAAACCTTACAGATCCATCTGTGATTAAACCTGAAGACAAAAAGTAGGTTTATTTTGGTTGAAATTATCATTCATTTCAGACACTGTGCCAGCAGTCCATACTTAGGATGGTTTCCTATATTTTTTTGGGGGAGGTTTTAATTTTTTTTTTCACACAGTGCTTGGGTTAAACGACAGTATGATGCTGTTAGAGTGACTATGTCTTCTCCTGTGCTTTGGAGGACTTTAAGTGTCCCAGGTCTCAACATGTGGTGAGAGGTGTATGAAAGGGGGAAGAGTCTGCGTTGCTGTGCTGGGAGCTATCTCTTCACAGATTTGCACAAAGGATGAAAATGTGGCAGTCCAGTTTCCCCTGACTTTTTCATGGAGTATACAGGGCCACAGTGGCTTAAGAGGATGAAGAGAGGGTCCCTGGCTCTTTAACCTCTCTTGATGGTTCTCATGTTGCATATAAGCATGCAGCATGATTGCAGAGTCGTGACATGAAGATGGTAATTTATGAGTGGAAAATTACAAAAACTGGACAGACTAGACACACAGAAATACCAGCCTGCCTTTGTGAGCCAAATTTCAGAATCAGAGCAGTGGCTGTTCTCCTGCTCTGTGACTCTGCTCTTCAGTGGTGTTTCCTGCAGTAAGAGCAGAAGCAGTGGTGTTGATGGCTGCTCTCTACAGCTCTCCTACTCCTCCTGAACCCACACACCTCTCCAGATCTGCTCTGACATCCCTGCCCCTCCCCTATCTGGTGTTCATCTTGACTGCCCTTGACTGCTCAGCTCATGCCATTTGATTGAAGGGAAGTCTCGTGTTTGGAAGGTAGGAAGATGCAAATGTAAATAGTCTAATGTAATAAAAAGGGAAATTAACTATAGAAATATCAGATTACTTGTCTACAACTTGGAAATCCAAGTTAATTTTATAAGCAAGTTCTTAGTTCTGGGACCATAATTAATATTTCAAAACGATAAGTAATGAATAACAGCCTTAATGTTTAATTATGACTGTAGATGAATTGTACATATAATATTTATTTTGGAAACAACAAAGAAATGAGAGCAAAGATATGCTGAGCACATCTCAATGACAAAGTCTTTGCTCTAAATAGGCCATAGGTTCATTACAGAGCCACATAGATAGCTCAAGTTAAAGACACAGAGAGGTCAATCATATAGTTGTTCTCTAGATTTTAGCAAATTATTTTAAGGTATTACTACAGATGTATGGAATTCTGATTTGCTACTGTTCAAGTAGACTTTTTATATCAGCAGTCACATAAACAGAAACAGTTATTGCTGTAAACAGTAAAGAGGCACTGGCTGAAGTAGTTCACAAGACAAGCCAGCTTATCCTCTTTAAAATAAGAATAATATTTATCTTCATTATGACCATGAAATTTATTTTTATTAGTTTTCTTCTCTATTGTTTTTGGTATTGTATAATTTTTAAAAATTGATTAATAAAATTTGATCATACAGATCTTATTTTTAGAAGTTTTTGTTGTTTATCATCTTCAAAAGAGTTAGTCTTAGTTAGAGAGCAAGTGTTGATTAATTAATCAAAGACATCATGATTTTCTTATATTCAGGGAAATCTTCAGAACAGCAACTAGTGAAACAATATTGTTTGATTTATGGCTCAAAAGGAACAAGGCAGTGAAACTGGTGTTTTCTGTAAGCAGCTACCCAGTTCTAAGAAACACTTTCTAAAAGAGTAATAGGAATTACAATATAAAAGCACTGTCTTTGCTCTAACCTTCATTTGCTCACAGAAGAAACATTTCTGATAGAGGCAAGATGTGTTCTAAGTTTTCTTTTGTAGGTAAGATACTTAGATAAGATCAAAACCTGTCTCAAAAGATACCTTGAGCTCATGTTCTCTAGGAAACCTAGAATAAAATAGATGGCACCTACTGATGGGGCTGATTGAAACTTAGCTTCACTTATATTTTTATTTTTTAGATATACTTATATTTACTTATATATTTACTTATATTTTGCTCTTTTAAAGCTATTAATTTACTGACTCATGTCACTATCCTGCCTTGTGTCATGTAAATCTTTTATTTCATGCATTCCACATTGTGTTTTGGAAAGGACTTTGCAATGCAAAGTGTGAGCTCCAGGTCTGTGATAGTGCTTTATGTCTTGATTTTATATCCAGATCAAGGCAAATATAACAGATCTGTTTGGAAAGTATGCCTAATGCTGTGACATCTCAGACAGATCCCGAGCTGATGCAAATCAGTTTCTTTCTGGTGCTGCCTGCTGACAACACAGTGAAAAAAAAAATCAACAGTTTTGTCCTTCAATCTTTTTTTTTATGTTAAACTAACCCCTAATCTTTACATGCTATGGTTTCTAGGCTGATGATAATTCCCAATTTATCCCCAGATTCCTTGAAATAGTTTTCCAGATTGAAATGCAGTATTCCTCTTGAACAGTAATGGGTAGAGGGGAAAGGTTACTTAATATAAATTACATATTTTTATTTCAAAGCAGCGTGAGAAAATGTCATTCTGTCTTACTTGCTTCACTTTGCACAGAGTAATAGTTAGATTAGAGAAAGTATCAGAGTGGTTGTGTGACCTTGAAATTAGCAAAGTCTTCCTAAATTCCTGTACCTGCTCAAGCAAATACTTAAGTACATTCTATTTCTATGGCATTTAATCAGATTCCAGCAAAGGATAGAAACGGCTATATTGTATCATGTTATTTAAAGTGCATATATGACCCTTGACCGATAATTCACTTCTTCTCTTGTTTGATGTATTAATTGCATTAAAAGATGATTAGATTAATCCTTCAGAGGATCCAGGAGACACATAATCTCCAGGGTCTGCAAGAAACTAGAAAGATACTAAATTTTGTATAGTAGTTTTGGCTAATCATTGCTGTTGTCTTGTGTTAAAGGGGAAGAGTTTCATGTTTGAACAGTGCTTTCCTTAGAGAGAATATAGTTTTAATTACAGATAGATTTGAATTAATTAAAATCTTTTTCTATAGCTTCTCAGAGCTGTAATTGAGTTCAGATTTTAAAGTGTTCTGTTTCCACTCTCTATATCATTAAAATAAAACAGTAGCATTTGTAAAGTTTATTTGGAAGTGTTTCCTGTGTGCTGCATTCCACAGTGCTTAGACTGTCAAATCCTTGAGAGTAAAGGTGCAGCTATACTAAAATATAGTATAGCTTTCCAACTGCCTTAAGAATCTGTTGAAATTATGTGGTACTTCTAATATGCATGTGGATAAAGGTGGCAAATTTTTTTGCAATTTTGTTTGCAATTGTGGCAGTTTCTTTCAGAATATGCAGTACACTTCCACAAATGGATTCCGTAGTAGCACTGATGAATTGGTCAAAGAACAGACACATGAAAATGAACACAGGACTAACACAATACGTTTCAAAACCTTGCTTGTCAGTGGCATAACGGTGGATTTTGGGGTTTTAATTTTTTTTCCTTTTTCTATGCTGCATGTTTCTGCGACTGGGGTTTTGCTAGACTTTGCCTTTCTGCTTTTAACTGAAGAGAAAATAAATCCTTGTTAGCTCTGTTTTGTTCTCACATGGCCACCACCTGGAACCAAACTACTTGCTTGGTGGGAATGGGTGGTGGCTGCAGCAGAATTACGCAGATTATGGCAAATGTCATCAAAATGTCACTGTGCCCAGATTTCCTCTGAGTGTTCTAGGAGGGACTGATGGGTCTGTCCTGTCTGCCTTAGAGAAAAAGAAAAGTAGTGTGGGATATGTGCAGGGTAATATTTTACTGGAACTGACAGTTTTCTCATCTCATATCTAAGAAACTTGTGCTTTAACCTTTGATTGTCTTGACAAAAAGAGCTAACTCATTTAAAAAATTTAAAAATGGCATCATCTCCCTCCCCTATAAATTTTAGATTCATTGATTTTTAAAGAATATTTCTTTCAGGTCTGGAAAGATGATGTTCGGACCAGCAAACCTAGGAGAAGATGCAATAAGAAACTTTATTGCAAAGCATCGTTGTAATTCTTGCTGCAGAAAGCTGAAACTTCCCGGTATGCAAAGTAAAGATTAACCTATGTATAACTTTATAAGTACAACAAAGTAAAGGCCTTGATGTGCTATAAAGACAAGCACTGAAGACCTGTTGAGCTGAAGGACTCTGGTAGGCATAGTCTTCCTGTGCAAAAGCAGACATGAGAATACTGCTCTTTTGCCTAACATCCATGTAAGAGTGGGAGCTCATCAACCTGATGTTGGCATTCAGCATGAATGTTTTTTCCTGTTGAATTGTTTCTCTTGCTTTGTTAAATGGGACCCCATTTTCCAGGGTCATCACTACAGATAACATCTGCAATAATTTTTAGAATAAGAAAGAGTAACAACAGAAAATTTGCAATGCATTAGATGTGGAAAAATTCACTGGCACTTTTCTGGTGCTGCTGAAGTCCCTACTTATGCTTAATTGGATTGTCAGTTGTTCACTTTATATTTGGTAGGATGTGCTTCTGTTTGATGTGCGGCAGATTTTAAAGACTGAAAGCCAAAACAGATTGCTTTCTGGATTAATTTTCAGTCACTGATTTTTTTACTGCACAGAAAGCCTCTTCCCTTCATTGCTTACATGGAGTAATAATTGCTGTTTGGTTCTGAAACAGAAACTGAGTGTTACTGGTTTGATTATTTTTGTCTGTGAGAGTTGGAGATATTAGAGGGGAAAATCAGCTGAATTAATACAGTCAAGGAAGGTTCATTCATATGGGCTCACACCACTGAGTTCCCCAGGCCTCTCAGCCCCTGGTTCTTACTTGCTTTGCTCCAGATTTCCTTCCTCCTGGAAACATCAAACAAACTGCCATCAGTTATTGGGTTGAACACTGCTCAAGATGTTTGTGCTTTTCAAACATTTTCTTGTCTGCATTATTGAATTTGTTTTCTTGCCATAGATTTGAGAAGAAGTGACTACACGTTGGAAACTGCTGGTCCAGCCTTCGGAATAGAAATGGAAACAAGCACCAAAGAACCCGATGACGCAGATGAGGCTTCTGAGTATGACTCACAGCTGTGAAGCAGAGAGCCTATCTGTTTTTATGCTTCAAAACCTGTCCCTTATCACTGCCAAGAATTTGTCCAAAATCACAAAATACAGGTGACTGAGTGCAGCATCTGTCTGCTCTGGCTGGACCCTACAGACGAGGAATGAAAAAATTTAGCTTTATTTACTCCCCTTCCATGCTCTTGTGCTGGTCTTTCTTGTACAGATTAATGAATTGCCAGCAGCAGGTCACCCCTTGCCTGGATCAACTGTCCTGTCAGTGCCTTTTTCAAAATAATATGAATCATGGTTCCAAATCGCATTTTCTTAGGAAAATGACTGTGACACGTTTATTTCCGAGTGGAAGTAATTTTTGGTTTTTCTTCTCTTCAGTTAATAAATTAATGTACACATGTGCAAATCATTAATTTTCAGTCAGAGCCCACTCAGCCCTGTGCTCAGTTTTCTTGAGCATAAAGGGCTCTCCAGGAAATTGCAGAAATACTGCTTGCTCTTTATCATTGATTTTGATGCAGAGACAAACCAAGAATATATGAGTAGTTAATTTTTGGTTTAAAAAGTAGTCATGACAGACTGAAAAATTTTGTAGGAATTTTGTCTTCAATTCTTTTCACATACCAAGAAGAAGTTGCTCAATAAAGTGGCAAATTATTGGACCCACAAGCATTGATTTTTCTCATTTTGAGTCGATGAAGTTGGATATTCTGCTATTCTGGATATTAATACAAACATATGAATGTCATTTGACTTTTAGAACTTGCCTGTCTTTACAATACTTTAGCTTCTGAATGTTTTAAAGCTGCAATTGGAAGAAAGATTTTAGAAGTCACAAAGAATCCTATGTTCCATTTGGTACTTAACGTGCCAATGTCAGGCTGAATGTAGGACTGTTGTCTAACAGTGGTGCAATTATATTAGGCACTATCCACATTTGTTTCTGTTGATGTCCTCTGATTACAGCTGAAGTTCAGAAAACAAAACAAAAAAAAATCTGTGCAATATGACTTTTGTAGAGTAAAACCTGAAGAAGTTTTCAGCAGAAGTATTTCTAACACAACTGCTGTTCTAATGCAGGTCACACTATTGAAACAACTTCGTACTTTGGTGTTGAGTAAAAAAACCTAATGTTGAAATTTCAGTCATTAGAAAACTTTGTACTTTAATTAAGAAACAAATCATATTTCCTCTACAGCTGACAGTGAATTTTAAGGTGTAAGGGGGCTTTTTATTATGATTTGTGATTTATTTGGTGCATTTAGTAAGTGTCTCCATATCCATAGGATTTGGAAGTTACGGGTTCCCAGTTTTTATATTGATTATGATATTGATGCTGAAGTAATCAGCATTGCAAACAGTCATTGAAGTAATCATCTACACCATGTTTAGCTGAGATGCCTTCAGTTTCTGAGAGCATGCAGAAGAGGTTCCGATGTTCTTTTTTTCTTTTTAACATAATTTGATAGAAGCCCCCATATTTTTCCCCATCAGATTATACTTCTTCTTTTGCAAGATACATGGCTCTTATTTTTTGGAAGGAAGTCAATATACCAGAAAACTTAGCTTGTCTGTGAAAGAGGTAGTTTGATTGCATCTCTGCAGACTGATGGTGAACTTTGGTCCATGTGACTGTAAAGTAATAATTCTGCTTCATGTGGTTATAATTTTAAAATCTGACTTTAGGTAGGTATGTTCTTACATGAAGACAAATATACTTTAAAGAAAGATCTTTCTCTCAAGGGTCTCTAACTATTGGTATGCTTTTAAATTCAGTTAAGTTAAATGACACAAAAATATGTCTTTGAAGTCAATGTAACTCCTGCCCTGATAGTGTTGTTTGCCTCAAATGTTGCCATAAATTCAGAATACATATATATTATGCAAATGAAAATAATTCTAGACCAGGCTGGGCCTGAGCACCTTTCATTTCCGTACAAGTTTTGAAGGCATGCACAAATCATTCTTTAGATGAACTTTTCTTGACAATGCTCCTGTTGCCTGCAAAAGTGGGTGGCTCCTGCATTCATAGCAACACTTGTGAGAATTTTTATGATGTAGAGCTAGCTCAGTGTAGATTGATCTTATTCTTTCTTGTCAGTATCTGTCAAGGTAAATACTACATTACAGTATGAAGTTGGGGATCCTTGCAAGATACTTATCTGTGTTAAAATGTAGTTTAGTTAATTTTATAGCTATTTAATTTTGTTCAGTGTGAAATATTAAGTGGATGAAAAAGAAAATGAGGTATTTCAAATGGTTCCACTGTGTATTTTTATCCTTGCACTAATTTTCCTGTGTGTGGAGACACTAAGTTGAAAAAGTCCAGTTATTTTGCTGGCTGATAAATTATGCCTCACTTTTATTTTTGCATTTTTTGGGAGTGCTGACTCACATTTCACTAAACTGTAAATTTAAGTATTTGATTAAAGACCTTCTTCCCCTCCCTTTTCACAGTTCAGTAATAAATTATATTGAAAATAATTTAAAAAAAAAATCTTTTGAGATCTTGGTGTCTTTCTTACTATAAATTCTGTACATTCTTTAAATTACCTTTTGTTTTTTAAATACTGATCTTGGATTGAAGCACATGCCTACTGAACACATGAAAAAAAGAAACCCCAGCAGCCTTTAATGGGGACAGCAGTAAGCCCCACTCACACTAAAATTTGGGTTAATGTGAAATGAAAGATGTGGAAGTCAGGTTCTTTCTCCAACTGCTTGACAACTAGAGGAAGAGAAATTGTTTGTCAAACCCTACCACAGGAGTTTCTGATTATTAGTTTCAATATTTGTTTATGCTGAAAAGCACAGGGATTTCTTTTATAATTCTGATGGGTTCAGCAAAAAAAAAGCCCTGTTTATTTTTAAGTCAGGCAGTAAAGTTTTGAAAGAACAAAACAAAACAAAAAATCCACCAGTGTATTTATAAGCTCACTTTTTAATAGGAGCTTAAAAGAAGCTTACTTAGCAATTCAGTTGGGATTATCCATAGGAAAATGTTTTCTTGGCACCTGCTGCATTGGAGACGTAGCTTGAACATACAAAAAATGTTCAAAAATTGCAAACCTCATACTCAGGAAGGCTTTTAATTTTTTTCTTTTATTAATAGTTGTGGTGTATTTGGAATTATTCATTTACTGTTAGTGTAACAAAATCAAAAGGGATATTACACATGTATTTTCTAGAAATGAATTTGTATTTGTTGTGGTTTTGTCAATTTATTTCATATTATTTCTAAAGAATAAAAGAACATTTTCACAATGTTTCTGTTCTTGATAAGTATAAAATGAAATAATGTTTCTGAGCACTAAGGGAAACAGGTGAAAGTAACATACAGAGAATAATGCAGTTATTTTTATTTTTAATCTTAAAGCAATAAACATCTATTCTATATTTATCACATGGTTTCCATCTCCTCATTTGTTTTAGTTCTGTAGTAGCATTATTTTCTATTCTTGTAGGCAATATACTTACAGAAAAATACTTCTACACCCGTCTCATAAGCCAAAATATAATTTTACAAAAGAATAAAGTTGATAATTTAATTATTAGTTGTTCAATACACTATGGATTTATTTTTTTTTAGTTGAGATGTGTGTACTAAATTCTTAGAAAACTTGGTAAATCCAATCACTGCTGCAGGTTTTAGAAAAACAGATATTATTGCTTTAATATGACAGTTTTATTTTTTAGTATAGTTTTAGTTCTCTGTTGTGAAAAGCCTGTACAGCCTCAAGTGTAAACAAGGAGCTGACATAAATGAATAGCACTCAGTTATCAAATCTGCTAAATTTTATATCTGTTTTTCATTTTTAGGATGCTGATGCCAGTCACTTTTTGCTGAAAAGTTGTTCCCAGAGATAAAGAAAAACCTGTCTGGATTGACCTGGGCCTTCTCATCAGCTGTGGTCACACACAGCAGCCAGTGCTTACCTTATGTTAGATCATTTGAAGATCTGTTATGCTTTTCAGCTTTCCTTTGTCATATCTTGACTTATCTCAGAAGACAGTTTGATCTCCCAATTCATGGTAACTACTCCGGGGGAAGAAAAATTTAAAACTAAAACTAGGCAAAACCTATTTTCCTCTTTGGTATTGAAGAGTATTCGAACGGTTGCAGTGCTCTGTCCATTTGCCTCCATGGCATTGGTTCTCTTTGCAGAACAGAAAACAAAACACTGTTTTAAAATACCCTGGGTACATCTAGATGTTAATATTCAGTCACGATGAAGTGCTTATAAGGTTCAAGACAAAAAATCAGAGAGAAGTTCTGCAGGAAAGAAGTAACTTTGTTGCCTGAAGGAAGTATGACTGTGTTCTTTGTGTGAAATATTTAGGTAAATGGCTAAAACCTTCCATTTATTTGGTTTCCATTGAAAATAATACAATTTAGGTTTGACACTTTGCAGGTAGCCCAACCTGTGCACGGCTGGCAGAAGGGAGAGATGACAAAGGAGAGAGAGACAAGAAGAGGCAGGGAGGCACAGACAGCATTCTCTGGCTTCTGCTGTTTTTCCTGACAGAACTCTTGTCCCACAGAGATACTGCCAATGCGATCTTGTTTCTGTGGTCTGTAGCTTGAGGCAGTAATATGTACTAAAACACATTTAGACAGTGTACTCAGGGTGGCCTGGATTGAGCAGGTGGCTCACTTGATAAAGGAAAAAGAGATGGCTCTCCTCAGATGACCCCTGCTATGACATTTGAAGTGTTAATATGCCCTCTGAAAACGTCTGAGCAGGTCAGCAACTGATCAAGGAGAGCAAGAGAGGTGGTCACCTAGGAATGGCCACATATTCCTCTTGTTCTACTAGGTGATATAAGGTTGGCCTCCAGTGACCGTGAGGAAGTGTGGTCTGGATTAACTTCAGGTGACCTCTGCGCATTAAAGAGCCCAGGCTGACCCTCAATGATTACTTGGTGTAGCTAACTGGAATTAAGGTTGATATCAGATGACACATCTACAGGTTCATTTGCTCTGAATAGGCCTCCCAATAATGTGTTGAATGAAAATGAGGACTCTGGGCAATTTCCTGCGTGTAAAGCTGGTCCCAGGCATTGACCTTAGACAACCCCAAGCAGATCACCAGCCATCATATTGTCCCAAGGTGAGCTCTTTTATCTAATTTGCCAGCATCTTGACCTCAGATGAGGTCACCATTTGAGCCTTGGGGCTCAAAAAGGAAGCCAACTGGACCTTACAATGACTCCCACAAGTTTTTTAAACTCATGTTTACTTGAATTGACCTGTGCCATGACTGTGAGAGTTGACCTTAGATGACCCTGCAATGAGAGCTCAGATGACCTCAGACAGGAGTCAAGGACTGTGATTGACCTATTGGCACCAAATGATGGGCAGGTTGATGTCAAATGACAAACCAAACAATTAATTGGATGTGAGGTTTACCTTGAAGGACTTCTGGGCAGTGAGCCAAGGCTGCACTGACCTGACATGAACCCTAACAGGCTCTCTGGTTGACCTCAAATGAATCCTGACTGCTTAATTGGATACCAAACAGACTTTAAATATTTGTCCCTCCTGCAAAGGAGAAGAGTGGTGACTTCAAAGGACCTTTGTGAAGGTCAAGTGTACGTCCAGTCTGTCAAGGTCTCTGTATGTCAGGTTGACCTCAGATGATCCTAGGCTCCAAACAAGAACCTAGCTGGCCTCAAACAATGCCTTTCGTACACCCGTGTCCCATGATGGTACCAGACCAGCCCTGTTTATAACCCAGGTTAACTGACCCCTCAGCTTCACCTCAGATGACCCTACAGAAGTTATTTAGCCCAGAAGTTGATCTCAAATGACCTTCCTGAGAAGTGATGACAGGCCAGTTATTTGATTCTCATTTAACCTCTACTGACCCCAAGCAGTTACTCAGATCTCATGTTCGTCTCAAAAAATATTTAGAGCCTCTAACTGTGCTACAAGTTGATTTCCAATTACCTCTTAGGTGGAAATGAGGCTGATAATTTGCATAAGTGACCTCCTCTTGGAAGTTAAAGAGCACAATCACGTATCTCAAACACTGTTATGGCCACATAAAGAATGAATTTGTGGCAGAAAGGTGCCACTCCCAGGCCTGGCAGTAGCACATCCTGATTAATGTATCCAGACAAATTTTCATCACAGTGACAAACTGTGTGAAAAAAAGCAACTGCTCATACCTGATCATGTCACTAATCAAGCAAAGATCATGTTTGGGACAGGTTATGGGACAGATGCCATCTGCAACCATCAAAAAAGCTCCCCAAATATGCCTCTGTGGATCCTGGAACTTGGGCTGTATAAATGTGGTACTGTTGTCTAGGTGTTAGGTCCTAAGGGAAGGTCAACAAAGCTTGAGAAGAAGGATGTATCACTGACAGTGGATACAAAAAATACAGGTCAAAAGACGTTTGTCAGAACTCCCAAGATAAGGAAGAAATAATACAGCCAACTCAGCAACTGTGCTGAATCAACTCCAGCTGGGAGATCTGCATCCACCAGCTCACAGAGCATCCACCCAAGAAACCCACTGAGTTAAGAGAAGAGAAAGACTGAGCATGTGGACTAATTAGCATAAGAAACAAGGGAATAATTTAATCACTAGAAGACAGAACACCATTTAATACGAGAACTGTGTAGGTTGCAGTCAATAAGAGTTGTTTGCTAAAATGTGTAAACAGGGAATAGAGTTGACAATCCTTGGCAGACCTTGTATACCCAGCATCCCTTCCTGCACAGAACATACCAACAGAAGACCAAACCAGGTCCCCTGCTCCAGCACTGAGAAGCTGAGGGTGGAGATGGACCAATGGGACACTGCTGGATCCACAGGGGGTGACTGTATTCTGCTTGCACTGTCTCTCTCCTTCCCTCTCTCTCCCGCTCACTCTTTCCCCTCTTCACCTAATATTACAAAGTCAGTGCTGTTAAAACAGCATTTGGTCTAGTTTGCACCTTAATTTGAGCAAAGTCATCTCTCACTAATCGCATTATAACACCTCCAAACAGGTAAGTGGCTCTCATGTTGATGTCAATTGGCCTCAGGCTGCAAAAGCCTGAAATTACCTCTAGTGATCTGAATGGATCTCAGGTTCACTTCAATTAACTTCTGTGCAGTACACAAGCACTTTGTTAATGTCAAATGATCCCCTTTTTGACTGTTTGTATATTAAATCCAGGTCAGATGACCCTGGAGAAAATATGTGGGACATTTTCAAGTTGAATTAATAATCAGGTGGACCTCAGACTACCGCAGTGAAATTCACTGGATTGAACTAGACTTCAGATGCTAGGGAAAAAATAGTGATTGTGATTGACCTTACATGATTTCTTGTATATATTATTGTCTCTGAGTTTGACCTGAGGTGACCCCTGGTCGGGCAGTGGGAATGAGCTGACCTTCAATGACCTTTGTGCTACTAATTACATTTCTCACTAGTCTCAGATGGTCCTTGTAGAGCAAATGACACCCAGGACTATTCTTGGTTTTTGACTAAGAAGTAAAATCACAGATCCTTTTCCTCACTAAAAACATCAGGTCATTTCCTGCAACGCTGCTTCTAATCCAGCTGGCCTCCAGCCGGTACAGCTGCATGGAGTTAAGTCCATCCATCCCAGGCACAGGACTTTTTCCCTTTGTCTCACTTATCAATGCTCCTGCTCCTTCTTTTCTATCCTGTGTCTGTCAAACATCTGCTTATCCTGATTTGTCATCCTTCATTAACTGGCTAAGAGCACACTTTTGCCCAACCATGATTGCTGTATGTCTCTAATTTAGCTTTATTTTTTAATGCATTTCCTAACAGCTCTAGATCCCAACTCACATACTTCCACAAGGATGTGAGATGAGGCCGTGTGACTGGGCTGGGATCTATGGACCTGTGGCAAACTGGGGATACAACTGCATTCAAACAACCCCTGAACAACAAAAAAAGATAGTGGTTTTCTGCAAAGGTCTAAGATGTGTCAAACTGAGGAGTAGTTTACTTTGGGCCAATCAAACATGAACAACACTTAAACTGAGAGAACCTCTGACTGGTAAATCGGTTTAGTATTCTTTCCTACATTGTATCCAAGAAGAAAGTGGAAAGAGAATACTGTAGGGCATATGTGCTGATTTTGGTCCTATTTAGCCCTATTTTCTTCAGGCTAGTATGGGGCTTTGTTTTGGATATATTCTGAACACTGTTGATAATATGGAGATGTTTTTGTTGTTTCTAAGCAGGGCTGAAGTAGAGCCTTTTCTGCTACTTGCACTGTCATACTGGCTAGTGAGGTGCACAGGAAGTTGGGATGAGACACAGCTGAGACAGGTGACCCCTACTGACCATGGGGATGCTCCATTCCACATGACATCACACTCAGTACATAAAGTGGAGGGGGAAAAGAAAGAAGACAGGAACGTTTAGAGCTATGACATTTGTCTTCCCAAGTCACTGTTACCTGTGATGGTGCCCTGCTTTCCTGAGTGTGACCTACCTGCCCGTGGGAGGTAGCAAATTAATTCCTTGTTTTGCTTTGCTTAAATATGTGGCTTATGCTTTCCCCATTAAACTGTCTCTATTTCAAGCCATGAGTTTTCTAACTTCTAATTCTCTCCCTTGTTCCCCTGGTGGGGGAATGAGTGAGTGATTCTGTGGGGCTCAGTTGCTGGTTTAAACCATGACAGCATAAATCTCCTCCCCAAAACCAACAAAACAAACTCTCTCACCATTATTTTAGGTTTGAAAGTTGACATTATTCAAAGTTCGGGTATGTGGGAGTCACTCCACAAAACAGGTACCTCAGTTACCAAAACATTTACCTGTTGATACATTTTAGCAAACAAAGGAATTGGTGCTCATTGGCTTACAGGTTACGCAGTTCTCTTCATTAATTAGTATTCCCTCTTCTATCGCTTTCTGATTTCTCACTTCTTATGACTATTAGTCCACCTCCTCAGTCTTCTTCTTCCCTTTTTCTTGGATAGGGTGAGTCTCAGTAATTGTTACTTTCTTCTTCCTCTCTGGTTTCTGTAACGAGTCTTTGTATTTTATAAATTCAGTAAGCTTGGTGTCCAGGTCTCAACAGGAGCAGGCAGCATGAATTCCTTGGTCTCTCCTGAGCTCTCCCTGGAAAATTCTTTCAGCTGTTCCACTGGGATTGCTATCTTCTCATCAGTACCTGCCAAAAGTGCTTTAACTCCCATGGCAAGATTGTTACTGTTTTCTTGACCAAACTGAACCTAAACGGTCTCTCGGGGCAGTGGCAGAATGACCACTGGCTCCCGTAAAACAGAGAATGATCTACTATGGAAAAGAAAATCCCTCTATTCAATGTCCCAAGTGTCGCCAAAATACAAAACAATACATGAATGAATGCTTTACTTGGGCAAATATCAAACATTCTCTCTTTCCTTTATGGAATGGTGTATCTCAAACAGAATCCTTACCCCTGATAGGTCTGCCTACATGACTTCCTTTTGTCAAACCCTGTCCTGGCAACAGAAAAAAGGAGGAGAATCTTCTAGCACTGCCTGTTCAATACCACCCACATCATTGCTGGTGGTGTGGTTTTGGCAAGACAGACGGGTCAGAAACTGAAAGTTTGCTGGTTTTTTCTGGCTCAGTCCGGAGAGTGTGGGACCAGGATCAGAACCACTTGGCTGCTGGGCACCAGGAGAGAGCCCTGCTGCTCCAGTAGGCTGGAGAAAATAGTGGGCAGTATGGCACAGATAATCTAAGATCCCA
Organism: Tychaedon coryphoeus; assembly: GCA_013398595.1. Classification (NCBI taxonomy): domain Eukaryota; kingdom Metazoa; phylum Chordata; class Aves; order Passeriformes; family Muscicapidae; genus Tychaedon; species Tychaedon coryphoeus. Next base: position 403,303 of record WBND01000640.1, on the reverse strand, counting down.
AGGGTAGTCTTTAGTCCTAGTTTAGTCCTAGTAATTTGTTAGTTTTTTTTTTTTAATGGGGAGATGGGGAGCAAAGTTTGGTGGTGAACATGCTTTCGAGGATAAAACACTCTCTCTCTTTTGTATACTGTTGTAGGGTTTTTCTGCTATTACTACTGTGCTGTGGGTATTGTGATTTTCAGTAAATTGTTGTTCCAATTTATAATCTCTCCTAGTGTTCCCCCTTCATCAGAAGGATCAGGGTAAAGGGAACAGCTTAAGTAGGGTTTAATCTTGCAGATGGCTTTTAAAACTCTACAGACCCCTTAATCTTAAAGGAGCAGCGCACACAGTTCCTTCCAAAGCGTGAGGGTAACCTTCACTCTCCAGGGAACCAGCTTTAATTAATAAACAAACACCCCAGTAATAAACAGTGTAGTGCCTATACCACAGTAATTTCATGCTTGTTTGCCACATCTCATTGCTTTACGTTTTTGCCATCTTTCCTACTCTAAAATTTGTGTAAATAAGACTTAAGGATCAAACTGGGCTCTTTCTGCATGTAAAGCAGGAATAATGAACAGTGCCCTCTGTTTGCTGCTAAATAATATTAAAAATCTGATATGCTCTTCATCACAAGTTGCATTTCAATGCTGAGAGAGGCATTTGCTACACTCAGACATTTATGGTAGGACAAAGGGATTAGATTGTCTTCTGCTGGTATCTCTGTTCTGGAAAGGTAGACAAGCTAAACAGACACCTCTATATTGAAATAATACAGAGGGTAAAACCCCACATTTTCAATCAGAGAATTATATTGATATTGATATTAATAGCATCTGGCAAAGCTTAACCTCTTCACTTGACCTTCATTTGAGTGCTAAGCCTTTTTGTTCTGTGTTTTTTTTAGCATCAGGCATATAGCTTGCACAGCAGTATCACTTGGTTTCCAAATATGTGATGTTGGACATGAACTATGAGAAAACTGGATTACTGTTTTTTTGCAAATCTCATATCCTATAGCTTCTTGGCACCACATCCATGCAGCACTATTTACACAATCAGTGTGACTCCAAAGTGACTCAATAACATGAGTTTAGATTCTTTTTTGCTTTCTTATAAATAAGCGGACTCAATGGCACAGAAAAAAAAAAGAAAAGAAAAAAAAAAACACCTAAAAAAAAACCAGAAAAAGAACATCCTGCCACAATTGTTTTTGGAGACTCTTATGACTGTTGGATTAGATCAGGAAATTAAATTATAAACTGAAATTTGGCACCTCTGTTTTGCTACATTTGAGTACAAAGCCCTTCTTCACAGATTAATCCACCTACCTGTCCATGCATAGCAAGAAAGTCTGTGGCCCATGGGCTTGTGGAAAGAGAAACTGTGGGAAGGGAAATACGGGTTTACAAAGAGATCCTGACTCCGTTCTCCTCAGAAAATGTAGATCAAGGCTACAGAAGTGACATCCAATTACATCGTGCAGGGTCCATGAAGAAGAAGGAATGATAGATTGTGCTGGCGCCAGCTTTCCAATTAAGATATTGTAAAATCAGCTACTTTTAACAAGCATATGTGTTAATTAAAAAGAAGGAAAACCAAACAAAACCCCACAAGAATACCACCTGTACCCAAGCCTCAAAACCAGAACAACCCCAAAAGTCCTTACAGAGGTTTAGATGTTTACTACCCAATTGAGGAAAAGACACACACACAA
>WBND01000640.1:343642-401578 GCA_013398595.1 Tychaedon coryphoeus | reverse complement strand
TTATTTCCAGCCCTGCAACATTAGGAAGCATCTCTAACTCCACCTGAACCCAAACACTTCTTATCCTGTAAGTCTGCTGTTTCATACAGAGACACGCTAAAATAAGTCTTGTGATGTGGTGACAAAATTTCTGTAATGGCTTAAGGAACTGATATTTGTATTTTCAGATTACTGCATCAGTCAAATGGAGCTAGAGAGGTGTGTCTTTTTTGGAGCAGCTGAAATTCATTGCTTGGCTAGTGAGCTCTGAAATGTGATGTATAATACACAAAACAAATCACCTTTAAAAAGCATCTGGTAAATGTGAAAAGTCTGTTTTCTTTTCCTTTTCAGAACTACATCTGTTACTAGAGCATGCCTGAAGCTAAGGATTCAGACACAATAGTTAAGGCAAGTTTAGATGCCCTGTGAGGACAAGCCTGCAGTTTGAATCCAACCAGAAGTCCCAGAAGAACTGAGATTTTGACAGCCTTCTTAATTCTAGCAGTACCCTCTAGGGACTCTGACTGTCACAGCTTAGTAACTGCCTCTCAGTCATTTTGATGTTCGGAACTATTACACTCCTTCCTTCTCCTTGGAAGATCAAAACTTCCCTACAGGATGCAAAATGGCTTATGGAACTGCATAAAGTTCTAAATATTGTCAGTCTCTTCAATTTTCCAAGCTCCAGCTTATGCAAAAATGTTTCCTATGCATGTTGCTCTTAAAATACATTTAATGAAAACTGTAGATGATCACTTCTTCTTGTATATATGCATAATTTATTAGATACTGCATTCTATTTATTTTTCTATTTTGAATTTGCAGTTCCATACACTCTATTTTATAATCTAGTGTGAAGTCCAAATATGCAGACATTAATGAGTTATTTCCAGCACTGTGCCCTCTGTTCAAATGATTAGGCAAGAGGAAAAAATATACTTTCATCTCTTGTTTGAGGCCATGCTGAATTGGAACATCCCATGAAAGAGACTCTTTTTTGCTTATCTCAGTCCTGCCCACCTGTATGTTGAAGTCAGGTTAGTTAAAGTATTATGGCACTGAGCTACCATGCTGACTCTATGATAGCTTTTCCTTGAATTTCTCCATTATCTGAACAGCTCTGTTTACCAAACCTATTATCTTTCCCCCTTGGTTTTCAAGCTGAGAAAGTGAAAGCAACTTCTTTAATGGCTCACAAATTGGTAATTAACAATTTACATACCCCTTGTAAGGCTGGTAAGCAAAAGAACTGCTTTTGGACAGTGAAAATACTGGAGAAAAGGAAGTGGGAGTCAACTTATGTGGTTAAGTTAATGTGCTTCATTAATCACAATCTATCCTTTATCGCATTGCTCAAAGCCAAATCCATTCTGTTTCTTGGGAACGAGTTAGATTAAAATCAAGTGCTCTTAATGCATCTTTGACATCTGGCCTAGCAGCTGGCTATCACTAATGTTGTTCTTTAGAAATGTCAGGAGCCACATTTACTGTGACCATTCTAGCCCTCCTGATTTAAGCTACAGTAGAGGGCAATGAATTACCTCAAAGGAGCGCCTCTGGAAAGTCCTAAGTTTTATGCTGGATCCCCTGCCAGCCTCACCACTTCATGAGTATGAACAATCATACAATTGAACTGATTTGGCTTTGCTGCTCCTGGAGTTTCATTGCCTTTAACCCAGGGATGTAATGATGGTAATGCCATGCTAAGTGCCTCTTCTACCTGGATTTGTCTGCTCAAGTAGGACATCCATTCTTGTTAGCTGAAAACTGCACTGATTTGCAGTGAGAAGGGAAATAGATTGACTGTGATTAATACCACTATGAATGCAACCTATTTTCTTGCAAGGCTTTTGAAGGTGGTAGTCATCCAGACATATTTATTTCTTTATTAGTTGTAAGCTTATTCTCAAGAAAGGCTGGGATTTCACCCCTGCCCCCTCCTCCCCACCAAAAAAAATAGCATCAGTCTAAAGCCCCTACTCCCTCCTATCTCCAGGCAGATAAGGACTCCGTTAAATCTGGACGCAACTGTTCCCCTCTAATGAAGGTGCAGTTGGAGGAGTTTTCTTTTCCTAGCAGTGAAAAGGCAAAGAAATTAGAGTTGGCCAATGAAACTGCCCATACTGCCAGTGGGTGGTCAAATTAGGCTTCAGCTTCTCAGATACTATGTTGCCTACCTTATTTCCCAGCTGTTTTCCAGTGCCCTCTCATGTCATCTGCTTCTGACTCAATGACTTGGAAAAACTCTAGGAAATGTGATGAATATGAAACAGAATAGTAATTTCAGAGTCGTTATTATGTCTTGGGCATTCTCAGACTGAAGGCTTTTAGCAAAGGCATCAACTTCCTCCATAGATGTTGGGGTCTGAAGAGGTCATTATTTGGAACCATAGGAACCAGTCACTATGCCCTAGTTTTCAGTAGAACTACTGCTCACTGGCTCATTGGGGCATCTGCATACACACTAGGAGGGGCCTCTCTTGAAACACTGCTACCTAAAAACTGGTCTTTCATAGAAAATCTCAGTGTAAGAGATGATGAAGGCTTTATTAGTCAGCCTTCAAACCATAGGTTAAGATCCAGGTATTAAAATCATTAGAGAAATGTATCTGCCTGAATGAAAGTCGAAATGAGACCACACATAGGATTTATATTTAGCAATAAATGTGAAGTAAGAGAAGAAAATCAACTTGTATTTGCTAAAACTTTATAGTGTTACATGTGTGTCACAAAGCATCAAAGGATATACTAAATCTTGCCTATGCCAATCACTGAGTCATTTAGAGGAACCACACAAAGCTGATCGACCACAAATGCAATTTTAGTGATGCTGTCTTTGTAACTGAATGCATTTCTGAATGCCAAAATACAACAGAACCATCAGAACAGAGGACGCAATTTTTAAAGTCCTTTGATAAGGCTCCTTTAATTAGTCTGAGGAAACTCCAGACTAATTCAACATTAGCTCAAATCTACTATTGATTAATTAGAGGAACTGGAAATGTGTTATGACACTTTACTAGGACTGAGCTGAATCTACTGCTCATGGAAGCACTCTCTTAACCTGCAGTTACTGTTGTAAAGATTTTGAAGGCAAATCACAGCAATTATTTTAAATCACTGGTAGTGTCCAATCTTTTTACTTTCATACACCCAAAATTCCAGGCATTCATATTAAATATGGATGTCGTGCACCTAAATTTCCTATGGACATCTGAGCACCAGCACACAGCTAACTGGAGCTGCCACAGCTTATTCCAAATGTCCTTGTACTGGAGAAAGCTATGAGGAGCAGCAGGAAGAAGTCATGCGAGGCACTCAAGAGCAATGCAAACAGGACCAATGCACCTCTCTGGCCAACTGAATTGAGCCTTTACAGGCAGGATGTGCAGGTGAAGGGCTTGCCAAGACCATAGCATACTTTCACGACACATCTGTAGGGGGAGGTAATATTTTCATTAGACTGTCCACTATAATTGGAATAGAAGCCTTCTGGGATCAGTCCCTTCACCAAAACTAACTGAAGCTCTTTTGTCTCCTATAAATTTCACTTCTCTCATATATATAGACCACTAAAACTCCTGCACGCATAGAAAGATAAACAGACATTTTTGAGAAACAGAAGCATGGCCTTTAACACCAACATTACACCTACACCTGCACTAGAACAAGTCAGAGTTTGTCCTCCCAAAGCAATCTGCAATCCAATGGACTTTTCAAGATGTACTGTGTAAGAGGATGGGAAGTGAGATGAACAATAAAGGAGTAACAAGGAAGAGAGGCACAAAATCTGTTTAGCCAGATTTTGATTTACTGAATACAAACACTGGATTGACCTTAGGATGTTGATCACACTTCACGAGACAGTTTCTGCTACAAAGATGTTGCCTGAAGTGCATGGTAAGTTAGGATTGAGTACATCTATGATACATCATGATCCAGAAGGCTTCATTTGCATGGGTTTGTGACTAATTGAACACCTCTAAGTATGTAATTTTTCTGGGACTGACAACTAACTGTAATTATTTAATGTTGTTTTGCGTAATGCATTTCGCCATTGTCTTTCTAGAAAGCCTATACTCGTCCATCTACCTTCAAGAACCTGCAATTTGAAAAATGTATACAATAGTTCACTCTTGTAGGAGGAGATCTGTTGTGAGCCTGCACACATTGAAATATTAAAGACATTTAACCAGCACAATAGTGGACTAAGTTATGCTGTGTAAGACATTTATATAACCGTGTCTTAAAATAATGTGTGTAAATGCAGCACTCCATTTATTTCATATGGCTAGTAAACTCTTGAGCTTCATCGTATCTGAAATGTAAATGTTTATTTATGAACTCCTCATTACACTTGTCACAGTTTTTTTCAAATTGATGTGAAACCTCCAAATGAGCCTTAAATACCTGGGACTTGAAAATCTAATCAAGCTAACTTGCACTTGCAGCATCTCATAGCCCAAACCTGCTTACCTGTATTGCGCTACTGTCACATGGAAAGAGGAGATTTACTCAGACCCTCAGGTCAGTGGGGTCACAGGGTGGTTCAAGGTCCCCCCCTCCTGCACCTCCACATCTTTACCCATGGCTGCTGTCAAACATCTCACTCAGGGAGGGGTGGCTGTGCCCTGAGGGCAGAGATCTCAGACAGCACCTGAGATATCCTCGGGATGGGGACCTGTGGCAGCGACTTTCCCCACAGCTGCTGATTCCAGAGCAGGACATCTCCCTTCATCTCCCTCGGTTTTAGGCTGCTGGGAGGGTTATCAGCTGGAAAAGACACTGAGTTTCCTCTTCTCTTGGGTTTTGACAGAGCCTGGCCGTGCTGCCTCCACTCCACCCTCCATTCAGACCCCTCATTTTCTGATGTGTCTGGGAGGTCGGGTATGCTGGCTGCATTCCACCCGGGAGCAGCAACTGCATTTTCTCGTGCAGTTTCTGTAGTGTTATCTTTATACCCTCAGTCATCTTCCCACAGATGTGAACAACATTTAAACATTGCTAGCTTTAGGTGTAAGCACTGCATTAAGCCTGCTGAGGTCAGTACAGTAACAAACATGGCCTAACAGTTTGCAAAATGAGGCCTTTTGATATTGTTGTTTTTAAATTTACTTCTGATTTAAATTTAGGGTCCTAAAAATTTAAAGTTAGTATCATTTAAACCTACTGCTTACAGCCTTGACAGCTAGACATACACAGACTTAAAAAAATATTTGACATATTTACCATTTTAAATACAGTATCTTCTTTAAAATAACCTTCTGTTACATTACCGTGCAGTTTGCTGTCACACAATTGTTTCTATATTGTTTCACTTTTCCACTAGCTGAAGCTTTCCCCCAAATAAACAGAGAAATAAATTAGTAAGTATAGCGACTTCCATATTCAAAAGTCACAGCTGTAACTAAAAATGCAAGACAAAGCTACTGCTCTTATCAGCTGATGTTGCAACATGCTGTACACCTAATTCTACTGGTTACAAAAACCCCTGAAATTAAGTACAGGCACCTGATCGTAGAACCTTAGAGTGGTTATGGCTGGAAGGAGATCTGGAAGTTGATCTTGTTAAAACTCCCCTGCTGTGGGTAGGGAAAGTTATGATGTTAAGGATTATTTTCTCTTTTGAAAATGCACACATTGTACCTTTTCCTGACAGATACAGGTAATTTAAAGGGACAGGAAAAAGAAAAGCCCAAACCCACAACAGAATTTATTTCTTATATTTTTTTTCTTTTAATTTTTGCATTAAAGAAAGGAACTTCATCAACATTGATTGTCATTTACAGAAAACATTCAAAAATCATGTGTGCATTATTATGAAATGCTAACAGTGTTTAACTAATAATTTACAGGTCATAAAATAAGACAAAGATCTATTACATTCTAAAGTAATATAGAACCTTTTCATTTAACAAGGATGCTGATCCTACAAGATTCATGATAAAAAAACCCTCAAAACCCTCAATGGTCACTTTCTAAATGAATCAGGCTGTCTTTTTACTTACATACACACAAATTAGGTCAATTATATTAAACAAGGGAGAAAGATCAGAAGAGAATAATAAAATTTTTTATGAACTCCTGGCACCATTGAAATCAGTGAAGAGTTTGCTGCTGGTTTCAATGGAGCTAGATTTTTACCCAGTACATAACGATTCATTTGCAATTTTTGCTTTTTGTGTCTACAAGCCAGTTAAGATACATCACAGTTATTACACAATTAAGCTTATTAAAAAAAAAAATCACTGTTGACTCTATGAGGCATTTGATTTTAGAAAGGAACTTTTATTTGTCTTTTGAGAGTGATTAATTTTGAGTGTTACTCATAATTTTATTAGGTTGTTTATTATCATACTTCTTGACAGGCAATGCAACTCTTGTGTGTTACCAACAGTGGTAAACATGCTTACCAAATAAAAAACAACACACTCCTAAAATTCAAATTAAACTGATTTACAACAATGTAACTACAGCCAAGCACCAAATCGCTCAGGGCTTGGATCCTGGGTCTTAACATCTCATTTCACTCTAAGAAAATGAACTGGAAATAGGATAAAAACATTAGATATTTGAAAGTGGGAAGTATATGAAAAATCATTTCTTCTCATAATCCTAAAAGCATTTTCAGGGATATTTCAAAAATATTAGAAAGCTTCATTTAAATCTAAATATCTATCTTAATTATGTTTTTTTTTTTTTTTTATAAATTGGTAATCACAAAATACTAGCCATTAAAGTCACATTTGGATGCCAGAAAAGCATCTAAATACTTTGCTCATTATTAATGCTCCTGCCTGTAATACATTACAGCTGTTGATAAACTGGACATAGTTTCTTTTTTCCATTATGATCTTTAAAATGTGCATTTGGTGAAGATCAGTTATGGCTTCAGATTACAGCTAATGAGTGACCTGACCTCAAATTTGGATAAGAAATTAAAGGCATACAAAAATATTTTGCTCATTGGAAAGAGAGAAATGTTTCTATTAATATAAGTCATGTCAGAAAGATTCATAAAAGCCATATGCTATAAGGAAGCATTATTTGCTTGAACAACTTTTCTTCAAATCAGTCAAATGCAGTCCACAGGAATTATTATAGTACTCATTGTACAGAATTGCTGGGATCATGTTTCACTGACAATCCCACATTTTTTTCCCAATTACGAACAGAAGCATACACTAAATATCAACGGCTGGTCAAAAGGCTTTATCTATTACAATCAGTTTCCATAAAAACTGAGGAGTACATTACAATTACAGGAAGCAAGTACATAATTTGCTCTTTGATGTTTATCCTCTTTAAAAAAAAAACCAAACCATTACAAAGTCTTATGTTTAAACAGAGACATAGAAAAAATCAGTGTATTCACTGTCCCAAGTTATTTACAGCAAGAATTACAGAGGCAGCATACATAGTATTGGACCTTCCACAAGCATATATTAAAAGTAATTACATATGAAAAAATATTTTATTTGTCTTCTACATTTCTACAATACATACTCATGTTTCTTTCTTCTTGTTTTGTTTGTTTAGTTTTTAAGTAACTTCTTTAGTGTTAATCAAATGAGGCAGAGCGTGCAGCTGTAAAATAAGGGATTTTGTTGCTATTATGATTCCTATATTCTTTATATTGTCCATTCATTACAACTGAAGTAATTAGTTTAACATGGGAATTTATCTCATAGCGATTAGCATAAATCTCAAAACACCCAATGTATTCGATTTAGCTGAGTGTTGGTAACAGCTTAGAGTTCAGTTGTGCTTTATTTGTTGCCACAAGTACAATCACAGAGCCGCTCCCCATGTGTACTGGAGGTCACATCACAGCCACACAAGAGGCAAAGACTATCATGGCTAGTTCACTGGCTATGCTACTCAGTGGCTTTTTAAAAGTAAGTGCACGAATAAATCCCCATATACTGCACCAGAATGTGTGGTCCACACTCCGTAGGGTTAAATGATTATTAGCTTTTTTTACTAACAACAAAACACCTTTTTTTGCCTGATTCTGACATTGAAGTGACACATTAAAAAAACCACAAATGTAGTGCATCTGAATCTGAATCCCCAAAGTCAACAGCCTAATGTAGTTACTTTGACTTATTAAGCTGCGTGTCTAATCAAGACAAGTATAAGTGCTTTTTTTTTTTTTTTTAATTTTTAAAAATTTTTAAAATAAGCTGGTTTTATCCTAAACAGTTGTCAAGGTAAAGCCTGTTCTTTCCTGTTCTTGGTGGTTAACCATCTGCTCCTGCTTGTGTTTCAATGCAGTTGCATTCCTGTTGCCCAAATAAGGGGCCAACGTTTCCCTAATATGGAGAACTAGGAGCCATTTTTAAAAATTCTCTACAGACAGAGTCTTACATTGAACATACTTTACTGCTGTCAGAGTATAGTCACAAACAAGGACCTCAGCATTTTCTTGAAGCACAAAAAATTTTCTCAACAGCAGTATCTTAATTCATAAATTAGCAGCTATATCCAACAAATCAAAAAAATACGCAAAATCACTGTGATATCTACATTAGTTGAACTTTTTTCTTTATATTATTGTACAGAAGACCACGTGCAAAGCAAACAATTTCTGCAAGTACAGTTATAAAGAAACACTTACAATTTACTTATTGCTGCTATATCCAATGCTGTTTTCTTTCACTTTCCCTATGTGCTGTGCTTGAATTGTGAAGATGATGCAATTATGCAAATGTAGTGTATCACATCACTAAACTCACTGTGAGCAGTATTATCCTCGCTGCCTGCAGTAACACCCAGGAAATACTCCTCTCCCAGAGCATTTTGTTCAATGCCTCATCCTCTCAACAGAAATGCAATGCAAGGGTCCTTTGGAGGACACAGACACAGCCGCCACTGGACATTTAGCCTGCCTTTTTAGGAGAGTTACTGATCTGTGAGCTACCACTGTGGAAGTTTTAGGCCTCTACTTTTCACAATGACTCCTGTCTGCAGACTACACACACAAGTGGCTTTTAGAGCTGCCAACACCTTCTGGATTACTTACTGTGGTGTTAGGCTCATTGTCACACACTCATGCAGGGACAACACACGCAGGGACAATGCATGCAAGGACAACACAGCTAAGTGAGAGCATGAAGAAAGAGGAGGAAGGAGCTTGCTTCCCACCATCTGGCTGGAGCCTCCCTTGCAGGTTGCAAGTACAGATCAACTTTGAGAAAGAATGAAGATGAATCATTTACCACTCCAAGCCTCATTCACTAGGAGCTAGGAGCAAAAGGAAAAGGAAAGAGAGGCGTGGTCCTCTGACCATGAGACTGAACTTTTCATTGGGAAGCTATCCCATTGGGATGCTAACAAGAACTTCAGACACTTGGACATGGCTTCTAGTCACTTGAATGATTAAAATAAAAATTGCAATGGGACAGTTGGCAAAGAATATGATGATGAAAATCCTGATAAATAGGGCTGCTGGCCTCTCCACCTCCTGAAGTTGTCAATTAGTCTTCTAGGTGGAGGGAGTTCAGAGGATGGAGTCAAAAACCACACATACTCACTGTGATAACAGGAGCAATGATCATATTCAGAGCTGAGGAAAACATCTTGGTTGAAGACATGGAATTAACTTAATGACTGGCAATACAATCCACTGCAATTTATCCTTCTGTGTATGGTCTTGTAATGATAGAAAATCCGTGGTGTAAAGCTAGGGTTAAGCACATTTCAAAACTCTAGGAAGTGGGAATACTTTTCACTAGCACAGAATAAAATGGGGTAATGTTTTCTTGATATGAGAAAGGGATTAATTATACTCATGGAGAAGTATTGCTACAGAGTCATGGGCTAGCTATGATTTTGTGCATCCCTGAGAGAAAATGGTAGCTGTAAGCCACTTGCTCATGTCTACTGGTTCTTCACAGTCACTTCTCCATGTCCTAGCTCAGTGCTCTTGTCATTGCTGACATACTATTGCTCATTCCATGTCTTAACCTTTCCTCTTACATGCCTGCAGCAAGTCTGAATAGGAACTCACATTAATGGTATATAAACTGAGTACTTTGAAATTTTGCCAGTTGTCTAAATTCAGTAATTCATACTAAGCTTGCTTGCATTTTGTTCCCAAAATGACCTTAACATCGTGAGTCAGTAGGACTCTGCTGACTCTGAAACAACAAGCAAAATCTGACAGATCAAGCTGAGGAAACGCTGACAGTGAATTCAGTTTATACCAATGTTAATTCTAATCATAGGCTTGAAAGCCTTGTCTGGGTCAAGTTCACCTAGGCAGCTCAACCCATGCCCTTCAAAGCCTCTAACATTCTCTTCCTTATCACTGAATTATCACTGTTATATTTATATTTTTAGTAATGAAACATCCCTGAGTGGCATAGAGTGCAAGGTTTGCATCAAGCAGTGATTGTCATTTACGAAGCGTGAAACTTAATGAGTAAAGAAGAGGACAGGGCCTCCAGCACACTGTTCCTAATGGATGTCAGAGATAGGATTCATTTTCTAGAGTGGAGGCAGAAGGTGCTGGGACAGGCTGGTAGGTGTAAATACACTACTATTTTATGGCCAGGGAAAAGCAAGATGTTCAGTCCCAGGGTTCCATTTCATATAGCCTTAGACATTGGACAAAAAAAAATCTTCCATGTTTCTGTTTGATCTTATGTGCTATATTCCTGGGATGTCCAAAAACAATGACTGAAAATAGGAACCATCTTCCAGGCTGGACCTTGGCTCTTCTGGAAACAGCACAATCAATGCAGAATCAGGAGGGAGGAGGACTGGGCGAGCCTGAACATCTTTCAAATGATGTTTGAAGCAGAGCTTCAGAGGGGTGGAAAAGTCAACAGGGAAAGGACCATTAGCTGCACATCTCTAACTAAGCTGCCTGACCAATTTGTGAGACTGCTGCAATCTTAGAAAAGCTCGTACAGCCTGGTGGTGGGAGGCCAAGAGGCTAGCACACTTCGCATCCTCTTTGTGTAGAAGCTGCTACATCAGAAATTCTGCAAACTGTCCCAAAGGGGAACACACTCTGTGCAAGCTGCCACTGTGAAACTGAACAAAGAAAATTGCATAACAAAGCTCATTTTTGTGGGCAGCTCTGGTAGCTGCTGCACTTCAGCACCATAACCTGGCACTGGCATGGGAAAAGCATTGGTGCCCAAGGTGCAACAAGAGGATAAACTGACTCCTGTGAAACTGGGCAGAAATGAACAACATGAAGTCAAATCATTTATGAGAGTAACACCTGCCTTCAGCTCAACAAAGCTCGAGGGACCTCTTAACGCCAGGGGCCTCCAATCTTGTGATTGTTGAGCACCTTCTTTGCTGAAATGCCTCAATTTTTAGTGACTCTAGTTAGAGCTAAGAGTGTCTGACAACTTGCAGAATCAATTCCTTAATGCTGTCTATCACAAGCCAATCAAAAACCATATGTTGCTTTTGGAAACAAGTTTTCTCAGCTGAGGTGCCTTCTACTACGATGTTTCTTTTCTAACAATTTCCATTAGAAGGAAATATGAATCTTGGAATTAATTCTCTATAAAAAGAGCAGGCAAGAGTGATATTTCCAACAAAATAAAGTCTTTGTGGTGGTATAATGAACACTGTACATCTGCTTCCTCAATGCCAAGAGTAATTAAGCATAATATGATTGAATTATTGGAGAGCAATGCTAGAAGTAGTTGATTCAATTCGTGCTTTAAATATATGCTTTAAATATTCTTTTGTTACAGGTCCCAGGTAAATAAATCACTAAAAACATGTCTCATTTGAAAAGTTTGTCACTAAAAAAATCAACAAACATATCCAGTTACTACAGAAAGATGTGACAAATTTTAGTTTCAGACACTTACTTGAAAAGCTTCAGGTTCTACCGTGGACTACTGAAAGCCAGAAAAAACTAAAATGAAGAACTAATATTGGGAATTATGAATTTATTTACTAAAATTCATGCTATTTTATCCTTAAAAGTCCATGGATAACTTGAATATGTGAAATCCAATATTGAGAATTTGACCTTTTGAGTGTAAGTGACTATGTCAGCAAAACCAATCACAAAAATTCAGCCTGTGGCATGTGATCATTTTGTGTTGTTCTACACTTAGTCAGTGAAGGGCAAAAGAGGTACTATATCTATGTGGCCAAGCCCAAATGACAGAAAATTAAATAAAATCTAACTGCAGTTACCACAGGACAGTTCATAAATAAATAATGTTTGAAAATTAATTTTCATTTTCCAAATAAACAACAATGCTATTTGCTCAAATCCTGTACCAGTAGTAACAAAAATTTGTTTGGCAGTATATGAAATTCTTGGTAGAGGTTATTGCCTATCAATGACAATGAAGCTCTTGTACACCAGAGCATTAGAAGTTTGAGGACAAAAGCCAAGAATCCACTTCTATTTCTAAACTGGATACTTCTACCTTTGTGATCTCTGACATGTCACTTAACCTTTTTTCCTTCATTTCCACATCTATAAAATGTGATCGTAATAATAACTGATTGGAAAGGTCATGGCGTTGTAGTGATATGAGAATAGTGCTTTAAGGATTAAAGGCCCTGCAGATAATGATTAGTGTAATTTTCACTGGTGACCTCCAGTTACTTATCTTGCCTGGGAAGTAACTAAAAAATCTCAAGGAATAATTAGCTTATTTGAGAAGAAAACAACATTTTCAAGATGTAACACACAATTGTGAGAAGAAAACATTTTCAAGATGTAACACACAATTGTGAAGGACTATTTGAAGACATTTGAACCTCTTTATTAAGCAGCACTATGAACAGTAGTATTTACCACTTATTCTATACCTCTATGTCTTGGCTAAATATATACCTTTAATATACTGAAAAGGAATATATAAAATATTTCAAACAGCATGTGTGTGTTGGGAAATCAAAGAAAACATGAATCCCCTGCAATTAAAACTGAGCACTTCTCGAGTTCAGTATGACTCGATTTCCCCCCAATAAATTTACACAAATAGTACATAGACATTAAGTTTAGATATACACATACTTAGAACTTGGGATCAAGAAGAGCTGCAAACAGGAAAATCACCTTATAAAGGAATGTAGTCTTAGAGCGGCATAAAGAGGCGTCAAGAGCAATGCTTTATTATATTAACTGAAGACATTTGAAGGTAATCACTAAAGAAATGTGCTCTGAATTTGGAGTAAAAAGAGGTAACTTTAGTAATTGCTGTTCTATAGCATTAAGCAATTTTGAAGAGTATGTCACATTTGCAACAAAATTCTCACTACTAAATTTGCTGGACGGATCTTTTTTTCTAAGTTGGAATGGACCTGCACAGAAACATTTATCAGCTGAGAGTTTGTAACTACTTTTGTACCTATTCTGGCATTGCTAAAACTGAACAAAGAAATTGTGATATTCTCTAGACTCTACTCTGCCACAAAATACTTACGCAAACTTGCAAACTGACTGATGGAAGGCAAGGGAGAGCTCCACAAAGTACTTGAAATAGCCTGTGAATTATCTGCTCATGCAGAAAAGAGAAGCTTGACACCAGAGCTGCACTAGGCATTAAGTTATCACTACAATAGACTGATTTTCTTCAACCACCCTAGGGCTCTGTGGGCTCCCTGTGCCCCTCCAAGAGCCTGGACAATGGGCAGGTCCTTTGTGCTTCCCCTTCCCTTGCCTCAGATTGCACTGGCTTCTGAGTGTGATCTGCTTGTGATCCTGCCTTCACCTCCTTTCTTCTCCCCTACCTGCTTCTTCTTATTTCTGCTCTATGCCCTCTGCTGGTATCCTAGGAGGAGACTGCTCTGAAAAAGTTCACAATGAGTAGAAGTGGGGGTAAAAAGAGATGTAGCAGAAACCGAATCCCTCTTTCGTAGCTAAAACATCTGTGTTTAGTACTATTGGCAGAATGCAGATATATTAATAATGACTGCTGATTAAACTTAATCCACAAGATTAAGTCCATGGCAGCCTTCCACTCCCCTCTGTGTTTGCCTTTGGTTTGCAAGCAAATGCACGTACAGTCAGTTCAGAGACAGACAAAAAGAAAGCTCCAACCCTTTGCTCCACTCCTGAAATGCATCCAAAATAAATCCTATATATGCATATATATATATACACAGTTATATACATACAGATATATACATACATATATGCATGTGTTTAAAACATACACAGATGTATGAGTGTAATGGAAACCATCAGTCCCATCTAGATGATGACAATTATACTGTCCTTTACAACCATGGACTTCACTCACTTTTGACTTTTCTCTTCCTTCCCTCCTTTCCTTCGTCTTCAGAGATAACATTTTACACTTGCTATGGTTTTCACTGAGCTTGCTACCTATCTCTCTAATGAGTTCAGCAAAAAAACAAACCAAGACTTGAAGCTACTTTTCAGAGAAGTATATATAAAACAAAATCATGTGTGAAATCAGAAAAATGTACATATGAGATTGTCTACATTTTTACTCATGTTTCAGATACTTTACTGAGATCAGGTCCTACTATGTTCATTTTTATATGTTCTATCCCTGTAACAGTGAGAAAATAAAAAAAACCCCAATCCTATTTCTCTTTTCACTAAAACCCTCCAGACAAGGCTTTTGCACCATTGATACATTCCTGATGTTTGATTTACACACAGCACACATGCACTACATTACACACATCTCAGAAGTGATCCTGTCATTACACATTGGCAGCTGACAATTTAATGCTGGCAAAGCAAATCTTGATTGCCCAAAGTAAATCTAGTACATTACTTGGAGAGTAAGAAATACATGACAGCTGGGTTGAGCATCCTTTAAATGTAGGCATGTGATCTGGTTACAGCATGTATGCATATAATGCATACATACATATATACATACATATATATATGTACATATATATGTGAATGTGTGAGTCTTCCATATATGCATCATAATTTCCAAGACAGCTACAAATTTCCACATGCATTAAACTATCTAAAAACATAGAACTAGGCAGTCTAATAAGTGGAATTTTCTTAAATTATATTTGAACAATAAACAGCAAGAGTAATACTGCAAAGTACTGCTCTATTATAATGTATATCTACAATAAAATTCTAGGAACAGCTGTCTCCCAAAACATCCCCCAATAAAGGTAAATTAAAAAAAAATGGTAACACCCAGTGTCCTATATTTGTATATTCATTGTCAGTTAAAAAATAAAAAAAAAAAGTAAACAAAAGAGAAAAACGACATCCCCACTCAGAGTTGCATATTTACATTCTTCAAACTGTAGCGGTGAAAAATAATTCTATTAAGTGCAGGACATTCCTAGTGTTGCAGTAATGACATTTTTTAATAATTTCTTCATGAAAACATTTCTTTTTGTCTTACTAGTGATGCATTCCATGACTACGTGAAAATTCTATTATCCCCTTCACTTGCAGCCAGTGGTTGAGTCTGGATTGAAAAGCTCCTTGTATAATGGAGGAAACAGTGTGTTCACTATGTCTGGATGAGATTGCTTAAATACCTGCAGTTTCTCTCCGTGCAAGTTGCAAAGTGCAGTAATTGTTGGTATCTTGGCTATTAACTGTAAGACATTGAAACAAAAAAAAAAAAAAAAAAGGAAGAAGGTGGAAGAAGCACATTCTGTATAAATTCCAAAATTAACTATGTTAGTGTCTTGCTGAGTAACAGAAAGTGATACTCTAAGCTCCATCAAAACCCATCCAAAGGTCTAGACATTGTTCTTTCTATAAGAGCCTAGAAACAGCTGCCCCCAAAGTTTTAGCCCAAAATACATTTAACATGGAACAGCCTCAACAAGCACTTTTTAAAGGCAGTTGCATGCTTTAAAGGGTAGGAATTAAAATTATTGGTAAATTGAACAAAAAAAAGGGAGTAAGAGGCAACAGGGACAAGATTCAAACAAGCCTATCTTCTATGCATGGCAAGAACATAGTGCATTTCTTTTAGCTTACATTAATGTGGCAATACACACAGGAATGGCTGCAGAAAGAGAAGAGTCACGCTTGAGGATTGCTTGGCATTTTGTTTAAAGAACTCACCTTTGTCAATGTCTCTTCATCGAGGTGGTTCTTCTGAATAACGTGTTGAAGTGCAAAGTAAATCTTTTCCTGAAGCTTCTGGACCTTCCTTGGCTCTATTAACCAGGCTCGATCTGAGAAAAAGGAAAACAGAAGTTAAAGAATGCACAGATGTGGAGCATGCTCATGGTGCACACAGATTACTGTGCTGGCAAGTATCCACAGGAATCATAATTCTCATGAGGAAGAACTGGATGGTAATTAAAGACATGGTTTCAGAGTCAAAATGTCCTAATCCATTAAAGGGTCACCTGAGCACTTAATTAACACATACAAAGCATCCAGGAATACAGTGCTGTCTCTGCATCTCTTTGCTTAAAACAGGATGCTAGGCATAAAGATGGGAACAGAAATGAAACACAGCTCAACATTCTATTATTCTCTGTTGGTGCAATCAGTGTTCTAATTTCATACTGGTTAGGTGATAAACATGTCATGTTATCTCACTGTCTTAATACATAAATAATAAACTTACTGATCAAAACAGTTCTTTGAAAATAAGAGAATATAATATTCAAACATTAATATATCTCTTTATTTACTAGGCTAACATTATGAGACAAAATATATTCTAAATAAAAAGGAGTGGCTTTCTTCAAGAGAATTTCTTCAATAATTCAAAAGAATTGCAAAGTACAAGTTTTTCATTATTAAAGTGTTCTCTTTTCAAACAACACAAAATGCAGGATTATCTGGAAGAATAAGAGCTACACAGTTGTTTGAAAACCTGTATGGCCTCTACTGGACTCAAACCCCAGGTGCAGGAGGTTGCCCTTACGATCTATTTTCTCACAAGTCATAGGTTCTGGAGACAAACACACAGAAAGATAAGTAGCAGACGCCAAAACAATCCAAATCCATTAATGCAGCATGCTTGCAGCACCACTGAATCTTCTGTTTTCCCACTCTGCAAACTGTTTTTTTTCCCCTTAATCCAGATCAATTCTTGGGTATAGATTTTAGCTTTCATACGGGAAATAAGAAAACTTCTTTTATCATGGGCATGAATCTTCATATACAAATTGAAAAATTCAGGAAAAACCCCTTTCACTTTTCTTTCACCCATTCCCCATCTCTAAAATAAGTCCCAGAAATTACTTAAGTTAACCACTTCAATGAGCACACATGCCACACACGCTGGGAACGAGCAATATTTCATCACAGGAGTAGCACAATTCTGCCATTTGTCTGTTTGTCTCTGGGGAGGGGTGTATGCAAGAGTTGATTGTCAAGTACTGTGAAAAGAGACAAAAACAAACCTCAGCTACTTAGCAGATGATCAGGAAAAGAAAACAGTATTTTGTAAATGTTAGAGAACTGTGCTCCCTGAAAGCAACCCAATGGATCCTGTGCCATCAGCTGGCACAGAAACAGAATTAGGTGAGAACACAACTGGGACACCCTTGAGGTGGAAATCACTGTTTGGAGGGTTGTATGTGCAATATTTTGGTGTAGTCTCATGAAGAGTCATTGGCTCAACTATTTCACTTCTGCGCAGACAATGGCAAGAACTCCTCAAAGGGAAAAAAGAAAGTAGCTGTTGTTAACGATGAGAATTAATGTGTTGACACCATCTGTCAATGGTGTCTAATTCTGATTAGCATCATCTCCAACACAGATGCGCAAAAAGCACAAGGTGACCTAGAAGAAGTCTTCAGCAGAAAAAGTTGGAAAAAGAATTAATGGTGTGGATTTTTTGAAGGGCAATTCAAGAGCTTACCCTTAGATGAAAAGATGTGTCTACATTCCCTGAGGCATATTTAAAAATCCCACACCAAACTATGAGCTTGTATACTAGATCCACCTTCTGAGTCAACTTAATCCCAAAAGTCTCCTCTGTGGTCAGCCAGCCATCACTCCCTTAAATGCATGCTTGCCTGTGTAGAGCTATGATATATGAATACATGAAAAAGAGCATGTTGCACTTCTAATCACTACCTCTCACCTGGAATGAAGTTCAGACAGGACTGCACACCGAATTTTACTGCTTATGTTCTCATTCCCAAGAAAAAAAGCCAATCACAGTTATGGACTATACAACCTACTCAGGGTGGTGAGCTTTATGCTCCCTGAAAAAGCAAGGCGGAATACGCACCTCTTGTGTAACATGCCTCTCTTCATATGGCCTGGAGGAAGGCCAGCCTGCATTTCTTGTCTGCACAATCCTGCTCCATGTCTGTTACACTTTGGATCTACCTCCAGTATATGTAATTCCTGATGGTGTATTTGGGTAATTCAAGTATTCTTCCATTGCTTAATAATACATTGCTTAAAATTATTTATTTATTTAAATAAAATTGCTTAACATTATTATTTATTATTTATTAACTATTATTAGCTATTTAAGTATGTAGAAACAGATGTGGATAAAGAGGGGAAAAAAAAAATCAGTGTTTGGAAGGAAAAATTACCTGGTGATATCAACACAGCAGATGAAAACAAGGCAATCTCCTCCTCAGTCAGCTGTAAGGAACATAAATTCTTTGCGAAGTCAAACGCTTCATTTACCAGATCATCAGAACCTGCAGACCAAAGAGGACAAAACCAATGCTAGAAATCAACTCTTCAACCTGCAGGGATTGTTTTTGTGTCAGAAAAAGTTGCTCCTGAATTTCTGTACTGCTGAAGCAAGTGCTTTTTCACCTAAGCTGAAAATAGCACTAAAATGTATGCTGAAGTGAAAAAATTATCAAGAATTAGGGTCAAATGCAAAAATTGCACAGACATTTTAGAAGAGAGTACTCTTTTCCCAATGCGGCAAGAATTGGTATTTCTAAACAGATATTAAGCCTAAGGATGAGGAAGGACCAGCCCTAAATAACTTTCATATATAATTTTACTAATTAACACTACAAATGTTTATGAAAATTTGCAAAAGCATCATAAAGACAAAAATAAATCAACCAATACACATTCATAAATGCTTTAAACTTGTAAAGAAGTAGTAGGCTTATGACAGAATTAGAAAAAAACTATATATGTGATAAATATGTACATTTGAATGCAATATCTCTCTTTGAGTTTGGTTCCGAATCAATTTCTGATAATATCAGTCTGATGGATGCACAAAACACAAACATCTCACTATTAACATTTCAGGTAGCACTCAACATCATCAGTTGAGAAACTGAGGAAAAATTAATTTTTCAGTACATTAATCTAAATGAGCTTACTTTTAGGCAAAACAGTATTTTCAGCAAGGCCTTATCTGTATTTTGTACCAGTACATTATTTTAGTATCCCTGTTGCTGGGACTAAAATTGCCTTCTGCAGGACACAATTAGTGGGAGTGATTTGATGCATCAAGTGTAATTGAACAGTAAAGATAAACAGCTTGGCTCCTGCCATGAACTCATGGTCATCAAAACTTCAGAAGGCAAGTAATCTATTTTAAAAAACCCTCTTGCTGCTCTTTTTTTATTAGATAAAAACACCTAACATTGTTAGCAGCTAATGAAGCCACCTTGTTTTTTCTTTTTCTGTTCCAACCGAGTCATTTGGAGACTTGGGGATTCAACGTTTACTGGAGATTTCCACTGCGGGTCACTATTCTCATAAAGACAAATTTCTTGCTATGTGGCTCAATGCAATTGGTTGGAAAAAAGAAGAGTGACATACCCAAAGCTTTAAACATTTGCATCCCTCCATACTTTCCTTCAAACAGAACAGTATTGTTAAGTGGGTTGAAGGCACGGCACATTCTCACCAAAACCACTTCCAAGCAGCCTAGCAGACAGAAAAAAGAGCAAAGGTACCAGGTATTATTGCCTAAGAGCAGGGTACAGGAAATCTCAAGAAGATATTTACAAAGCCATCAGTCCTTAAAAACATCAGAAGGGACAGACATTCTCTGAAGTCATCTAGATTATACATCTATGAATGTGAGAAAAAAATATTTCTATCTGCTTTGAGTATAGGAAGGGCTCATTTCTGGTCCAGTCCAACCACTTTTTCTATAGGTTGACTTTTTCACCCTTTGCAGAAAATTAGCAGCCCGGACTGAATGTGAATTTAGATCTTGAGCAAATAATTTCAGTTTAAAATACTGTATCCTGAAAAATAGGCCTTTATTGAAACTCCTTTTAAATAATTATACTTTTTTTTTTTCTTCTTAATAACAAAAAGCAGCTTTGTTCCAGGCATATAAAAATCCCAGCTTATTTTGGCTGCAGAGGAAGAACATCACAAAGCATTTTTAGAGAGAAAGTACAAGCCGAAGCGCTGCCAAAAGCATCCGTAAAACAGATTTTACTTCTTGTTTGTTTTTTTTTTTCTTTTTTATTGGTTGTTGAATAAAGAAAGAAGCGCTTCTTTTTTACTGCTTATCTTTGCATATTATTTCCTAACTGCAAAAATATGCAATTGGAAAAGTGGAAGGAAAAATTTTAAGATTCCTTAACTAAATCCAAATCTTCTGTAAAATGAACTTGAATCTGAGGATTCTTCCACAGACATGATTTTGAAAGAAAAGTTCTCATTTTCTAACTCCTGGAAAGCATTAACAACAAAAGAGAAAATGAAACTTGACATATTTTTATATGCTATATCTTAATGCTTTCCAACAGCAGAGTGAAATAAATCTTTTCCTGAAGGTGCAGTTGTGTTGTTACTTTTGCCAGTCAAATGAAGTTTCCTAGGGGTGCACTGGTACCTGCAGAATTTTCAAAATCAGTACGAGATTAAAAGAATAGTTTTTGTGGTATAACTCCCTTTATCTAGGAGGCTGCCTGTGTGTTCCCTGTGTCTCTGTCTCACTTCCCTTTGCAGCTGTGCCCATCATCAGAGCCCAGTTCCTCACCAAGACAGTCATGGTGCAGTAATGCCAAGGTTATAGGTTTGATTTCCCTATGGACCACTTCAGCGCCGGACTCGATGATTCTTGTTGGATCCCCTCCACCTTAGAATAGTCTGTGATTCTGTTTTGCCACTGAGGCTAGCTCAGTCAGTTCGAGTGTGGTGCTAATAATGCCAGGGTTGTGGCATTATTTGATCTCTGTTTGGGCCATTCATTGAAAAACTTGACTCTATGATCCCTGTGGGTCTCCCAACTCAAAATAGTCTGTGATTTCTGTGTATGGTGTGCTGAATCACACAGGCTTTCAGCCTCAGTGAAGAGATCTCACTTCAAATAGAAGCACTTCTTAAGTTTTAACAAGCTGCTTCACATAGCATCCTACCTTTTACACACGGAGGGAACAAGAAACTGATATTACAGGGCAAATGTAGTTAATTACCAGTCGTGGTTCTTGTGGTTTGCTTGGTCATGCCATTTTGTTCTCCTGGGCTTGGCGGTGTTACTGCACAATCATGACAAATCTTGGTAAGTCAGGATTCTTTTGGAGGACAGAAATTACTGAGTCCCTTGACGAGAAAGGAAAGCCCTTTCCCCCTTGCCCTAATGAACATACATGCAAACCTGGCATGCAGAGAGAGCATGGCTGGAGCACACTGCCATAATCTGCTCTCATTTACTCTGAAACCAACTGGCACGAGCAGGAATTTTCCCTCCTGTACACAGGCTGTAGAGTATTTCTCTAGTCTCATTAAAAAGATTAAAGATGACCACAGAGGCAGGCCTCAGTGAGCCTGCCTTCGTTTCATTAATGACAAGTGGGGATTTTACAGGGTGGCAGATGACAGATTCAACCAGCTCAATTTGCAGGCTCCTTCCACCATGTCAGGTTGGAGACCGCAATTTTTGCAATGGATGTGTGTGTGTGTGTGTGTGTCTGTACTTAATAACCACAACTGACTGTAGAGGGAAGGGGATCAGAAGGCAGTAACATCATTAATGTGGAAAAATACAGCAAGGTTAATGTACTTAAAGCAACAGACAGAAATTAGGACTCCTTCAAGATTAAAATGATTTGCAGGAAAAGAGAGAAGAGCACATTTCTAGGGTGCTGGGTGCTAAACTCGTCTCAAGTCTCTGGTGCTTACCCACCTGACTTAAGAAGGAGAATTTGGTCATTCTGGCAGAGCTCCATGAAGCCTGTTATGCGCTTTGCAAACTCCACCACATACTGGATAGCATGAGTGATCTGAATGGCACACTGCTGCCACAGAGCTTCCCTCGTCTTCCAGGAAAACACACATGGAAAAGCAAAGTGGTGAGCAAGCAGGTACATCAGTGCATTAAGTTCTTCACGTGGCCTTGCAGACAGCAGCACTCCCCACACTCCACACCCAGGTAGAGCTAGCAGCATCTCTTTTCCTCTAGGTACCCAACACATCTCACTAGAAGGCTGTTTTCACAAGCCATTGCCCCACTCATCTGAACCGTGGCATTGCCTCTTCAAAGGAGCAGAATGCACTGACCAGTGTTAAAATGTGGTTCTAATGTTGGCTCTTGTGCAGGACAGACTAATAGTGGCACAAAAAATGTACACATTCCACAGCACTCTTAGGCAAGAACTGGCACAATGCTATTAATTTATTCAACAGAATATTTTTCCCAGTTTGAAAATTAAAATATGTAATTGAAGTATCTGAACACAGATTACATAAACATTTTAACTTCCTGGTAATCATCTTCTTTGCACACACATGTGTGTAAATGTAAATGGATGTTCTTGGTTTTATGTCACAGCTCAGCAAGCTGTGGTGTGTTTTTGCTCTGCGAATTCTGCATAGCCTCTCAGATTTCAAAGAACAAGCTGAAGTCTCTCCTGTGTCCTACAAGACCAGCCAACTGAAGTCTGACTCTAGACACATTGCTAATGAAGCCAGTGCAAGAGGTGCAGAGGTTTCTGTTGACTAAACAACATATAAAGAGATGACAGTAGAAATAGACTGAACTTGACCCGAGAATCACACAGGCCGAACAAAAATGTAGTGTAATGAGATAATTTTTCTACCCAATATTGAACAGCTTCAATTTAAGGAGTACTTTCAGTTTGTTATTATCTACTGTCTTAAGTGACAGGTATTTTTGTTCACATAAAAACCAGATGTGTTTTCAAAATTATAGGGAAACAAGGTTATGTTGTCTTGCTTTCTTAAAATTCTCCAACAGACGATCCAATCATAATCACATTGAAGTTAACTGAATTTGTGCATGAGGTGTAGATATTTAATAAGAAGCACAGAAGTCTGGATTTCATGACCATACCTAAGCTTTAACAAATAGCCCAATATGCTTCTGCTTCTTTTTATGAGGTGTCACTGCTTTGCTCTCAGTAACCAGTTCCCCAAAGATCCTGAAAAACTGTATTTTAACCTGCACAAAACTCATCAGTGTATTCTTGTCAAATAAATTACTCTGTTAATAATTTCAAGTAGAAGAAAAAGCATATTACAGGATAATACCTTGCTCTGGTAAACCTTTATTTCTTCATATGTGTGGGTCTGCCATGCTAGCTGATGTAATTCCTCCATTGTATATTGACATGTCTCCAAATGAGATTTAATGATATTCTGTGCAATTCGATCTGTGAAAAGGAGAATAAAAAATTGCTTGCATGAAACTGAACAGTGAACATCTGCAACAGCAAAATGTTGAAAACATTGAAGTTTCTGGAAAATGCACATTTAAGGAAATTAATATTTTCTTTTCAATGCTACCTTTCTCATTTGTTTTTAATTTGGAAGTTGATTATTACAAAATGTTTCAGTATTCATCCCAAAGCCAAATTATCTTGATAACGAGTGGTTAGATGAAAATAGCAATAATTTTCGTGAAACTATACAGAATCATTATTCTGAAAGTGATTCAATATGTTTAAATAAATATCACTTGGAGACCCTGTTTACCCAAATTTCATCTGCCCCAAACCTAGGCAGTAACTGGTAGACTCTTCTAGCCTGGAGAAGAGAAGGAACACTGCTGTTGATTATCACCCCAGAAGGGCACCTCCTGCTGTGTGTAGGTGTTTGCTTTCTTTCCTCATTGTCCATTTCTTTCTAGTTCTACTAAAATAACTACTCTACTGAACTCAGGGTCAGCAGGTTTCAGAGGTGCCAGGTCTCTCAGAAATTGACTGACTGCTTGAACTTGCCATGAACATTTGGATTACCTTGGTGTGACTCATAAATAAGAGGAAACAGGTCTCTTTTTTCTCAAGTTAGCTTTAAGATGGATAATTTTCTGATTGAATTTGATAAGCAAGAACATGGAGACTGGTTTTAGCAAGGGGTGAAAGCTAAAAGGAGTATCCTGGGGTTTAGAAGGAGAGATGGAGGACATAAATCTCACACACAGTACTAAGCTACCTTAAAGTTGTCCTGAAATTGCAGTCACAGAAACTACTTCACAACACGGAATGCAGGATGCAAAGCAGAAAAGGAAGCATTCAATGATGCCATGGAAACACACAGAAACTATAAGTTAACTTCTTAGATGAATATTTTAAAGCAGACCTTTTCCCTTAAAGCCACTTGTATGGATTAAAAAAAAATTTCACAAAAACTTCCAACATTAATTCATAGCATTAGGAATTGAAATATTGTGATTAAACATATTACAGAAAATGAATGATTTCCTATTTTGCAACTTTGGGACCTACATGTCTAATGAAGCTCATTGCTTCAGCCTTTGCTAAGCCAAAGGAACAACATTGAAGCTATGGAAGTGAATTGAAGCACTTGCAGCAGAACCAGCATTGAGCAGAAAATATTTGTCATAAAAGGGAAAAGGACATTGACAAAACGCTAGCCAAACGTGAGCATGAGAAATGGAAAGAATCAGGTGTACCAAGTGAACACTTGTTCAAATCCTCAAGTTTGCATAGAGTGTAGGAATTTGGAGCCTGGAATTCCAAAATAAGTCTACTTCCTTGACCAAACACTGACTGAACTTAGAAACACCAGCAAGAAGACAAGCTGGAAAAGGAATGTAGAAGTACATGTTCCCTGTAACTGCTAGAGGAGTGCTATTAGAATGACAGATGTCCATGCTACTCTCACAGTTAATAAACTGAGACACAGTAGAAAGGTGCTACCTGGTATAGAAAGGTGCAAGTTTGTATAGGAAAAATAAAACCTGCTTAATTGAATTTGTGCAGCTATCCTTTTATAGGTAAACATTTCTTTAGGCTTGCTGATGGAAGAATTGACTCCAGCCTAAAGATAACTAAGAATCTATATTAATAGAGTGATCTATGCAGTGTTCTTTCATGGGAGAGGTTAGACGGAAGTCTTGACCTTTGATGGTAAAGTGTTGCATTTTATAACAAAAATCTTGGAGATGAGTGGGCATCTCTCTTACAACAAATGTCTCACATAATTTCATATTACTGCATAGATAGATTTCTAATCTGATAAAATAACTTGATGTCAACAATCTGAAAACAAGACCTTTTGATTTACCTGACTTCAAAATACATTTGATTAGCAGTTCTACACTACTGCAGAGCTCCTCACCTCTCCTCCTTTTTCTAACATTTATATATTTAGCTGAGGAGTGAAGAGCTGAGAAACTCTCCAGGGCTTTCTAGGGATGGCATCCTGTGTTTTACCCCATGCATCTTTTCCTTACGTACTCATGCTTATGTTGAGCTAACATTAAAACCAATTTAGATGTAAAAAGGCCGGGGGCAATGGCACCAAGCAGCAGCTCTGAATGCTGACATTCAAAGAGGAATCAAGTGCAAGACAGACTTGAAACTCTCGCACCGCAGGGCAGGCAAGGCTGAGTGTGTGACAGAAAGGGTACACTGGGTCTCTGAGGGGAAGGGAACTGCTCATGCAGCAGAGGAGCACCGCTCACATTCCATGCTGCAGTCCCTGGAAGGAGCTTTATGCAAATACAGCCTACAGCTGAGTGGCAGAGCTGACAAAATGCAAAAAGTAAAAGAAGTAGACACTGGCTTCTCAGATGGTCCAGCAATGAAAGATCCAACAGAGGCAGAGCAAAGAATGTCACTCTTAAAGGGTTTCACAGACCATGGCCTTTTGTTTCTTCCTTGACATTTCCAGATTTTAGCATCTTTTTTGCTAATGAACTTGGGGTCAGAACACATCTTGGCAAATCCCAAGGAAAATGACATTCTTAAACCTAAATTTGCAGCAATATAAATGACATCTGATGTAAACCTGTCCTATCACAGGTGCAGTCCTGTACCCAAAATATATGAATTTCTGTGAGACCTGGCAGCTCTGAAACACACTGACCACAAGTTCAACACATTAATTATTTTAGTAAAACAAGAAAGAAATTGACAATGGGGAACACAAGAGAATATCTACACACCACAGCAAGAGAGAAAATGCCTTGATGCAGAGGCCTAAAATCTGTGGAGGTACCTTGCAGGGGTGAAAATCTAATAGATCTGTTCCTCCTGTTCTCAGGCTAGAGGGGTCCACTAAAATTACTTCGCATATCAAGTCTTGACTTTCAGTGGATTTTGTTTTCAAAAATCTTGGACAACAGATTTCGAGGGTCTCCTATCTGTCTGTAACTGCATGTACACAACTAGAAATCCTGCTTGGATGGACTCCAAGGACCACAAAAGACAATTCTATTGTTGTGATTTCAAAGTGAACTGCACTTCTACTTGAAGTATTGTCAGCTCCCATTTTACGTAAGTTACAGCAGGTTTGCTGTACGAAAAGGAAAACAAAAGAGATGATTCTGGCCACATGGGTGTGAGAATCAAAGTCTGCAATATTTTATTTTTGAAGGACCAGTTGCTTAAACTATTGAGTGAAAATCAGTAATTCTAACAAAAGAATTCCTGGGCCTGGGTGATAGTACACCACAAACCTGTAAACTGCAGGATTTGTAAAGCTTATCTGTCTGCCACAGTACATAAACATAAATGTAGACCAGGTGCTTTACTCCTCCCCTTTTGCCTACATACTGGGTTTATTACACTGGAGCTAAATCTCCTATCTTAATCACTTGATACATGAAAATCACAGCATATCCTGGCAGATAGACTCTGTCTGGGAAACACGGTCCACAGAAAATAATGCTCCCAGTATCCAGACTCTGGTATACACCAGGATGTGCAAGCATCTGCATTAGGCAGCTTCATTCCAAATTTGAGGTTTTCTTAGTGTTGGTACCTTGAAATTTTTTGTTGAAAACCAGACACTTTTCTACAAATGCTTTGCTTCACTAAAAAAAAAAAATTAGAAAGAAGTGCTTGCTTCCAGAGAGAGAAGCCAGAAACAACATGCTCAGCCAAGGAAACTGGCAATAATTGTAATCAATGGGTTGCAAAAAACCAGAAACGCTCAAACGAAGTACGTTATGGGGTGTCCACTTACATTTCATTACTGTCCTGTATGTCTCTGACTGGCTTTCTATAATGGCCCACTATTCTAGCTGTAGAGACTCATCTGTCCTTAGGGGACAAGGAAACCCAGATGGTGTTTGCTGGCATGGCTGCAGAGCAGAAACCTGAGAGGTCAGGCAGGTCCCCACTCCATGCAGCACAAGGTGTGCTGCCCTTCCTCTAGCAGGACCTGGTGAGGCCTTGAGAGGTGCCAGACCAACGGGTACATAACTTAACTGGAATTTGCAATGTAGCAGTCAAAAAATACAAAAGTTTAATGTACAGTAGGAGATGTCCAGAAGAAGCTGAAAATTGTACAGGACCACGAGAGATCAATGCTGTTTCAGGAAAAGAAATGGGTTTTACATTTGTCCTGGCCTACCTAAAACAGAAGACAGAACCAAGACACTTGACTCCCAGTGAAGTAAGCTATACAGTGAAGTAGTGGAACAAACCTGGATCCCTACATATGCATCAAATATCACTTGCCACTCCCCCTCTGACCTCCTATCCCCAGGGTCTGGGTGGGTAACAGGCATCATGCACGGGACCAGTCTGCTCAGTTTGACTGGTCATCTGCCACCGCCTTCAGGGGTGAACGTGGGACTGGACTGTGGCTTCTGCCTTTCCCTACAGTTGTCTGTCTCTTTTGCCTACTGAGAGTCACTTCTCCAAAACTTGTAGGAACTCAAGTGTCTGAGACTGCTGCTTCATTTCCTTGAAGCTGGAGAGTAGCTGAAGGGTCATTGCACAGCCCTGACAGAAGGACTGAGGAGACAGAAAGGCTGTAAAAGCTCTGTTTCATCAACAAAACAGGCCAAAAGCATATGTTGCAAAAGAAGAGCAACAGCTCATAAACTTGGGACTGCAGCTCACTGCTTCCAGAATGACCTTTTCTATTTCCAGTTCTGTTTGCTCTGACAGGATCTTGCCCCCTTCCTCCCCTCCCCCCCTTTCTTTTTATTTCTCTTCTACTGCACTTTCTAATTTTAGATTTCAAGAGTTACCTCACAAAAGGCACTATCCGAAGACTACAATTGCTCAAACATTTATTGCATCAGTAGAGAAGAAATTGCTTAAATACAAGTACATACAGAAAACTGAACATTGCAACCTAGATAGCAATCAACATCAGCATACTACAGACCCACAGGGGTCTACCATCAGCTGATAAACCAGCCCTGCCTTTTTCAGGCACTTCCTTGCAATATTCAGAGATCTCCAACTACAATAGTGAGGCAAAACTCCAACTTGAGGTCACGTGCAATGCTGGTGGGGATGGATGTAATCCACGGAGTGCACACAACATTCACCAGCCGTGAATTTGGCCTGCTAAGTGAAAATTATCCACAGCAGCATTTGTTTCCTACAGGCTCCTTAGTTCTTTCAATTGTCTCTCTTTTCTCAGGAGAGACTCTCGTTTTCCTCAGCATTCCCTTCTTTTGCACAGGGAACTGAAAAACTTTGAAGTGTGTCTTCTAAAACACTGATAATCTTCTTCAATTAAAATGAATAATGAATCTTTAATTTGCCACTTACCCTTAGGATCCAGCTGGGTAGCTAAGAGCTTATCTCAGCTTATATCCTAAGTTGAGCTCTTGCAGGGATCCACTTCGAATTAATGCTGCAGTAACATCACAGCTTTGGCTGGCTGCTGTAAGCATACATGACATAACTCCAGCCAGGCATTCTAAATAAAATCTCTGTTCTAGGACCTAAACACTTGGCAAGATAGCATTGGATCAGCACTTTTTAGTACGCTAATTCAAGGGTATTATGACTACAAAATGAAAATTTTTGAAAACTGAATCACTGAATTCATTGAATTGAGATTATTCTTAAATTCCTTGACAGTTGTAGAAACAGTGACATAGCTAATAAAGAAAAAAAACCACCTCTGTGGCTGCTGTAAAACACTAATAAATGAATAGCAGGTCTCTATTTTTTACATTAACTGGATGAAAAGTTTGTTGTTTTTTTTTTTTTCCCCAGAAGAACAGGAACAATTTTTCCTGAAAGTGGTTGCAAAAAGCTCATTCCATTTTTCATCTGTCTGTGGCATTCTCAATGCCATAATGCAAAAAGTATTTCCCTTTAAAAAACACACTAGTTTCATAATGCTTATTTGTTTAATACATTTGTAACACCACACACAATGCAGCCTAGGAAGATAGTATGAAACATAAGAACACTCATATGAGACTAGAAATGCTAGAATTTAGTTCAGGAATAACTTTTCCTTATGTTTAAATTACTGAATGCTTAACGTCACGAACAGAGTGCACAAAGAGTAAATGTTACATGTATGAATTCTCTGTTTCCTCTCTCCTTCAAAAGAAATCAGTGCTTCATTTGCGTTTCTAAAAAATGCTAGTAAATTAATAGAAATGACAGTACAATGGAATGAAGTCCTTATCTTACGGAACCTAGAGGATGGACCCAGAATTCTGTTAGATTCTAGAGGATTTTTATAAATGCTTAATGGTCTCTACTTAGTAATACTTCTCCTGGGACTCAGCCAATTTAACAAAAATTAAAAATCATTTAACTGGCAGTAAAAGCACTAACCAAGGAAATAGATAGAGTTCAAATGGACTCTAAAGACACCATATAAAATGACCACAAATTTAATGAGAGGAGTTGTTTCTTAGCATCTTCCAGCATAGGCTTCACAAATAGGACTTTATATTAAAATGAGACTATTCTGAAGCAAGAAAGTTGTTTCAGTTTTTACAATTAAGCATACATTACCTGAAGTGGACATTGTTCTCTATTAAACTGATAAATATATATAGAAGAATTAAAACATTACTTGCTTTTAACCATGTTTGTGAGGGTTTGTCCTGCCATAGCCCACAAAAAGCTGGGAGAGGTTAACATCTTTTAGCACTAGTTTCACTCTCACAGTCTTCAAATTAGCTTTCTATAAAGATTTTAAGCAATCTATCTACAGAAACACATTAAAAAGTAATGACAAAACATTCTACAATGGTTCTATTTTCCTGTAGTATGGCAAATGAGTTGGATGAAAGTGATGTTAGTGTATAGTGTCAGAAAGTGGAATAACTTGGTTATTATAAGCAATGACAGAATCTTCACTGATCAAAAGAAAAGCCATCCATGCAGTCACAGGAAAAAGGAACACAAGACAGGGCTCCATGCGTCAATATCTTGTATTAACTATTCCCATTTACATGTGAATTACATTCCTCAAAGATTATTGCACTATAAAATCTGTGTTCTGATAATCAGTTTCAGCATTTGTCTCTGAGCCCTATGTCTTGTCACATTGAATTTTTCCACTGTGCACATCTATGTTCCTCTCTTGTGCATTTCACTTCAATTCTTTCTCATATCTTTTCACTCTTGTACAAAAGGAATTGTTGCTGTTCTGCGAAATAAAATATCAAAATCTGAACGGACTTATGAAAGACATCATTACCTATGAAAGCTGGAAATGGCATCAAAAATGCAAAACAAGCAGAATTACCATATTCTCAGGAATGAAGTGGAAAGTAGTGAAAGGCATGACGTGAGTGATGAAAGCTAGCAGACAGAAAGAACAGAGTGTGAAAAATTGGACTGCAACCTTGGAAAGTCAAACTTAGGATGCTGCATTTGTAACCCCAAACTTCTGATGCCTTCCTTGTGCCTTAGGATTAAGGAATGATCAACCAGTGCAGTCCAGGATGACAAAGAAATATAACCGGGACCTCAGGTTAAGCTCTCAGAAAGTACAATCACCTTGTAATTTCTGGGGCTGTCTGCCTAGAAACACCAGACAAAAACACTAATGTGTTTTTTTTGTGGACACTAAGTCCACAAAAGGGTTACACAGATGAGGACAAAAGCAACAAGTAACCACTAGTTCAGCCCATAGCAATTTTGGCAGATAGTATGCCATTTCCATATACTACAGTGATTCCTAAAGCATCATTGCCTTGACCTCTCGATTCTCATCTGCAATTTGTCTCTTTGTGGGGTGTGTGTGTCACAACCCTGGAAGACAACTTACTTCCTTCACACATCCCAGGCCCTCTGTGCTCTAGCACCTGCTTCAGTCTTTTTTTTTGAGCATTACTTGCAGAGCAAGTTTTTTTAGCATTTCTTCTGCTATTGACATTGCTGCTCCAAAGCATATGACAGGGAAACAGCCAAAAGTCAATTCTTACAACTGGCAGCAACAGTGTGTCTCAGTACTTACCACACCATTTGATTTACATTGATCTTTCTGTGTGATTTGTAATCTGACAATATTCACAGCACAGTGTTATTTCTGAAAAGATTGCCATGATATATGGTAATATATGGGATATATGATATGGTATTTTACATATTTTGATTGCTAAAAATGGTTCATTTCTAACTGCTTTTCTTTGGAATCTCAGTAGAATGAACCTATTTTGCCAACTTTGGAGAACAAGAGCATTTCTATATTCTTTGAAAGATTAGAAATTTGATCTCTTTAAATAACTATATTATGATGTGTTAAAATTATAGGCTATAGATAAGGCTTTTAACACCATTCTATGTGTATTTTTAGTTCATTTGTAAAACAAGCTGAAGTTCTAAGTGTTGTCACATGAACTGAAATGAGTACAGACTTGAAATGGGAATGTATTTGAATTGTCGTCTTTAAACAGGTAATGAAGATACATGCCCTGATGGCATGTGCATAAAATGCACATTGCATATTTTAAATGCTCACTAGATGGCAACATTGCTTCTCTCACATACAGGTTGTAGACAGCAGTCCTGTAAAATTTTGACCGTGATGTAGGTAGAAGGAATATTTAAACCATGACCTAGAAAAAGAAGCTGAAGAACATTACACAGGACTACAAAAACATAATTTCTGTTTCACTGCTGGGTGGGGGGTGGCTATGTAAAGGGAACATAAACATAGATGCTACTGTCATCTTAGGTATGGGCTTTAATTAGTGAGCCCACTGCATTTTGAATGTGGTTTGGAGTGTCCCTTTAAGTAGCATCTAATTAACCAATATATCTTCAGTAAGCTGTCTATTAACACTTGATCTGGCACAGGGAACAAACCCTGGAGTTAAGAGAAGGGTGTTAAGGAATGAGAAATGCTTATCGATTGGAGAAGTGCTTTTGCAAAGAGAATTACTTATGACATGGAGAAGTGCTTCCAAAACCAAAGGACAGTGGACTTTTTAAGATAGCAGTCTGATGCTGATATATAGTTATATATTGCATATCTAGCATTAAGTCTTGTGGACATCCATGAAAAGTATAGACATAGAGAGTAAACTAAATTCTACTAACGTTAATGAGAAGATTTCTGCTGAAAGGAGAAAGGTGAGAGACTGGCTTTCAAATACATCCTCAGCAGAGGATTTCAGAATGTTTACAGCTGAAGATCTTCCTTCAAGGAGCGACAGGGAAATAACTCCTGCTTGTACAATACTGCGGCAATGGAAATTAAAGAGCTTTGCAGAATATAAAGCTGTTCACTGTGGTCCTGAGATGAATGTATGAACCCAGCTAAATTATGACTATGTTACAAATGCACAGAATGTCATTTGTGGTCACAAAGAGGACTTTTCTTTTACATACCTATCCTGAGTAAGTTTAAACAAAATGTAGGGTTTTCCTTTACTATCGTTTTTCAGTCTATGTGTCCGGGTCAAAAGAGTTGTTACACAATTACAGGGCACCCTTTGGTCACAATTGCAGTGAATGCTTAACCAATCTGTTTTCTCCACAACTGTGCTGGCTAATAATTTGATCTTGTCCTTAAGAAATCACAGTCTGGCAATCTCAACTGCAGTTAAGGAAAGGAAGCTTTTCCATTAACTATCACTGACCAAGATTGGAGACACATATTTAGTGAGGAAAATGCAACGTTCAGCTCAGTGGCAGATAATATAATGCACATATATTTAAACAAGATAGTATTTTAATTTCACCAAGTCTAAAAATAAGCCTTTAATGCCTCCTAATTTAAAACCACGCTTGGGAGCAAGCACTGCCACCAGGAACTGGAGCTCCCTTCTCACTTCAGAATTTCCCACCCACCAGCTTTGTGAGGAGAAAGCCATTCTGCAAATGACCAAAATCTTGCTCTTGACATGGCAAGCAGATTTCACGTTATGGTTTGAGCTCCCACAGCATCATTTCTGCCTTCCCAGATGTGTAGATGGCACAGTGGTCAGAGAGAAACAGGATCACTCTGACAAGTCCCTGGCACCATGAGTCCTCAGCATATGGGTGTCTCCCATGCTGGCAGCATCACTGGCTGATAGAACACATCTGGATCATGACAGAAAGACAGGCAGTGACAGAGCCTGCCTAACTCATCTGGTTAGTGTACCCCACCTATTTTGTGTTTGGACCACGCAAATCCGTATCAAGTGTCCAACAAGATGCTTTGAGTTAAGGACAAAAATACATCCCTTTAAAGAAAAGGGATCTGGACTGGAAATGCACTTGATGCCAAGTTGAGGTTCTGCTCCCGTATGTGTATTTATGAGCTTTGGAGTGATGTCTTTACGCTTTGAGGTTTTCTTTTGTAACAGGAAGTGGAATATTGATGAGGGCTGTGCCTAATGGGGAACTAACTGATTTTGTACAACTTCTCTCCATCATAAGCTCTGACAGTTACATGAGAAATTTGTGACTGTACCTGAAAAGTGCCTTTTGTTGTATTTCTCCTAAAGGAGGCATTGCCTATCCTGCTTCTCCTAGAGATAAGATAATGTGCAGTTGTGTCTTGGTACACTTAACTAATCTGAAGAAATATAATAAAACTAAGTATGTGCTACAGAAACCTACATAACTTTAATCAGTCAGCATGTTTTTCTCCTAGATCTATTTGCTAGTACAGTATACAGATACCAGTAAGCATGCAATACAAGAAAGCTATATTTTCCTTGCCATTCCATTCTAATACTATGTGTCAAAACAGTTGCTGTGTAAAAAAATTTTGCATTTCAAAACTGTAAAGTTGGACAATTTCCATTTCCACTACAAAGTCTTCTGTAGATGAATGTATGTTTGTGAAAAAGAGCACTTTCACATTCAAATGAAAGCACAGAACTGTAAAAGATCAAAGTAACTGTAACCATTTAGATTAGTTTTCGGTGAAACTAGGAAATTAACATGTGAAGAAGAGTATGTAAATGATGTGTAAATTATATCATAGAGTATCTTAGAAAATATTATTTTTATAACTGAATCAAACTGACAAGAAAAGTTACTTGGATTTTACAGAGAACTTACTGGTGAATAGCAAGCTAAATGTAAATACTATAGTGATATATGCAATTGCAGCAAGTATTTTAGTCAGGTGCAGCAGCGGCCATTATTACTACTTGTTTTACAAGCATTTAACACTTTCATAATAATCTGAAAGAGAAGGTTCATAGCATGGTAATTAAGAGACAATTCTAAACTGAAAGAAGTGACAAAGCATCAATGAAGACTGAGACATAATGTCACAAGACTGCAAAGATTAGAAAAATAATAAAGAGTAAATGAGATTCAAACTTGGAAATGTACAGTTAATTATATCTTAATAAAAAATGCCCTACATAGGAGAGAAGTGAGTTTGAAACAAGCCAAAGCATTAACACCTAAGGAGTAAGTGAATTAGATTTCGGCTGACATGTAATGCAGAAATTGCACAGACTACTTTTGTTCTGAGTGCTTGTGAAGATATCTGCTCCTTGGAGAGCTTACAGCAACTTCTAGGAACTCAAGGATGAAAGAAATTCCCACACATTCATTCATGAGGAAAAAAATAAGATGGTTGCACTCAAGATCAAGTTGAGTTTGTGCTTATATACATATATTTATTCAAAGAATGTAAGGGCAAGAAGAAAGCTAAGACTCGAAATTTCAGAAATTGCAGAAAAGAGTTAGACACTTAGTGGTTCACTAGATCACTAGACATGTGGGTACAAAGATATTTGTATCAGCCACAAGGATCAATGCAATATAGCTTTTCTATCTCCTATATATTCTGCATGATATCATCTAACAGTTAAAAGCAGTAACATCTATTTAGCATAAGTTGAGTTTATTCCTAAATGTCACTCGAGAGATGCAATTCTGCAATGAAATTTAAGCACACTATAATATGAAATCAGTACATACCAGGACTGCAAGACTGCAGCTCTACAGATGGTCCAACAATCCACTGCAGCATTAAGAGGCATTTTCTACTTCTTTTTAAACACTGAAAACATAATTTGCCTATGCACTAATCAAAATATTTTATGGTGCATCTATTCCAGTTGTGTCAGCTGATTCGTTATACCACATTATCTCTCACTGTCACCCTTATCCCTCTGCTGTAGGTGCCACAAATGACAGATGGCAGTATTTGTGCAAAATCATAGCAATTTAGGAATTTTCCAAATTCCATTTGGAAAGGAAGAGAGCTAAATCCCAGAGCCTCTGAATTTTGCTGTCAGCTCAGAGACAGGCCATTTGCTATGTAGCACTCCCTCTGCCCTAGGTTTTTTCCTCCTTTGTGTCAGAAGAAGATGAAAAAACTTGGAAATGTGGGGTGGATTTAGGGCTGGATGATTTAGAGCTGGGAGAGAAAAAATGGGTGAAAAACTAAGAATGATGCATTATTTCTAAGGGAACCTGCAAGAGATAAAACAAATTGATTCAAGTTAAAAAGATAAAACTTTTATTCTCTAAAGTCAAAAGGTCCCACTGACTTTAGGGGGATTCTCTGGTCACTAAGGTTATAGTCTTATGGCCATACTTTGTCTTTGCACTCATTTTCTGTAACTGAGAACAAACCCGACTTCATGGACTATCAGAACTCCTGCATTTCTGGACCTCCTCTGAGTCTCTCTGGTAACACTTCCCTTTAGCACTGGGTCTGCAGGGAAACAGGACTGTTTAAATTGCCTCTCAGCTGGTTTGCAGTAGTGTGATCCACTGTTGCAGGACTGAGGCATGCACAAGTCACATGTGAGTAATATTCCTATGGCCATGAGAGCCGCGAGGAAAGCTGGAGCAGATGTTAATCTCTAATCCTACACTGTGGGTGTATAGTTTTACTGGACAGTGTCCTAGACCAAATGTGATAAATAAACATGTCTTAATAAACAGAGTGCCAGAAAAGTTTAACTCTCTCCTGGACAATTTGCAAGCAAAGCACACATTGTGTTACAGAGCCCCCTACACATAAGCACACATGAGCAGAAAACATGTTATCAATTTTAGCTGCAACTTCATTTTTTAACAGACAGTAACTAGTATATATCCCACTACTGCAATCTGTATTGAGTGGAGGCCACATCTCCATGGCCCTCAGTAGATCTGAGCACACACATACACTTACAGATCTCTGTACATCCATGTACCTGAGAGACAGCAAAGGTAGGCCAGAACTATAGAGATTTTTTCATGATTTGAAATTGATTAATTTGTTAGGAGTGCTCTTGAAGATGCTTTATTCTCCTTCTTCTTTCTTTTTAATTAAATTCCATTAACAAAGTGTTACCCTTTGATTAAGTTCTCAGCCACAACTGATTCAGCATATTTCACTTCTTCAGGTATACCTAATTAGAATGCCAACCTTTGTTCATGTTATTTCTTTGTAATAGAAGTAGTACTTCCAGCGGCTTCGGTGAAATACAACTAGAAGCACTAGATGGACAGAAATCCTCCTTAGACAGAAATCACTGCTAGTCACTGTGTTTCTAACAGTCTCACCTCAGAGAGAAGTCTCTGTCACTTGCCAGAGCTGAAAGCAAGGGACAGGATCTCCAAGGCCTTCAGGCAGAGAAACAGGGATATCCACAGAAATACATTCAGAGTTTGTGCACTTCATTAATTTAGTGAATTTGCTCTGCATTGACATCCGTGCAGCCGAAGTATGTACTGGTACTTTTTCACAGGAAGTACCCGAGAATTAGCGGCTATGGCGATTCTGGGTGTTGACAAGAATACGGACCGTTTGCTGAAGAGATCATTTAGCCCTGTCAGTAATGAGCTCATTTGAAACAAGCCCCTTCCTAACTGTCACTTGCTTATGATTGATTCATCACCTGCTTTGATGCTCCTATTTAATAAGCAGAAATGAACTGCTGGGTTTAAGAACTGCATAATTTTTTAGTAAAAACAGAGCTGCCTTAATATTATGTCAATTAGTTCCATACTAATTTTCTTTCCTTTACTCTCTGTATGTGTGTGCAACATGGGTGAACATATAACTATTGCATACGGAATGCCTGTATGACATTTTAATGAAGACAGTTCTGGAGCTTAGCTTACATAAACACATTGCATTACAGGAATAAGAATTTTCCTTACCGATTTCACTCATGGATATCCCTGGAGCTAATTGCCCGTTGTTGAAAGAGCTATAGGTAAACAAGTTTGGTACAGAGGTGAGGTCATAGATAGGTTCCTGCTTTATCTGTTTGATTCCAGTCATGTCTAACCCAGACTGGTCTGGGGAGGGCTGGGCAGAATCCACGTTGTAATAGCCCTCAGACTTCGGCAGATCGATGACATGCCCATTTGAATAGGTGCTGCCAGTTTCATTATTCAGATTGTTCAAGCCATTGCTGATGCTGTTGCTGTAAACCCTGGCGAGGGCTTCTGCCTCACCACTCTGCTGCTGCCGCTGCTCCTGCAGTCGCTGCTGGTGCTTCTGCACTTCAGCGTACAAGCTATCCCTCTGCTTTTTGGACATCCTTCCAAATTTCACAGCTGAAAAGCAAAGCACAATGCAAACCAGTGTTGTCTTTAAAGTTTTCTCAATTCTCCTCAACCCCACCACTCTTTTGATATTAACTTTCAGGGTTAATTTTGCTGTGGAAATATCTTTTTCTGTGGAAACGAGAAAGGACGCAAAGCTTTACATTACATACATCTCATAAAGGAAAAAATATTGTGTATTTGAATTTACCAGGTGACAACAATGACTCCTATTTGACAGGAGGGCCTCAGTCAAGCATTTAAC
Organism: Tychaedon coryphoeus; assembly: GCA_013398595.1. NCBI lineage: Eukaryota > Metazoa > Chordata > Aves > Passeriformes > Muscicapidae > Tychaedon > Tychaedon coryphoeus. Next base: position 363,354 of record WBND01000640.1, on the reverse strand, counting down.
TTCCCATTCTGAATGTTAAAAAGACCATGCATCCTTTTATATCTCTGTGTTCACTGAACAACAACCCAGAGCTGTATGAAATGTACAGACCGTAAATTCATATCCATTTACTAACTTTCCACAAACCTTTACACAGTACACTAACAAGATTAGTATTCTGGGTGAAAACAAGCCCTAAAGACTTAGGATCACATCCTTTCAATGGGGTGTTATCTTCCTGCTTAAAAAATAAAAAATCTTACAGGTTAGAACCTAGAGGAGAATAATAGATTTGAAGGTAAACAGCACAAATGAATGTCATCTTTTCCACTGAGCAAAGTCTTAGGGATTTATGCAATCTCCATTTTAATAATCTCCATGCACAAATCCATGCTCTCCTTCTGATGAGAAAGGGAGGAAAATATAAGAGGGCAAACCATTTTCCCCAGAAACAGGGCTCATTACACTGAGATTGAAATTTTCAAAGGTGACAGGCTGATTGCTGCAGAGCTAGGAGGAGTAAATTCACAGCCTGCACACACACAGCTGATCACAGCTGATTATCACTCTCCACCCCCATCTCTCCGTAAATTCTGGTCTTTTACTGGACTAGATCTTGGGATCTTAGAGCAGAGGCAGTTGTTGATTGTGCTCTAAAACAAATGAGCCACACATTCAGCAGAATTCATCAGAACAGGTAAGGGGACATAGCTCCAGAAGTACAGACTTTTATGTATTATGAGGTGTATTTCTACACTGTGTATTTCCAGCCCATCTGAAGTTTGGATCAATTCAGAATCATAGGACTCTTGTTTAGCCCTTGAGAAGAGTTTAAATCTGTACGTGGATAAATGAGAAAATCTTCAATCAGAAAAAAAGAACAGAAAAAGTAGAGCATAATATGAAAATACAGTGCCAGCAAGGCACTGCTGGTGCAAGGTGACAGTTTCTTTATTTTCACTTTTTTTTATACCAAGAAGGCTTTTCTTCTTATTGCCAATCTCAGTTTAGTTGCAGCCCTACACTCAGGCTATAATCTACCTTACACAAACTCAGCCTGCCCCTGATATGCATGGTATGCTGCATACTCTTATGGACAATATACAGTGACTGTATTTTAAATAATTTTGAATAATGCAACTGTATATTTTCTTCAAATTTAGGGCCTCAGTAATAAAACCAAATATCCACTGTTTATTCTTATTATATATTCATTAATTGGATTCTCCAGCTGCCATCAATTAGCATCCTGCCTCTGCATGATAAAAATGAATTTATTACATGGCTGAGGTAAAAATCACATTAAAGTTTTCTGTCAAAATTCACACAGCCAATTTTGAATTTGCAAGAGCTCTTAATATTCTTAATCCTAAAAAAATCATAAAGAACCCTATATAAACTGTGAGAGAACAAAGTGATGCTGTTGGAAAAATCACTAATTTTGTGTCTTTGCAGTGGTCTCTGAATTACTGGCTGGAAAGACGGCACTGTCAGTCACATTAAAATAGCCCTGTGATACCTTAAATCATTGGGAGATACTACTCCAGGAGGAAAGCATGTGCTGTTAAATTGCTGAAATGTTACTTCTTTAATCACCATGAAGAATAAGGAGGTAGGGTGTCAAGTAAACTGGATGCTAGGACCAAAAAGAATTCATGGATTAAAGGCCAGATTGCAAGGCCCTTCCCAGACTGGTGAGACTGGTAAACAAATAATTTCAGTGAGACGTAAGACACACTGAGGTAGAAGAAGACCCATTATGGCCCAAATTCTAAACAAATTTATAGTGTGTGGACCATCTAAATAAATAGCTCTTTAAGTAACTTCTCCATCAATAACTTAATTTCGAAACACACATTTTGTATAAAACTTTTAAGAGAGAAAATGAAATTAATATAAAATGCTTTTAAAAATTGGAACATTTTCTTCTAATACTTTCTCACTGTATAAAACAAGTTTTTGAGCTGGAAATCCCCTGCACGAGGAGTGGTTCCTGGGGCATGACAGCGGTGGGCAACCTTGCCCAAGCCTCCCATTGTCTGCAGTTTGGTGTGGTGTGTGATGTATGCTCTCAGCCTGCTGATCTTGGCTGATCACACCACATTTTGGAAGGTGGACCAGAGCTCTACCACAGGATCCTGAAATGGCACAGACTGTGGAGCTTTCCTCTGGCAGAGGATCCATTTTCAGTGCTAAATTAGGAATCATTTTTCTTTAGACCCAGATAGGGACAGGAGGCAATGTGCAAGTAAAAGAAATGGGGTTTATTCCAGTGCAAAATATTTGGTCAAGCGCTCTGAATAAAACAAACAGAAACCACTAATGCTGTGAAGGTGTAAGTTTGTGTAGGGTTGTGCCTCCTTACTACCAGACCTTTAGATATTTCAGGGAAATGGATGCATTCACACGTCAATATAAGATAAAGATAAGATAAATGCTGATGCTTAATGTAATGCTTAATATAAACCCACCTCTCCAGAGGTGACCTTTCTGTGCTCCGTGCTTTTGATTAAAATATCGTATTTCACTTCTGACTCTTTCTGTTCTAAACTAATACTTCTCTCCATTTTGTGATTTTCCCCATCCCCTCCACGAAAATAGCCTTCTTTTTTAACTGGATGGCAAAGATCTTCTCACAGTGCACACATTACAAAGCACGGAGCTTCTCCTCTCTCTTTTTGCAGAAATTTACAGGGAGTTCAAGTAAGTCAGCAAAGAAGAAAAGTTTCACAGGGCTTAGATGTGAAGCATGAATTTGACTCCTTACCATCTCGAGACATTCCCAGGGCAAGACATTTCTGCAGTCGGCAGTGTTGGCAACGATTTCTGTTGGTTCTGTCAATTAAACAGTTTCTCTGTCTTGGACAGGAGTAGGATGCATTGTTCTGCTGACTTCTCCGAAAGAATCCCTTGGGGAAAGACAGCAGAAAAGACCAAGTATTACCATAGGCATATTTATGTGCATGTGCACACATGAGGACACACACACACAGAGATGTGCATGCAAACAGCTACAGTAAACCCTTATTTAGTGCACTGCTGCTTAAGCTGTGGCTCTGCAGATATGGTGGTATTGTATGAAAGAACATTTAATTATAATAAGGAGAACTGCATATTATTCTGTAAAGAATATAATTCTACTTTGTTAAAACCTAAATAATGCTACAGAATGCATTTTTATTGTGCAGTAACGACCCTGTATCATCTAATACTTGCTCTTAACAGAGGAAAAACTTGTCAGCATTTGTAAGAGATGACTTCAAAGTACTTGCTTTGACATTTCTCCCTTTAATGAAGAGACTGGTAACTGTTACTGGGTACACATAGCATGAGAAGCTAAAGCCTGCTGTTCACTTTAACTTGGCAAGTGTTGATCTGATCTGGAGAGGCATATGATTCAGGAGTGAAGCAATTAAAATTCAGTCTTCACAAAACCACTAGGATATGATGACTGTATCAAGTAAAGCCAACATACAAAGGAGAAAGCAACACCTTTAGATACTACCATGAGAATGTAATGGCATTTTCCATGGGCTGTTTGTCTAGGGATCTGAAGGCTGGAGGGGAAGTATATACACCTAAGTCCCTATGAGCTTCCAGCTGCTATGAGTTGGTGCCAAGAGCGGCCTCAAAAGGTACTGTTATGGTAGAAGTGACATGAAATAGCTGAGGAGACAAGAGGAATGAAACCACAGGGTGAAGAGAAACAAAAATAAATAGATCTATACAAAATGAAAAAATAAATCAAAAAAAGGTCAGGAGTATCTACATGAAGTATCTTTCCAGAGAGAAAAAAACAAAATAGAGAAGTTCCCTAACCAGTTTGGCAACTTTAAATGCAAACAATAGGTCGCAGTGGGAAAGATGAAGGATAGCCTGGCCACTGCAGGAGGATATGAGTAGTAAAATCTGCAGTTCAGCAGAAATTACTGCAGTTACACCAGTCACCAGAAGTGATACCAAAGTACTTGTGCCTTTCTGGGTTGGCTTGCAAACACCTTGGAAAGAAGCCAGAAAGCAGCAACTGACTTCATTTATCAGGAAAAAATAGTGTATCTCTGCATAGGCTGATGGATGCTAACACTAAGCAGTGGATGAAGTCACAAGGTGACAGTGCTACAGGCCTCAGTTCATTTGCTACAGCTGATACGTGAGTTCTCACTCAGATCCTGGCCAGCTGAGTTAGGGGTGTGTGGGGTGTCAGTAACAGTGACAGGCACAGTGCTCCACCAAGGACACGGTCAGTGCTAGTTCTTGAAGTCGAGCATAGAGACTCATTTGAACTGGCTTGAGCTTGCTCTATCAGTGATTAAAGTAAAATATAAATGTAAAGTAAAATATAAATATAAAAAATATAAAATATATAAATATATAAAATATAAATGAAATTAAATATATCTAAAATATAATATCTAAAATATAAGTTAAGTTTTATGATTTGTACTTTTCAGAGAACAGATGTCCTTTGGGGCAACTCTCAGAAAAATTCTGGTGGAAACTGATCTTAGCAGACCAAAACTTTCCTAGTATGGTAGACGTGCCTTTAATTTAAGACCAAATGGTTGCTAATAGCAGATGTCTTTGCTGAACTTTATGGCCAGTTTTGGTTTTGACTTCTGAAGGGTTTTCTGTTTTAAGTTTTAGATTTTAGCAACATCTATGGATTTCAGAGAACAAATTAACTCAGCAATGCTAAAAACACACACATAACCATTTAGCACTGACAGAACCTTCTCCTGCAGTACTTTTTTGCTCCCTTTAAGGTTGATCTCATCTCAGAGGAATTTGTTTCATCTTCGGAAAAAAAGACCGTATTATGTATCATGGGTTATATAAGAAAATTAATTTACAGCAGGTAGTTAATTTTTCTGAGGAGAATTTTACATTCCCATTTTCCTGTATAACATCTAAATGTCTTATAAAGTAGAGATAATTATTTAATTTTATTTTTATGGTATCTTTATATAGATTTGGCTACATTATTCTACATCAGAATAATTCCATTTTGTGTGAAGAAGATGTATTTCATTACTGAGGAGCTAAAGAGTTAAAGACAGATTTCCCAGTACTTCCAACACGGACAAGTCTTTCTGCAGCTTGAACAAATCACTTCACCCACCACCCATAGCCAGTCTGAGAAAGGGAACTAGTGAATGAACTACTTTCTAATTCATGACAAAACAGTGGTAGACAGTACTTCGCTCTGGGGGTAGGCACATGAAATGACAAAAGGCTTAGTGAAGAAGCAGCCACAGAGATAGATGTGACACAGGTTTCACCCCTTCTGTAAGAACAGCAGCAAACTTATTCAGTGGGTCCAGCAGGTCCGCTGCATATGCATGCTCAGCATAAGGCAGGCAGGCATGCAAACCAACAGTAATATTTCAGATGACCCATAAGCACTTAGAATATGGACTTGCAGCAACATAGATAACGTAGGGACACTGAGTTAAATGATTTTCTGTTCCTTGAAGTTTTTAACACTGCCGCTGGCACTGTAATTCTCAGATGCTACATCCTGAAATACTGTTGCTGCCTGGTGCCTGGCTCAACATGTGTGCATGCTTGTGGAGTGATTCTACCTCTTACTTTCACGCATGGCCTCCATTCTTAATAATTTCAGGTTTCCAACAAACTGAGAAAAAGAGAGCCAGAAATGACCAGTATGCAGGCTGAGTGAATAGCTATTTAAATGCTGGGCACTTAAATGGATAGCAAAGCTGCGCTGCCAAAAACAGTGCTTACCTTAACGGGGAGCTCTGACAGACTAAGACGCCTCCCAGTGGAACTGACGTGAAAAACCGACACCTTTTTTCACACAGGCTCACAAAACAAGATTAGACTAATTGATCTGATACAGCAAAACTGGCACAAACCCAATAGGTTTAAAACTGTTATAAGTGGAAGAGAATCTCTTTATCTCAAAAAGCAGTCTACTCACAGAGCACAGTGGTATCATCTCCTCTTGAGGCACACACAAGGGCCAGCATTAACCCTAATTACTTCTACAGGAGACTATACCCCTAGACAGTCTGTGGGCTCTGAGTACTGAGAGAAAATGCTTTTTCTGCTTAATATAATTTTCTTCCATAGCTTTTGTGCCAATTTTGAAGTATCAGATCAATTAGTTTAATCCTGTTTCATGTGATCATCATAAGAAGATGTCTATTTCTAGTCCAGTGCCACAGTACGACAAAGACACACTGCAAATTGTTCTGCTTATAATTTTTAATGCTCCTGAAAAGAACCCAATCTTTACCAGCTGGTTCTCAGTGTACTGGCATTAAAATATTTCTCTTGCAAATGGGTGTACCTACCCAAACTTTCAGATTTTTCAGCTGTTCTAATACTTTGTAAAGCATACAGACTTTTGATTTCACTCTGCAAACAGGCACCCATTTTCAAATATCCCAGTTTTTGTGTTTCCATGTACAAAAAATCAGAGGTGCTGCCTCTTCATTTTGCAACTTCCCTTTTACAATTAAAACTGAAATACCAACATGTAATGTGAAACTACGAGTAATCTCATAATTGCTTAGATAATAAAATCACAGACAATTTTTAAAATTGAAAATTTAAGCCTTTCTTCTCTTTGCTTGGATCTGTGTTATTTGAACTAATGCCTGAGATAATATGTTGGTACTTCTAAGCAGCAAGTCTATGCAGCTCCACCCTTCATCCCTTTTTTTTAACCTCCAATTCCCAGCAACTGCCCCTGCACTAAAGCCTATGAAGAAGAAGACAAAGGATCCTTTTACACTGCTCATAATGTGAGACATTCTTTCCTTTGGGGATCACAATTTGGTCTGCAGATTGTGCAAAAGGAGATAAAAAGGGACCAAACTCACACCCGTAAGCTCTGAAAAAAGGCTGACCAGAAGTAACATGCCAACTGTAATGCTACATGGGTTGTACAGGAAAAAAGATAAGAAATCCACCTCTTTCAAAGCTGATTTAAGGTAGAACAGGTGTGACTTACAGTTGCCAGCCTCTGTTGGTGTCAGCACTTATATTGTGTCAGATGTAATTAATTCATGTTTCAAACAAGGAGGTAGCTCTAAGGACTATTTGATAAAATGGAAAGCAACTAGGAAAATTAGCCATGAAATGCATCTTTATCAGCAGTAGGCTTTACAGCCTTTGGCACCACTTGTTTGAAAGCTTGTTAAGAGTGTATCATTGTACACAGGTGCCTGAGGCTAATGCAAATGGTCATGACTATGCTGTATTAAAATCTCATACCTTGCAGCCTTCACATGTGATGACTCCATAGTGTATTCCAGAGGATTTATCACCACAAATTTTGCATGGTATCACTTCAATTTGTGCTGAAAAAGAAAACAAGACAGATATTTTGGGTTTATAATCATACTTAATTTCTTTTTTTCCTCAAAGGAGATCTTTAGAAATAGAGAGCAGATAACCCCAACAATACAAAAGTGCTTTGAATTGTATGTCTATTTCTGAATGCTTTGGTTTGACAAATTTTAAACGCTTCACATCATGTAGTTTCTGCCACAAAACTCTTTAACATTTTAAAATGTCTCACAATTAGTGAATTTTTTTCCATATTCCTTTTTTTAAGGTGGTTATTTTACCGGTTAATTTTATAATTATTATTGCTCATGACAGTCATTAGAGGTCCTAAACAATAATACGGATTGTCCTTTCCTACATACTTCAAATACTTGTGACTTTCGTTTTTCTGAGGTAGAAATACATGGTGTATTTTCATACCCTTTTTAAAGCAGAGTAGATGTGATGAAGTTTTTAGCTTTCCTCAAATTATGTTCAGGACACGGAGGTACTAATATGTACTATACTAACACTTTCAGAGATTGGCTCGTAAAAGCTTGCTTAAACTTCCTGTCTCTTCTAACTATTTCACCACCGCGTCATTGGCAGGCAAGACCCACAGATGGAGTTTAGGTAGCCAGTGGCTGCGTACTGGGAGAGTCAGGTACAGTCTGAAAATGTTTAAATATGGATGTGCTTCAGATCCTTTTGTAAATATAGTGGTCATCTGATTCTCAGAAGGAAAACACATTTATTTTTCTTTTGTTGTTGTTGTTGTTTGTTTCTTTTGCTAACACAGCTGTTTAATTCTCTCAATTATTTTGAATCCTGTGTCTTTCCCTTGATGATGCTGTAAGAGCACATACTTAGAGATGTAAAGAACTGTGTCAGATGTTTTAGTCAGATGAACTGAGAAGAAATGTTAAATTTATTTTCTCTCCCTTTAATTTGCTCTTATGTGTAGGATGCATGCGCCCCCCTGCTATTCTCCTCCTACTTTGAAGCAGCATCACATTAGGAAAGTACTCCTGACTTCTTCATGCCCAGGGCAGGAACAGCAGCAGTTCTCTGCAACTCAAGTTGCAACAAATCCTTGAGCAGAAAAACTTTTTTAGTAGAGCTAGCCCAAGCACAAGGATAGGCACCTGTTAGTGTTTTAACAAGACACACTTAACTCTAAAATGGATTGAGAAAGGGAAACAAGATTATTGTCCAGATGCTAATCCTAAGAAGAGCATCCCATTTCAAACTTGTGGGCTGTTGAAAAGATTAAAAAAACTGGAAAAAAAACCATGCTTAAAAACGACTGCACTAAATATGCTTGCCCAGTGAATACAGTGAAAATATAATCATATAGCCTGGATCATGTCCCATTTCTACTTATGATTATCATCTGTCTTTTTTAGCAGAAGAGCGAAGTTTCCTTCCTACCATGTCCTTCTTCCCATCACCTTGCAGATAAACAACCAAAACTCAGTACTGTGTCCCAGCGAGCCACCGTCACACTTTCCACTGAAAGGTGCATTGCATACCCTAATCCTTTATCCTCCTATTTAGTGTAGAGGGTAAACTGCACAGGATGAACACCAGCAGGCCCCCTACTTTGGAAAGTCAATCAACTATCCCCTTGTGACAGCATATCCCAAGGGATCCAGGCAAGAGGAACTTATATGGATGGCTGAAGAGACTTTAGCTCTCCACTGTGAGCTCATTTTCCTGACATACTCTTTCTGATCTAGCATATGTTTAGGCATTGCTCAGGCAAGCAAACTGGTTTTAAAACTGCTCCTAATCCATGTTGTATAAAAGGAAGTGCTTAACAGAGAAGCACCTGCAGCTCTTTGGAAATTTTTCAAGGTTGATCCTGCTCAAAAATTCCTAAACCTTATGCCACTGGGATAATAAAAACATTTAAACATGTGTCTCCAGGCACTGCTGTTTGTGAGGCTGCTTTTAGTAACTGCTCACAGGTCTCTGCTTGAGAGTCATGTGGATGGAAAAAGTCTCAGCTCTGGGACCATGTGGTGCTTTATGTTTCAAAGACATATGTCAATGTCAGAGGCAGGAACTACAATGAGAATGGAAAGAAATCTGCAGAAAAAGACAAGACAGAGGAAAAAACCCACCAAAAAAATCAAAATACTTTTAATGTCACTTGCATATACCATTTGTAACTCTGAAAGGAATAGAGAGAGAAGAATTGATCCTATGACACTGATTGCATTTAGCACAGTACTTTTTCCTTTCCCTTCCTTACTTTATTGTAAACAATTGCAAACAATAATTTCATGCCTGAGCTTCAATTATAAGCTCTACATTCATGGTATTTGTGGATCAAATCCCTAAACGCTAAGGCTCTGGGTTTCAATTAATACGTAAAAAATATTTTAGACTTGCGAGTCTTCAGTTAATTCAAACCTTTATTCGAAAATAATCATTCTATAAATTAGTAAATGCAGGTTTGTCTAGGAAATTGCTACCATTTCTCCTTAAGAGAACTCATGAAAAAGACATCCTTAGGACACAGAAGGCACCTGAATAAGTTTGAAAAACTGTATTTTGCTACTGTCCCCAGACATTTTTTTCATTAAAACAGCAGAACATTTTCAGGATTCCTAACAGAAATCTTGATTGTACAGACCAGATTAAAAAAAAAAAAAAAAACCACTGTATTCCCAGAAAGACTTTGAGATACTGTAATGAATACAGAGTGTAACATGTCTCCTTTGTAGTTATAACCACAGGTCACAGATTGCAAAATATTCTTGAAAGGGACCCACAAGAATCATCAAGTTCAGCTCTTAAATGAATGGCCTGTATGGGAATGAACACACAGCCTTCATATTATTAGTTGACACAGGATACTATAGTTTTTGCACATTCTGGTTTAATTTGTCCACCTATGATTTTATGTTGTTTTTCTTACTCCCTTCACCTATTAGACCAACAAAGAGCTCAGGGAGCTGTATATCTTTACAGCTATTAAAAAATAAGCAGCTTTCTTCTGAGTTCCTTAAAAATATAAAACACATTCACCAAGTACCACTTCCTAAATATTGAGGCAAAAATTGAATGAACAAACAATAGTGGATTTGCCACAATGATAATTTTCACCAGGAACTGAACTTATTATCTCCCAATGTAGTAAACATGAGGAAGGAAGTAGAGCAAACCTACTTAGCTCTACTTTGAAAGTCTTTCCACTTGCCTTCTCACCCATTTTTTCTTTGATACTATGAGCAAGAAAAATGGCTCCCACCTCTTTTCAAGCAAGCCTCAGCCTGAGCCCACCTGTCCAATTTTTCAGTAAGTACACTGAGATGTACTACTCAATAAAAGCCTGCAAAACCAGTATCACCCTGATGTCTAAGAAAACATTTCTAATGTTTGGATATATGCTGCAAAGTGACTGCCCCCTACCACCAGTTGTAGCATCTTTCCTCAGTACCACAAAGTCATGACTCTGCAGTATTCATCTCTTATTTTATACTTAAGTTGAAAGATCTTTAGGACAAGAAACTGCCTCCAGTTTTATGGGACTGTCTACACATTGTAATGCCACAATGGAAATTAATTAATTCTACATGACTAGTAATTATAATCCACAGATGATGGGATAACCACCTGGAACCTAATTCATTCTCCCATGACAACAGAAAGTAGGCAGGGATTCTATCAAGGAAGCAAATCCAAAATAGTTTCACATATTTGAAATGAGCACTTATATATAAACAAATAGGTAATTAGAAACAACTCCAAACAAAACATTAGCTAAAATATGCCCCACGAAAAATCAGAAGCACACTGAGATGCTTCTTTTTTTTTTTTTTTTCACCAATAGAACACTTACACATGGGCACAAAGTTTATTATCCCAAAGGCAGGAAAATAATTAGGTTTCAAAAGTTGTTATATGGGTGTAATTAGAAATGAATCTGTAATGGGACACAGTTAATTTTCTGAATTCCATTTGAAAGAAAGGTAAGAGTCAACAAGGCAGCTAATGTGTCTGATGCGTATTTGTGGGGATTGTCACTCACATCCATATGATGCCTAGCAGAGAAACACAAAGCCCACATTTTATATAATTTCAATTTAGTATCTAAAAACTTCATTTGGGAAAGACAGGATTATAATCTCACAGACCTGTAGCTTTGGTTTAAGGGGGAAAAAAGTCTCGAGCTTTCAGTATTTAGTTCTAGATCAAAAGATGTTAATAAAGCATGTCAGGCATAAACTTTGAAAATCAAGTCCTTTCTCTAATTTGTAGATCCAAGAAGGGTTGCACTTGGAAGCATTAAGGCTACTCAGAGAACTCACAGTAAAAAAAACCAGTTGCTTCACCTCTCAAGAATTCCCATCAGCCTTTTGTTAGAATTCCTTGAAAACTGCTGATAGATTGGCCTAGTTCACTTTCCTGTTGCTATTCCTAACCAATTTCAAATTAAGTACATTCAGCATTTTTATCACTTGCCAACTCTATCTTTTTTATCCTGACCTCTGTGAGTAGGAAATGCTTTTTTTCCTTGCATGTTACTGTAAGTAGAAGTTTCCATGGTAAATTAGGCTGCCAACGAGATCTTGGCATTCCCTTTGCTACTGGAATAGATGTTCTCTAGCTTCTCAGCAAGACTTCAGGTGCTTTGCATTTAATAGTCTGAAAATATACAGCTGAGGATACTACTTATGTTTACAGCCTCTGTCACACCTCATGCAGGGTTATCTATATAGTTACTAGTATCTCAGCAAGTTAATTAATTCCAGATAATGTTAATTAATGTCTGTAGATACATTAGCTGTCAATCCTACCCCAAATGAGCCATTAGACTAAACCGAGATGGTGAAGTTCACCCAGAAAAGTAATGTTTTCATAAAACCTTATCACTTTTACTTTTGCACAGAGATATATTAAACTCTGACTGTGGGTCTGGCCCCTGGATTTGTTACAGCAACAAAGACCCTCTGCAAAGCTGATGGTTCTCAAATATGCCAGTCCTACATCTCATGAGCACAGATATACAAATCACAAGAAGCAGAAATTCTTGCATGTCTCTCTGTGTCACCAGGCACAGACATTAGATGTTATGATACACACGATATACAAAAATCTGCCATGAATATCGAGATAAGCAATAGCCCTAGAATCTGGATATTAAAAACCCTGACGGATAATTGCTTAAAATAGAAATTGGGTACACTAGTGCAAAAATAGAAGGTTTTTCCCATAAATGCATGCAATTGTCATGTCTAATTTCTTTCATCGTCTCATACTCTTAGCTGAAGTTCTTTTCATTTATAAAACTAAACATAATATATATAACTATAATATAACCAATGCCACTTGGAAGGTTATTGGGTAATATGTTTTCTTTTTCTCCTTCCTCTTTCATGATTTTCCAGTGGGGAAAAAATGAACAAAAAAACTCCCAAAACAAAAAAACAAGCCAAAGCATGAGGAATTGTATACCAACTCTCCTTACAGATCAACTCTGTCTTTTATTGCATGTCTATTCTAAAGACTATTGGAAAAGAGTACTTTAAAACCTAAANCATTTAAAATATATTGAAACAAAAGATCAAACCTTAGAAATATGTGTGATAATGTCTGTAGAGTGATGAAAAGTTTTAAAATTATGTGCTATATATTAGCCTTTTAGCATATGAAAAAATATGCTTATATCTGCACTGTAAATACATACTTTGGAAGATGTCTTCATGAGTTCCATGGCCATAGTAATGTTTACTGAACATTGTCAAATGGTTTTAAATAGATAAATATGAGTTCAAATGATTACAGCTACTCCACAGCTAAAGGTAATATAAAACCATTCATATTATCTCATCTTTTTGTATCTTATTGGTACACAGTAATTTTGGAACAAGTCTGGAAAGAATGATATACACAGATTACTTGCCTTTATATTCAGCAGAGAAGGTGGAATTACAAGGAGAGAAAATTAGCACAGTGTAACAAACCTAAGTTCTAATAAGCAGTGAAGTTAGAAAAAAATGTTTTGTTCAAATATTGTTTCTTTCCGTTCCTAAGTGTAACTACACTAGATCTAGCACTGTAATTTAACAATTTACAAATACTAAAAAGTTTTTTACATTTGTGATGGTCCAGGGTTTCAGATGAGATTTTCAGATAGATTTATTATCTTTTATTAGAGCAAGAGATACACTCTTTTTAAAAGAAACGCTTTTGGACCTTGGCATTTTATCATACCTTACATCAAAGCAAAGGATTTGAAGCTCAAAACAGGTAAATGATAACTGCTCCAAGCTGAACTTCATTATGGTGGTCAACTAGAAAAGCTGCAAGATCTGCAAGGCTGAATGTTTCTCTGTGAAGCAAAGGTAGTTGTGAGGAAAAAAAAGGTAACAATTTTAAGAGCAGTGATATAATGTTGGAGATAATGGTATATTTTGGATCACAAGGATTTTTATTTTCTGCAGATCTGATTATTTCAATGAATTAAAATAATTAATTTAATAATTCAATAATTCAATTAACAGAAAACCTGGATTTTCATTGTGTTATTATAAGACAGTAGTGGTGATGCAATTTCCTGGACTCCAGAAAAATACTGTACAGCTTTGTTGCCAAGAATGTCAGCCTAGCACTCAGCAAAATACTGAGAGATCAGACAAAGGTACACAAATTGCTACCTAGAAGCTTAATTTTGACACAACAGAGCAGCTGAAGTGCATAACAAGCACAAGTGTTCAGAGCTTTCCCAGATTTTTTGGAGTGGTTCACAGGCAAGGAAGACAGCAGAAGAGAAGCAGAATTGTCTGTATTCTCTGTTGGACAGTGATGACTAACACAAAGTACAGCTCACTGTCCAGATCCCAAAAGACACTATTGAGCTGCCTTGTCAGAAGCTACAGCTCAAAATGTGATTCCCAAAAGTCTATGCTCACAGAGGTCAGGAAGTGTCAAAGGATCAGTAAACTTTGATGGCTCACTAGCACTTTGTAGATCTGTAAAGAAGTATTTTCATTATCTCTCAATGTGGCCTTCTCTGTATCAATCTATGAACTCTTCTCCTTAGTAACTCAAATTCATGGAAATTACATGTGTGACTTCAAAGGATGGTACTAGAGTAACACAAGTTATTACACAACAAAAACATGTTCCCAAACTGATGATTTGGGCTCCACAGGTGAGCTAAATCAGAGTTATTACACTAAATGATCAAGGCCTTCTCCTGAGTCCCCGAAGAGCTCAGAAACTTGCCCTATTCATACAGAAAGATGTAAGTATATAATACATGCTGAATTATTACTGCACAGTTACTGCTTCCCTCAAAGACCAAAGCAATGGTTCTGCTGATACTGCACACTTTCCTAAAGAGATTACTATGCTAATCCCAAATATTATACTACCCAAGCTATCCTATATTTGACCTCATCAGATCCAATGTTCTGCAAATAATCTCTAGCAGCTTTAGCTAATGTTTATATAAGCTGGTCAGGATGACTGAGTCGTGGTGACTATGTTCTTTGCAACTCTCAAACAGTGAAAGTGAGCTCCGTCAAAAAATAGCAACCTATACAGAAAATATGTTGCATATGCAAAAATCCTTCCTATGAGAATTATACTTAGTATTTACTGTTTGTCATAATTTTTGCATGTTTCACTTAAAGTATTTTACAATATGTCAGACACTTAGCAGAACATATAATTTTCCCTCCTTGCTTCTCCTTACTCAGAATGCTACTTAGAGTGTGCCAGGTATTTCTATATTTCTATTGTTTCCTGAAGACAACAATCCATGGCTGCATTCTTTTCCCTTCTGAATAAATGGACTACTAAACTCTGTAAAGGAAGAGTTCAGATACCATGATAAATATTTACAGTCCATTTTGCCTGTTGAAGCTGGCTGAAATAGTCATTCAGTAGTCAGGACCTTAAAGTTAATTCTTTGTATTAGATATGCACAGATCTCTACTGTACAGTTACAAAGCTGAGCAAAACAGAGAGAGATGCTGCAGGAACATGCCGTGAAGACCTGTTTTCTAGGCTGTGGGATCACATACAACCTTATCTTTCCTCACACCCAGCCAAGTGCTACTGCTTGCTGAAGTGGGATGGAAATGAACCTAAAACTTAATTCATCTCCTAGTGAAAGGAGGGTGTAGTGGTTATTCTTAGCTCTGTCTGTAGCAGCATCTTCTTCTCCAGCTCTTTGCTACTGGACTGCAGCTACAGCACACTGACAGTCTTTGCATCCCTTCTCTCCTCCCCCCTTTACCTGCCCAGATTCATTTGAATGTTCACAAATCCCTATACTTTCAGCAACACTTAAACCCAGAAGTATACACCATGCAAAATCTTCAAGGGAACGGAGGACTGTTGCACTGTTATATTATAGCACTGCAGCAAAACAAGGGTCTAACTTGCATTCTCTGGGACTTTGTGTGGCTACTATCACAGTCGAAGTAACAACTTCCAATCCACTTTCCTGGACCACTTTTCTTGCAATACCTTACCTTAAATACAATGTAACTCCTACAAGGCAAAATTATGAGACACACAGACAAAAAAAACCCAAATAATAGTGACTTCAACCTGAAATGACTCTGAAATGATTCTGATGCTGCCTTTTTAAAACTTTCTGAACTTCCTCATATTTCTTCATATTTTTGATTATCACTATGGATTTTCACTTTTGCACATTCCTATTTAAATCTTTGCTCCATCTTTTGAAAAACATTTAAATCAGCTGGAGATATTCTTGGATTTGCATCTGTTGCTGTCTGAAAAAATGTTGTACTTACCAGCTGTCTACTTACCAATTTAATCTGCCATCTTTTAAAGACAGTAGGAAGAATTAATCTTAGTAAAACTCCAAGTACAGTTGTCTCAAGGATAGACTTGTACAACATGTTTAATATTTCCCTCTTTATTTTTCACTATAATGTCCCATATTGTTAAGGAAGTGAAGAATATAAATATTTCAACTCACCAGTTGCATCAGTGTTTATTTTGGTTTGAATATCACACATTTTGTTGTAAATAAATAAGACTTCCAGGAACAGAACAGTAGTCTTCCTACTAGCCTGCTTATTCACAGTTACACCTGTGCTGTTGCAAAAGTGGAGTCTTAACAGGCTGCATTAACAAGATTACATGGAAGAGGTAATAAGGCACAGACTGTTCCATTTTATTAAAGAAGGGAAGAAGACTGCTGGAGGCAGTAAGTAATGAAACAATATTTTCTTTTGATACTCTATTAATGTACGCATTTCCTATTTCAGTCCAGTGATTTTAATTTTTTTTCTCCTGGAAATTCTGAATAAATCTCAGCTTTCCTTTGTCATCAGTTTTTGTTTCAGATATATAGAAGACATGGAGGATTAGAGTGGAAGATATAAGATGCCAAATTATTACAGATAAAATCCCCATGTTGTTAAATGTCACCTGCATCTTGTCTACTTTCAGCCAGAGCTAAAAAGTAAGTTTTCTTCCAGTGTTTTTAGATGTCATATGACAGATCTGTCTGAATTGCCCTTGTTGAACATCCATTACACTAAAGGAATATTAACTGAATCCCAGTTGCCCTTAGGTTGTACAGAAAAGGGGCACTTAGGGGTAAGCTCTCAGTATGAATCTCTATCAGAGCTGCTCAGAGCCTGGAACTACTATATTTTTCCCCCCACTAGGCTTCCATAATGGCTAGAATTACATCCTGTTTCATAGGTTACACTTGAGAGGCATGCAGTGACAGTTATGCACCAAATGTGGTGCAGCTGAGCACAAAGCAAGATTTACACAGGCCTTCTGTCAAAATTAAAGCATAACAGTACATCAGAAGAGAGTATTTCTACAAGACAGCTGATGCATTACATGCATTGCCTCCTACTAATTCACTTTTCCTTTTTGACTCTTTGTGGATTTCCTGCGCTTTGAAAGAATTTCTGTCACCTCCTTGTTGCATACTCCCAGGCTTTCCTGTGGCACTGTTACTTCACTTCCAGGTAATCTTTCCTTTCTAATCCATTTTCTCATGACCAAACATTTTGCATAAAGAAGCTGTTGGAATAAGGGATGATCCAGATTCTAACAGTTCCATCTTGCTAACCCTGCATATTAATTTCCTTGGAATTCATGCCAAAGATAAAAGGGAGAGAACTTAACTTTCAAGATTAAGTTAGCCTGATACATACAGAAGACTTAATCATACATACTACTGGGAAAAAAAAATTCAAAATTGCCATCTCAGCCATCTTCGCTTTGAATGCTTGCTTGGTTTAGATAAAACAGCTGAGGAATTTTCAAATAAAGAAACTAATGAAAGAGGAAATATTAGTAGAGAGTTCTAAAGTTTATGAAAATAAACAGAATTATTAGACATTGGGAAAAGTACAGAAAACAAACAAATACATGAGCTGGGAATAGTCAGGCTGAAAATATATTTTCCCAGTAATACAGAAAACATTATTTGAAGGATAATAAGGATGAGTTATTTGCAACAACCCATTTAAATTTGCATAAGCATTATACAGCTATTTTGTTCATGTCTGTTCCTAGAACCAGTCACATACAGTCACATAGGTGTGCTGCTCTGGGTTTATAATCTTAAATAGAATCTCAAACTCTTGGCCTGTGGCAATTTGATGCATAAACATCTCCTGGCTTGGTAAAAACCAGTTCACTCTCTATTATTTCATTAATTGAAGTCCTTTGATGTTATGGAGCATAATTTTTCCTAACTGGGTAAATAATTGGTGTATAATTGTCTTTCTGTTGCAACAGTGTTTCATTCTGCTGAAGTACTGATTGCCTAAGAAGATCTTTAAGTCTCACTGTTTCATGAAATATTTGAGTTTCCCATTAGACACACTACTTTCCTCTCAGATAAAAAACATGGATCAAAGAAATGGCCGAAAGAAACGAACAATATTTAAGTGCGTTTTTTCCCCATCTTTTCCTCTGTAATTTGTGTAACTGAAAATTAGTTCTGCATGAGTCAGAAAGAAATCAATAGATTGCTGCCAAATACTGCATATCCTTCTGAGGCATGATTTAGTATCAACCTGGTACTGAGCAATGGCTCCAGTCACACCAGCTTTCAAATCAAGAATTATCATTGACTAGTCGACTAATAAATCCCACTATAAATCCCGCTGGATGTGCTCTGCCTCTACAAGGATTAGGTAATAGGGACCTCAAGAGCACAACGAACTGCCTCAAACACTGTCAAAGAAGGAAGATCTTGTAAGATAAGCCACCACAAGAGGAACTTAAGAAAAGCACAGATGGCAGATAGGGAGGCATTAATACCAGACTTAAATGGAGGAGAAGGCTTGGAATTAGCACGTTGGACAAATTCCACTGTGCAGACTGTGGGAAGAGTGCAGATGGAGACAACAGTAAGATGCCAGGCCTGGTGAGGCACATCTGGGTAACCTATCCAGACAAAAACTCCCATCATGGCACACTGTGAGGAAGGAAACAGCTCCTTACACACATGCCATTCCAAGTTATGGGAACAGCATCTATGCCTCATGGATAGTGGGAACCTGGACCTGGAAAAGAGTGGAACACTTTGGGGCCCTCAGCACTAAATAAACCAGTGTGAAGAAGACCAACAGGTTTCCAGAAAAATCCATGTGGTGGTATCTTTTGCTGAAAATCTCATTCTTTTTGTCTTCCCCTTCTTCCTCCTATTCCTCTTTCTGTCTCTACCTCACATCTACAATTAAATAAAATCTGCACTATTGATTTTGGTGTATGGTCGTGTTCGCACCTTAGTTCAGGCAGAGGCATCTTTTAACAATCGGTCCCTAACACAGAACAGGCAGAACTTTGATGCAGAAGTCTATGCAGTGTTTTTGAAATATTTTTTGAAAATTTTTTAAATGAGACCTGAGTTCCAGAAGAAAATGGAAGTATTGTAACTCTTAGAGAAATATAATGATATTATATAATTTATATATAACATATATTACATAATTTATATATAAGATATAACATAATTTTCAGTTTGTATTTCTAGAAATGTGCCCCACTGACTCTCAGCTGAAAAAACCCCTATACTAAAAAATAATTTCAAGAGCCAAACAAATACAAAATGAATACTCCCCTCAGGTTACCGCAAGCTCTGAAATCCCTGCCTTATAAGCTCCCTTTCAACCATGAATCAATCCTATAAGCTTGCTTAATAACCTGAACCAACAGACAATCTCAATAAAAGGCATCACCACACACCTAGCATTCTTTTTAACTGTTTGAACACAAAGAGATCATAAAATCATAGAATAGTTTGGGTTGGAAGGGATCTTCAAAGGTCATCTCATTACAGCCTTCCTGCAACGAGCATAGAAAAGTCACATTTGCACATTCATGACAAAACATTGCCCAACTGTGTTCAACAAGAAAGAGATTTCTTTTTTTACACGATAAATATTTTTGCGGTAAGGGGTTTAGAG
>WBND01000640.1:304955-343212 GCA_013398595.1 Tychaedon coryphoeus | reverse complement strand
ACCCATGTGGCCCAGCATAGCACCTGTCACCATTTTTGCCTTTGCCTGGGAAAACCACATTGGGCACCATCTTTGGGCAGTGTTTTTGTTTGTTCAGTGATGAACACCATTTACTTATTTATTTATTTATTTCAAAACATGCTCTCTTTTCTATGCTCTTTTATTAATATTTTTGTGGTCATTGTGATTTTTCATTAAAGTGTGACTCCAGTTCATAATCTTCCCTCCACTGTCAGAAGGGGGAGGGGGAAGGGAGTAGCTTGAGTGGGTTTAATTTTCCTGCTGTGTTTTAAACTACCACATTAAGAAGGGAAGGAATTTGACACCATTGAACACTATATAATATAGCCTTACTCCTAAATGAGTTAATTCTCTCATCAGTCTAATTTGCTGAGCAGTTAATAGCATCTTATCACACCCACAATCACAGAATGAACTATGGAAACGAGGAATGTAAACAATTTATCCCAGTAATTTAGAAAGAAAATAAACTGTAGAAATTTTTGCAAGAAACTGATTATCAAAGCATAGTAAAAAGCTCCCACAAAACTAATAGCATTCTCCTGAAAGATAAATATATTAAAACTAAAAAACTGATTTGGTATTATTTTTTTTTGGTAAAAACTACAAACCCTCAGCAGCGTGGTCTGCTGAAGCCACCCTGTGCAATTCTATAGCTCAGGGAGTCCTCCAGCTTCTTGTAGATAAAAATCAGGTTTGGTTGATAACTGAGGTCAAAATTATTTAGCTAAAGCAAAGAAAACCTGGCCATCACTTTAGAGATAATAAATGTGGAGAGCAGGATGGAGGTACAGGGGAATTCACTTCCACCTAGCACCTTTACTCTTGTTAAGAGCAGACACAAGATGCATCCTGTCTTTGTTCTGGGCAGATTGTTAATTTTTTCAATAGAAGAGAGGTGCCATGGGTAGGATGTGGAGGTTATTCTCTACCAACTCACTGGTGGCAGCTACTGTTTCTGGGGAAGGAGGACAGGGAGACTCATCTGGGAAGAAGGGGCTCCTGGTTGAGTAAGTGTGGCAGAAAGAGCAGTCAGGTAATGCCAGCCCTAAGCTGGAATGTACAATTGGGAAACACTATTTCCAAGCAATTACGTATGAATTTTTTGCCTATCTTGTACATTTTGTTATTAATATTGATCTCATTGCTCTTTCCAGTAAATTGCTCTTATTCCACTCTGCTCTGCACTGAGGCAGCCTCACTCTAAGCTTTATGAGCAGTTTTGGGCATTAAGCTGTTAGAGAGCATCCAAAGAAGGGCACAGGAATGGTGAAAGGCCTTGAGGGCAAGCTGGATGAGGAGCAGCTGAGGTGCCTTGCCTCACTGCAGTCTTCAACATCCTTTTGCGAGGAAGTGGGGGGGCAGGCACTGATCTCTTTACTCTTGTGGCCAATGAGAGGACTCAGGGATATAGCATGAGGCAAAGTCAGAGGACGTTTAGGTTAGATATAAGGAAAAGTGCACAGTATTGAATGGGTATATCATATTCCTTATCATACACCAACCTCTGGGAAAGTTGAAAAATGTAATGGACTGCTAAAAAGCACATTGAAAGCAATGAGTCAGGGGACCTTCACACAATGGGACCTTCATTTAGCGAACACCACCTGGTTAGTTACCACTAGAGGCTCCACCAATTGAGTTAAGCTGGTGATGCCCAATCAAAACCTTCTCAGACTACAGAAGGGATAAAGTCCCTGTGTGGTGCACTGATGAATGTGTTAGGGAAGATAGTTTGGATTAGCCCTCCTTTAAGCAAACACAAACCCATCTGTGGGACTGTTTGTGCTCAAGGACCTGGGTGCACTTGTTGCATAATGCAGTTGGATGGGGAAATACAGCGTGTACATGAAGAGGATTTGATTTTTATGTGAGAGCACTCTGTAATGTTTTGTTGTATAATATTAGTAGCTGAATGACCCTGCCACTGTGTGCCATAACTACTGTGGACAGTGAGTATGGACTGCTCCAGATACACCAGTCATGAGCTCGTGATGCAGCCTGCAGCCACCCAACAGCACACCAGCCCTCCTGTCCTCCAAGATATTTAGGATAGACAGAACCCGCAGCCACAGACCCAGTGAACTCAAGACTTATCTTGGAGAGACAGATACTGACTATGGAAATTGTGCCTGTGTATATTATTTCTACATATATGTATATAGTTGGAAGGTGTAGGGTCAAGGCACAATATTGATGGTATAGGGTAAGGGATGGATAATGCCTTAATTACACTCAGGACAGGGTTCATTAATTGCAGTAGCCAGGAGGGGCCATGGCTAGGATCCAGAAGTTATTCTATTCCACCTCAAGTCATTGCCAGGGGCAGGAGTAAGGAAGTCTCTTCTGAGGAGAATGTGTTCCTTCCAGTCAGGTAAATGGGGTAGAGGGCATGGTCCTGTAACTCTGGTTCTGAGGCTGAGAACAGTCGGGTAATGTGCATTCTGAGCAATTGTGTGAATTAAAAGCCCGCCTTTTATACTTTGTTTTTAATATTGTTGCTGTTCATTTTCTTATCACATCACTGTTTCCAGTAAATTGTTCTCATCTCAAGCTGTGGTCTTTACTTTTTGTGCCTTCAATTCTCCTTTCCATCCTGAGATGGAAGTGACTGGCACATGCAGAGTCTCAGTGGGAGCACTAAATTGGGGAGTACATTCCTAAAGCATGCCACACCCATAGATAGAACTCTTTTTTTTTCTGTTGTTCTTGGTAGTTTTATCAAAAAGTATCCAGCTGTCTGGATAGCTGTCTGGGGAGTGAGAGAAATGAAAAGCAAAAAAAAAGAAGAAAAAAGTGTGTTTATCTGTGCACAGGCAAGACTACTGGTTCAGAACCTCATCTGGTATAGACTGATGCAGGGTCGCTAAAGCCAGTGAAGCTGTACCAAATGATACTAATTACACTGACTGTGGGTCAGCTCCTCTTTTCATTTATTCTGATATCATACAATAGTTGAAAAATAAAGTAGAGTGTTATAAAAAGGCTATAAGTAATTGTAAGATTCTCCTTCTGAAAGCTGCCTATGATACATCCCCCTGGTCTTAACTGTCAGAAATGTAGAAAATGGAGCAGCAGCTTCTAGATTGTGGCCCTGCACAATTACAAAGAAGGTGCTTCTGTTCATTTATTTTAGGAAGTAGGTATTGTCCTTGGGGAATGTAATCATATGAACCTTGCTCTGTCTTTTGCTTTGTATATTTTTCAGCCATGTAAGCTCTGATCAACCTTGCAAGTGCCCTTTCGGATGTTGGCCTTCCTCCTTTGCAGATACAGAACAGAAAGAAAGGTCTTACTGTATCCTGAAATCCTTATGATCTGTAAATCTAAGTCTCTGCCACCCTAGGGATGGTTCAACAATGTGAATCAAGTTCTATTCCACTTGCAAGTTAAAGATACAAAAATGGCGATGCTACTTTCTGTTTAAAGAAAAATCAATAGAAACTTAACAAGAGTGCTGGTGCTTTAATCAGAGCTGCTATATATGATAGAATATGGATGGACTAATATATATGTGGCTCCCCAATCACAGCAAAAGGATCAGCACAAGAAATTGGTAGCAGGATTTCCTGTCAGCTCTTTTTTAACTCTATTTTATGTTTTCTGGTGAAAAGTGATCCCAGAAGACTGCATGAAGGGAAGCCATGAATGAAAGAGAGCACGCCCTAAAGGTCTATTAGTCCACTGTGCTGTACATTTTAAGTTAAAAGACGTCAGAAATTATAAGAGAGGCCATACCTCTATGTACAGAAAATAAGTATCTTTGGACAACCTTATAACATTGAGGTGACAGGCTTCCTCTGTTGATACGAACTCTTCAGGTCTTTGAAAAACACTGAGTGAGTGCTAAGAACTAGGGACCAGAGTACACTCCATGGAAAAACTGGAAAAGAAATTATGGACATGTACGAAATAATATCTTTGAATGGCAGTGGAAGTGGTGAGCTAATAATAAGGTGATCTAATATAATACTTCCCCCTTTAAACTTGCAAGATTTATGCGACTTGTTTTGACTGACTTTGTCTCACCACTTGCTTGTTGTTTTATCTCCCAAGGAGCGACCGACCACTCTTGATAAAAAAGTCTCTTCCCTAAAAAGGATGACATATGTCCCTGACGTGTAAAGAGAAATTCACAGCTAAATACATTCAGGAGCAAATCATGTATTTTAGACTCCTACAGTCCAGATGTTCACACATCACCTAATCAGGCTACCAAACTTTTGCTGTAGGAAACCACTGACTTTCCAGAAAAATTGTTGTTGTTTTCATTATTTCAAACCCCATGTGTCACATGTTGTGTGCGTCAGTATCTTTCTACTGGACAACAGTATTGGAGGAAATTTGTAATGGGCTATTACCTGGGAAACTATTGATTATTTTTGTAGGTCAGTTTAGGTTTTTCTAGTGGCCAATACGCTTTGCTCCACTCTTCACTGGTGGTCCAATTTATTGATATTTTTACTACAATTTAAAAATCCAGTACATTTTCAAATTGCGAACCACCTTTTGAGAAAGTATACTTTGATAGCTGCTTCCAAGCTGAAAGCACTGATCTATATTACACACTTTCTGCTTGATAGTCTGAATATGAATGCCATAGTTTGGACATTTATTTGTCTGCACAGGATAAGTAGCTACATGGCCCAAATGTTGAATATTAAGGGAAATTATTTTGATATAGCTCTTTTCTTTCTTTTGTGTATCAACAAATTTCAGCGTTCTACAGCAAGAGAACCTTTGTCTCCTGAGCACTTGGTCTGACCTGTCAGGAAGAGCTGTGCTTTACACAGACTTACATCTCACAAGAGAAGCAGAGATAAATCTAAGGTGGCATTTTATTTTTTTTCCTTTAAGCAAGAGTAAATGGCATTATGTAGTTTTTTTATGAACCAGAAAAATCAGCAACCTGAATATTTTTCTATAGTTACTGAAGTGATGTATCAAGAAGCATAGTGGATACATATAAATAAAAATAAAAAAAATAAAAACCAAACTGGAAGGATTTGTACAAGTTAGGTAGTTAAATAAATTAAATATTAAATGGAAGCTTTTTCAAGAGTTTTCTAGTATCTAAATGTAAGCCTTAATAATTTATAGTTTAATGAAAGTATGAAATGAAGCCTTTTTATTTCGGTTTTATTCCTATAAATGGCTGTAACCACACTCCGCTTCCTATAATGTATTCCAATTTAAACTCTAGACTCCCTGTAACCATAATGTCTTGTTGGAAACCTAATAAAGTGAGACAATTTATCTGTCAATGATGACAATCACTGTGCATAATTCAGTGTGAGACCTCTGTATTTCCACTTTACTGTAAGGAAACAATAAATTCTCTCTGGGACCTATTCATTATATGCATTAGCAAATGGTATTTGATTGGCAGCAATGCTGCTTCTGAATTTTACTCATACCATGTCACTTCAGTCTGCTAAGCCCAAACACTGGAAACGGAGAGGTGAATTGACAAACACATCAGAAATATTTCAGTGGGCATCCTGAACCTAATGAATTCGTGCTCCATCTGGCTGGGAGGAGAATGGGGATCTTGTGTCTTATGTAAAACTCAGGTAGTTTTCATAAACAAGAACACTGCCTGCCATATTATAAGGTCAGTCACAAAAAAAGCATCATTGCTGGGTGTCTAATAATGAATCTAATGCTCATTAACAATACACAAAAGAACACAAAACTCTTCTAAAACAACAAGCCCAGAGCTTTGCTGTAATACCTCTGCCACCACTTCTCTGCACTCCTGAAGACACATATTGTGCTTTTGACATAAAGAGTTACTCTTTAAGTAACTCTTCTGAAGGCTACCACAGGCTTGTTTCCAATCACAGCATGTGAATAATGGATGCAGAATTTAACAATTTTAAAAACACTGAAAAAAATTATTAACTAAAGATCATCATTGCAGGCAGAAGAGAGGTGATGGGGGGAGCATGAGACACACAATATACAGTGCTGCTATTTTAGTTATTATGTTCAACAGAATCTCCAAGTGCATGACAAAGCTTGTGGCATTGTCCTTCAAAGTCCTCCATGAAGGTATGAAATGGAGAGAAACTCCAATCAGTATGACAGCTTTATTCAGACTAGTGACACAAAAAAAATATTCATCCACATTGAGATACATTAGGGTCAGAACAAAAAACAGCCCAAAGAATAGAGACCCTTAAGAATTTGGTACTCAGACACCTGCCTCTTGAGACACTTGAAGAGGGATTAGTAAACCTCTGTGTGCTTAAATGCTTTTGCAGGGTATAGGCAGTCCAGTGATTTGCCATTGGGTCTGGTTTGTGAACTGCTAACACACAAATGCTGGAGAAGAAAAGACAGTACCTTAGGTGCCTTGGGCAATATATCTAGGGATGCATTTAATTTTGAAAATTTGCCTAATTTCCTTCTCAACAGCAACTAACTAATAAAACTGCACCAGTGATATTAGAATATAAGGGAAGTAGTGAATAAGCTGTTTTTATACAACCATTAGATACACCAAATGTAAGCATTTGCTTACAGTGTTATTTTTGCTCCTTGCCTGAAGTACCTGACATTTTTTCCCTGACAAAACTTTAATGAATAGCTGTAACTTCATTAAGGCTAAATGGAACACAGCTTTGTCATCCTAACTGTATAAAACACAGTGGGTGGTTTTTTTTTTTAATTATTTTCTTTTTGTTTTGTTTTGTTTTGGTTTGTTTTTTTTTTAATTTGTTTTCTTATTGCTACATGACAAAGAGCAACCTAGCAGCCTCTGGGATGTTGCCATATCTGAGGCAAAGCATTATGGCTTGTAGACCCTGAACACCAATGCAGTACAAGAAGTGTAAAATGCTTGAGTCACACAGAACTTCAGGGACATTTAGGTAATTAGGCAAATGTGTACTGGTGCACTAGGAGCAATATATCAGAACACTTTCACAGGACATGGTGAGAGGCCTCAGTAAGAGCCTCCTTTTCATCAACTGATAAAGCCTATCACTAGCTACAGAACAGAGGGAAGGTGTAGTATCAAATGAATCACAAATACAGCTTCCTGCCATGCTAGTGAAATAATACATTCTTGTCAGAAGCCTTTCATTCAGACGTTTTAAAAGAAATGAGAGCAAGCTGTAAGAAGAGAAGAAACCACTAGAACAGTGGTGTTACTGTAACTTTTTATCGATGTCACACTACTCCCTCATTATATTGGGTATTCTTTTCTGGCTTCCCCTTCCAGAAGCTGCCAATGAATTTAGAGAAGTGAAATATAAACTTTATTATCTACCTCTTAGATTTAAAAAACCCTCAAAATAACCAAAGCTAAGGACAAAATCTAGTTGACTAGCAGTGTTAGTCATCTTCATAAACACAAAAGTGTACAGCAGAAGGATTCTGATTAATGGTTTCCTAGGCCATGATATACAACCTTTTTTCGCTGGTTTATATCAATTGTTCTTGGAAACAATACAGGTTATAATTTCCTAATGAGGCAGACTAGCTGATGATATCTAAGAAACCAGTATAAAAAAGTACAATAAAAATAATTTTATTGGCATTTTTTATTCTGATATGTATCCAGAAAAGATGTATCTACTTCAAAGTGAAAGATTTCCCACTCTCTGCTGAGATGGAGAACTTAATATGCTTTAAAAAGTTAAATGAATGGTACAGCAGAACAATCATATTTATCAATGTTACATACTACAATACTGTCTGTTGCATTCTTAAAAATGGAAGTACAGTTGTGTTACAGATGTCAAAAATGGAACTACTATTAAAAATGTCTAAATGGTACCCTATGCTTGGTTCTGCCCATAATCACCCTTCTACCCATTTTTCTTCTCCCCACAAATGCTATTTATGGGGAAAGAAAAGTGTGTTGCATCTACCTCTCTGCACAGGAGTCATGAACAATGTGACTCCTATGATTTTCTGCATCTCAAAAATGCAACAATTTCCCATAAATACAGAGAGGAAGAAAATTACTCTAACTCAAATTACTGTACAAGAGACAGTCCTTACTAATATAGCTCTTATTATTGAGGATGACAATGAGTAACTATGGATAGCATTAGTATTTTCAATTCAGGTGGTTCTGCACTCAATTATTAAACAACTCTACCTCATGTTCCCTTGGAAACTAAGTATTTCTGATCACATGACTCAGGAAATCTGAGCAAAACTGTAATACTGGTCCCACTGAGAACTACCTACTTAGGTAATGGGAGAAACAATAAGCCAGGGATACATGCCATAAGTGCAGGCAATGCTAACATCTTACTCACTCTAGCCTTGTTAGAACAAAGGAGAGAAAAGAAATAAAGTTCAGTGGTATTTGGAGGTTTACCTCATACTGTCTTAGCAAGCATTACTAAGCAAATCTGGCATTCAAACTAAAATGTACTGCTTTGCAGAAAAATGCTGAAAAAACATTATAAAAAAACCCATGAAGATTGTTTCATCTGGTAACAATCATAAACATTAAAAAAGTAAGAAAAGTAATTCAAACGATGTTTTCAATCTGTCTACATTAAACATTCTGTAACAAATTTCTCTCTCCACATCATAGGTCTAAAGCTTTAATTGCCAGACAGTAAAATCCAATGGGAAAATGACAGTCCTAAATACCTAGGAATGAAAAGCAAATTGAGTTATCACAGTGTAAAATGCAAGTAATTGTACAATGCCAATCCTGTTTTACACAGTTTAGTCTTAAAACAACACGTCTAGGAGAAAATATGAATCTCTTTTCTTCAAGTGATTCATGCTCTTTTCCCAAAAAGTAGTTAGGGCTATTATTACATGCAACAATGGGCTCTTTGCTTAAGTGTTTCTCACATGTGGATGATGCTAACAGTTAATGTGCAACTATGTACAACTTTCTCTCATCCAATCCAAGTATCAGTAACTGGCTATGAGAGAATAAACTTTCACTGGGCAAACTTCAAAATTATCTTTTCTGCAGAAAGAATTTCTACAATCTCTGAGAAAATGCCCCCACAAGGAGACATAAAAGACTGATTGAAGTCTCAACAATATGTAGTATGCAACTGTATATTTTCATAGATACATTTAATATTCTTCTGAAATGCAACTAGATCTATGAAAAGAAACAAAAAAGGAGTTATAGATGGCTTGTGTCACAGCTCATGACTGGTATAATTTCCTAATTTCCCACATCTGCCATTTTTGTAGCACCACTTGTCCTTATGACATGTACACTGCTTCAGCTGCATGTCATCTCACAGACTCAACATCAGAGAAGGCTTCTGCAGAGGGGGCAAGACAGGAAGCCAGAACTTTCTCTCCACACCTACTTCACAGGACACTGCAGTCAGATGTGCGTCAGCCTCCTCCCCAGGCAGCCACTGAAGGGAGGAGAGGACAAGGTGCACTCAGGCTGGACATCTGGAGGAATTTCTTTATCCAAAGGGTTGTTAAATTAATCATTAGAAAAGATTCTCCTGGGAGTGGGTGGAGTCAGCATCCCTGGAAATGTTCAAGAAATGACTGTATGTGGCACTTAGTGCTGTGGTCTAGTTGACAAAGTGATGATCATTTAAAGGCTGGACTCAATGACCTCAGAAGTATTTAAAAATCTAAGTGATTCTGTAGCTTAGTGTCAGATAACAGCTTTTTTTCTAAGCAAGATGGTCATGTGATACTGTAAGGATTCTAGGAAATATTACCTATTAATTTAACTTTGACTAATTTGCACTAATAAACTTTTACCTTACAGCATTCCAGGTGCAAAAATTACCCAATAGCAAACACTCATCTCCATTCTGTGTAGGCAAGAAGATGATCCTGCTCCACAGTGGTACACTTGAGCAAACTCGGATTACCTGTGAAGACATGGCACCCAAGTCCTTCACATAAGTAATGCACCAAAATATATTCTTGGTAGGATGATAGACACTGAGCTCATAAAACAATTACCTGAGAACAGCTATTATGAGTATTACTATCTTTTGTTACAGGCCTCCACTCTTACCCCTAGTAGGGTGCATGCATTTACATTATAATGTACTGGATATTAGAAAAGATGAAAATCTTTCTCCAAAAAGGGATGGATTACATGTTTCTCCAGTTTAGGTTGATGGTGAATTTTAATATTTTCTTCTCTCAGGATACCTACAAGCATCTGGAAAATAGCATTTGGGGCTTCTTTTGCTTTTTCTTTCTCTTCTTCAGAAGAAGCGAAATCGGCACCGTTGCTTGGTGTTCAGTCTCCCTTCCCACAAACTGGGTTGAGATGTCTCTCTGCTAGCTCCCCAACACTTCAACTACCCATTTTATGCTCAAATCCTACTTGCTAACTTCTTTTCTGAAAGTACTCATGGATTTTTATACAGCCATTTTAATAACATAGTTCCCCCCTGCTTTCCAGTAGAAGTTGCATGCACGAATTCTTTCTTTCAATTTCCTCTTTCTTCCCTAGAGCCAGAATAAACAAATAAGAGGCTATCTCTGTCTGCCTTTGTTACTGCCACCTCTGGCTCCACATACAATGCGTGGTTTAGAAATGGGATGGCAGGTTTTTTACTGCAAGGAACACCTGACTGCCTACCCACCACTGTGCCCATCATTTGTTCACCCGCCCTACGCACTGGTCACTCCTTGCACGTATGCTACATCGCACACTGGGATTTCTTCTGTACTTTTTTCTCAAGTGTTTCAAAAAGTTCTGTAAGTTCCAACATTTATTTGTGCACAGCAAATAACCACAGTACCAGGGCCTAGATCTTGCCATGTGGAACTGTCACAGAAAGAGTCCTTGGTAAATATTTTTAAATGAAAATGACCCAGCCACCACCAGTTAGAAGAAAAACAACAAGCTATTGGAAAATGTCGGAATTGCAAAATTATTAGCATCCACCCATGGTGCTTGAGTAGTCAAAATATATATTGAAGATGCTTGTAATAAAACCCTCTATAACAGAATCGCTTCAGACTTCAAACACAATTTATTTTGAATCAAAACTAATAATGAAAATCACATGAAGTGCAAAAAAGGCATAAATATCACATGTTGTTGAAGAAAATTTTCACCAATCACTTGGAAGAGAGTATCTTGTTACACAGTTTACACAGACTCAAATGAAGAGTTAACTAGGGATTTTGAAGCAGCAATCATATTACATTTGATAATTATGTTTTTGTAGACTGTAAATACTTAAAAGGATTTCTTGTCTAAAGCTAATACATTAGAAATAGCTTTTCTTTATAGAAACTTCAAAACAATGCAGATCAATCAACTTTTAGAGCACAACTATATTTATGTGATATTTAAGCAGTAGTTACTGATATGTTCAAGAAAAATATTCTGACTCACGAGTACCTGAACTGTCATGTAATCACTAATTATTTCAACTCTGTGCGTGTCCAGAGTTTCTGATGGGTGTTGATGTAATGTAAGACATGCATGTTTCTTCTGCTAAAGACATTTAGACAGGAGAGTACTGAGATCTAAAGAGTCTGCAGTTTAGACAACTTTCCCTGGTACATAATCAAAACCATATTATTAGCAGTACTAGCCTTTCATTAAATGAACAAAATGTGATCTATTCTACTGCAGGGTTCTTGTTTACTTGATGTTTATGATAAGAAACCTGTTCTGGAAACTACAAGCAATTATTCCCTCTTAGGAAAAACTGTTTATCAGAAAGCAAAAGAATCAGAAAGGAAATGGATATGCTGACACTTCCTTTTACCCAAGAGATCAGTTAATGTCTGTGGCAGGTTAAGTATTTCTTGTTGCCTAAGGGATTTGAAGGCACATCTCTTTTGTTAACTACTTAAAATGTCTCAGCAAAGTCTAAAATGGGATTTCTATCTCACTCAGAACTGAAGTGTATAAATTCTGGAGCTGAAAAAGCTTACTTCTATTCCAGGACCTGGGAATTTTACAGTATATGAGAGGTTTCACATGACCAAAACCACCAGGCGTGGGAACAGTCATTTACTTGTATCTTCTGTAAGGCGATTTCAGTTCAGAGGACGCAAGTACAGAATCTAGTATAACAGACTGCCCTTGAGTGGAGAGTGCCTTAATGAGTCAGACAGTGTGGGTACAGAGGAATCATGTGTCTGAGTCACTCCTACCTGCACTCATACGCTAAAAGAGAAGAAGTTGCAATCAGAGTTCAAACAATGCTTCAGTTTTGAACATTCAGGGAAAGAACCATTTTTTTTTTTTAAAGGATATTGCTAGGTTTAGCCATTTTGAGGTTTACAAAGAACAAGCTCATTCAGGGATCTCAGCAAATCAGTCCAAATTGTTACTGTTGTTATTAAACGGGGAGCTAGATAAAGGTAACAAGACTGAGCTCTTTCTGACATGAGTAGTCAGAATGAAGTTAAGAGGGATAAGGTCCCTGGAGAGTAGAAAGGTGGAAGTTTCTAGAGGAAAGACTTGTTTTTATTTTAGAGATTATGCTAATACACAAGAACAAACACTTCTCCTGAGAAAATATCTTATTCAAGCATTCTTCTCCATTTAATCCTTCTGGATTACATTGCAATTAATCTCCACATGAAGCAATAGATTCATCTTTAACAGGTACTCCATTAACAGAGGCTTCTATGAACTTTCTGATTTACAGGTAAGCTTATCAGGTGCTATAGCTCTATGAGCTCTATCTCTCCTTTGCTGGCCATGGCTCACCAGGAAGCTTAGCACAGCAAGCAGCAAGAACCGTGAGAAATCCTTCTGTGGGATTAATGGAAAAATCTTACTGGTGGCTTCAAATCTATGTTACATATGGGTACAGGTCATGACCAGAAAGATAACTCCTTAGATCTGTTGCTAGTATTTCTATTTTTTTTACTCCAGAGGATGACTTCAGAAAGACAACAGATTTGTGAACTATAAATGAAAACGAAATTGTCAGAAATAGTGTAATATTCCAAGCTGTGTCCCATTCAGTTGAATGTAGGAGGGGGGACTAGTAGGATGTTGGCAATATTTCGATTTAGTATTTTATATAACCATTAAAAAGGCTTTATGAAACTGTAGAAAAGCCCACAAACCCTGCATTAAAAATTCCCTCTTTCCTTTTCCATTGCAGACGGACTTTTGTTCCCATTTCTTCTAACTGTAGGTCCTGAAATCACAGCACCTGAGAATCCAGCAGATACTTTTTTATTCAATAAGCAGTAAACAGTTTATCTAGAAATAATCTTTATTTCTGGCTCCTCTGTCTTGTGGTTAGCCTTTGGTGACATAGAAAGTGCAAGCTTCTTACTTGAATGGCTGCAACTATTTGAAATTTAACAATCAACCTGCTGAAACACAAAAACAAGTAGAACATAGTCAACCCTCTCTCACTTGGTTGGGAACACACAAGTCCAGCAAAAGTATACAGGCTTAAAACATTTCAAACTAAACACTCCTTTTGGACTAAAGTTGCTATAAAATTTGAATACATGAATTTCAGTCCAAAGTTTTCATTATAGTGGCTCCAGTATAATGGTATTATAAACAAAAAAAATTACAATGAAGAATTTATTACAAAAAAGAAATAAAAATTCGGAACACAAATAAGTACCTCTCAAAACTGTAAAAAGTTTACCTAGCTTCATACATTACCTAGATCTATTCTATTCTCCTTTTACCTACAGTGAACCAAAGGTAAATTTTCTACAGATTTAGCCTTCTGAGTAAACCAATTGTCTGTTTTAATCTTGATACAACTATGAAATAATTTATACAACCACAATTTAAAAAATGTGTTTTCTGTTTCAGGAGCAAGCTCTCTCTAAAACGCACTGTTTAGAAGTAGCAAATCCCTAGTTAATGCCTTTGTTTTCTTAAAATATATCCCTCCCATAACACTAATTAACTATGCTGAAAAGCACTGATGATTATTTTGATCACAAGCAGCTGATGTCAGTCCACTCAGTGGGCTTTTTTGCAGTTTTATCCTGTTGTCCCTTCACCTTGAGAAGGATTCAAGATCCGTTTAAGTTCCTGAGTCCCACATCAAGCCCAAGCCTCATTTGAGCAATACAACCCTAGTACAATTTAACAGTGTCACTTCAGGCAATACAATTGAAAGCCAGCATTAGTCAATCAGATACCAATGATGGGCAAGGCTGGACACTCCTTGTGACAGGAAAGTCTTTCACTACTGTTTCCTCTTCTCTGATTTCTAAAGTTCTAGTGGAAGGTGTCACTGCCCATGGCAGATGGAACTGGGACTAGTTGATCTTTACAGTCCCTTCCAACCTCAACATTCTATGATTCTGTGATTCTCTAGGCAAAACAGGCCCAGCTGCCGCAATCTCTCCTCACAGAAGAGATACCCCAGACCTCTCATCATCTTTGCAGCCCTCTGCTGGACCCTGTCCAATAGTTCCTTGTCTCCTCATCTCCCTAGCTACTGAAGAGCCCAGAACTGGACTCCAGATGTGCAGTAGTCCAGATGTGGCCTTACTAGGGCTGAGAGGGAGGATCATCTCCCTTGACCTGCTGGTCACACTCTTCCTAATGCACCTCAAGATACCACTGGCCCTCCTGGCTGCAAGGCACACTGCTGGCTCACAGGCAACTTGTCATCCAAGTCAACCTGTCATCCACCAAAACTCCATTTTTCTGCAGAGCTACCCTCTAATAATGCTCTCCCTGATATGTACTGTACTTGGGAGTTATTGCACCCCAGGTGCAGCACATGCCTTTGTTTAAGCTTATTAGGTTTCTCTCCAGACAATTTTCCAACCTGTCAAGGTCTTGCTGAATGGCAGCACAGCATTCAGGTGTATCAGCCACTCCTCCTGGTTTGTATCATCAGACTGTATGCATCTTTCATCCATTGAGGAGACCCACTTACAAAGTTCATGGTTCCAAGATATAATGGTAGTTTGTGAATGTCCAAAGTTCTTTGGACCCATAAATGGATGAATGCTGTATGTTCATGTTCATATCTGTAGTGGTTCATCATCCTTGACATACATAGAAAGGCAACTTTAAAGAGGTAATTCAAGTAGTGTCCAATGTGAGTAACTTACATAAATTAGAAACATTACACATGGAAAATTTCAGCTTCTGATGTACCTTTATTCTGCATCAACAGGTACACCTTATGTCTCTCTGGACATCCTAAGTGTAAAATTCTCAATTAGACAGAACATCAAGCTTACAGTAATTTTTGAGTACACAACTCAGGAAAAAACACAAGCAATGAAGGTGAAACAAGTATTATATCATTTGAATGTTGTGGTGTCACACTAAAATAATGTACTTCTACTTGAATTACATATTCACTTTGCTAAAATTTATCAGCCCTGTATGATAGGATGAACCAAAATAACATACAGCTTAAGGGCTGTTTGCACAAGCTGGCAACAAATAATAATTATGTTCGTAGGATAATCTTTCATCTCTATGTACCTGAACAGTTATGTTTCTCTTTCAAGCATTTTGAAATAAACACCTAGTGCATTTGGACAATAACTTGTATTGTGATTTTGAAATGGTATTCTCCAATTCAGTAAACTCACTAAAACTACATGGTGCTCCCCTTCTCCCCTGCACCCTGACTGCACCAGAGCAAGGAACTGGAGGCACAAAAGGTAACGACTGCGCATTGACATAAGAATGATTTACTGGAAACAGCAACAACACAAGAAAACAAACAGTAGCTGCAACAATACCAACGACAGAGGGTACCAGAAAAATAACTTTTCACAAGAATCCCGCAACCCCACAATAGACAATAGTGGATGGCTCTCTGCCATGTTTATTTGTCTGGAAGAAGCCCCTTCTACTTGGGAGACAGTCCCTTTCCCCAGCCCCTGGAAATGTTGTGAAATAGTTCAGAATAACCTCCATGTCCAAGCCATGCCCCCTCCTGGCTACAAAAATCAATCCTGTTCTGGCCAGAACCAGGAGAACTTTTTACTGATATTGTTAGGGGATGAGGCAAATTCATCACCCAACATGGTATACTGTATGATAAATGTATGCATCTCATGCCAAAGAAACAGCTAAGACCCTGCTAATTCACATTTTTCTTCAAGCAAAGACTGTGACATAAGTTTGTTGGGGAGCAGTGACCAAGACAAAAACAGGAGGAACAGCACTTCATAAGTTTAAGCTGTTTTTCTTAGACAAAACAACAGAGCAAAAGGAAATACTAATAGCAATAAAAAAAAAAAAAAGTGCTGATGTGGTCTGCTCAACACCAGGGTACTTATATGGAGTGTAAATGAACAGCATTTGCACAAGGAATATGTACCCAATATTTACCATGGCAACCTGGCACTGGACAAGTTTGGAAAATTGACCCTAAGGGGTCAATAAGGGGACCCTAAGTCCACAGAGATGCTCTTCTGTTACCAGGGACAGCATTGTGTGACTGGAATTGGTATTGGTGAAGCTGGCAAGTCAAGGTTTTAGAAATACGCATGTATAGTTACCAATGAAATGTACCTAGCATGAATGTTTTCTGCAATATCATGCAGAGACATCTCCTTAAAAATCCTGCATGACTTATTTCAATCTCCACCCTTAAAGACAGACTTCAAAAATAAACTATCTTTCCAAAGAATGGGTGACTAGTGACAAAACTTTATTTGCAGGGAATAAGGATAAAACAATAGGTAATTCAACTTGCACAAGATACTTCAGTGGAACCCACATGAGTAGGTATATTTTATCTCTCCCCCTCAGATATTCAGAAATAATTTTCTTTTACTTTGCTTTGCCATTTTGTTGCAAAAACAGCAAATGCAATAATGGCATTCTTCATGATAAAAACCAAAGCAAACGAAGCCAAAAAATCCCATAGTTATACAGAGTACTAATAGAAACTACACAGATTTCAAAATATTCATCAGCAGAACCTGGCCCAAAGGGAAGTAGGTTGATCTAAAAGAACAAAAGGAAAAAATGGTAATTAAAATCATCACTGCAGAAAATCAGCTTGTCAGGGAGAAACTGAAAAGTTCATGGTAATGATGACCTGAAAATGGACCACAGTTCATTGATTTTGTCTTAAAAAAATGTTCAAGTGAAATATATTATAAATTATATTAATTATATATATATGTAAATTTTCATTTAACTTACAGCTAAACAAATGGCAAGAAAAGCCCTCCTGGTGGTGTTTAGCCACTCTACTTAGAAACATTGAAAAAATCAGAAAGTTCAACAGAGCTGAACAGTAGAGGAAACACATCAAATGTCCTTTTGAATGATTTTTTTCAAGGAACCTCTTAAAAGGCTTCATTGATAGTGGATGCTTCTCCTAGCATAAGCAGTCTATTGTAAATTGCTTTGGAACGCTGTCTAAATAAACAAATTATAATTTAGTTTTCTGTGATTTTTTATCAAATCTTATTTTGAGTAAAACACATATTTCATAGAGAAATATTCTTGTAAAAAGAAGCTTAAGAGTTTTGAACAACAATCTAGCAGATTAGGAAGAAATGCTACAAAATCCACAGCAGGGGATAAATATGATGAAGGACAACCTCAAAAAAAATTATTACCCATAATCCACACAAAAATGCACTGAAAATACCCTACCATTTAAAAAACACAATACCCATGGTCTGTGAGACCCCTAAAAAATGAGTTCTAACTACTAGAGACTTTCTTTGAGTGAAACAGAAAGGATCAAGAAAAGATTTGAGAGAAGGCTCAAACAATTTACTCTGGTAAACAATTTACTCTAGTTTGATATAATCTACAAATATATTTATGCTGTTTATTTCAAAGGACTTCTGAGAAAAATGGGACCTTTGGAAAAACTGCAAGTTGCTATTAAAATGCTATTTAGGAACAAATGCAGCTATTTATATTCAATGCTATCTTAAAAAATCCTGGTGGAGTTACTTCTGAAAGAGCTAGAGCAGACATATTTCTGTAGCAAGCAGACAAAAATATGTATTTCAATACAGATATTGAAATACTACATTATTGTATGTATGTATGTATGACATGAGAATTATGCACTACCAGCACACAAGAGTACTGACTGTTAAAAAACTTTGCCCGGGGAAGCTGTGGATGCCCTATCCCTGGAAGTGTTCATGGCCAGGCTTTGACAGGGTGTTGACACTTCTGGTATGGTGGAAGGTGTCTCATCCTGTGGTGGTGGGGGGATGGAATTAGATGAACTTTAGGGTCCCTTCCAACCCAAAGCACTCAGTGATTCTATGAATTCACCTGAGACACAATGCATGCATTGGTCATAGAATGGCCAATGGGTTTACAGCATGGCTTTACAAGGGAAGGTCCTGGTCAACCAATTTAATTTCCTTTCAGCTTTAAAATTCAGAGTCAAAGCTGTGCCCCAATTTTATTGTTTAAATGTATTAAAAATGCACAGATATCTTGAAAAGTACATATAGCAAAGAAAAATCCTGTCCATTGACAACACCACATGGAAACATATTAATTGACAATGGTACTTATCTACCCCAGTGTAAAACCAAAGGGGTGATGGAAGTCAAACACAGGTAACAATGAGCCTGGCTGAACAACCTTACAAATTTTAAAATTTTCTTCCAAGTGTCAGTACTCCAGGGAGAGAAATATAGCAAATGTGAATAAAATGATAATGACAACAAAATATATTCTTTACTAGCTGTATACTTTGACAGTTTTAGATAACATTACAGGACTGCACTGATCAAACGTTCACTGTTAAATTAGAAAATACCACCTGCATTTATGTTAGTCTTTGATAATGTCTATTCTGTCACTGCTGTAGTTACATTCAAAGTAATCTGTATGAGATCCTTTCAGACAGTATATTGATGCCATTCCCTACAAAGTTTAAGGCACCTTTACGCACTAGTAAAGAATAAACACAAATCCTAGTCACATCAAGGCCTTTTAGAAAGTAATTTTATTTTTGCTCTGCTCTGCATGACAGAGCAATATCCGCCTACAATATTTTTCTGTTATGAACTTGGCACTCAGCTATTGTCAGGATTCCCCCCACTCTCTGACTCTTTCTCTGGCTAGCTCTAGGTCAGAGATGGAGGCAGTTCGACATGGACAAAGCAAAAGACAAGGGAGGCTCTTCTTCCCGGGATAATCCAAGCTTTATTCCTGAAGGCTTCCAAGGGAAAAAGAGACCAGAGCATGGTGAACACGGGAATTTCAAACCTTGGGTTGGGGTGGAGGAACCCCGGACCATGGCAAATCTGGTCCGGCCAGGGAGAAAAGGAAGAGGGGAGGGAAGGGTTAAACCATATAAAAACTATAAACCAGACCCTGGGGGAATCACAGGAGGAACCATTTCTGTGTAAAATGTAAACCAAATTAGTGAAATGCAACAAGCTATCATATTCATTCATGCATACATGTCATCCCCATTTATTTTAAGTAACATTTTCTCCTTTATATTTTCTTCCAATGAAAATAATCACTGCTTCTTCACAGGATGTAAATATTTTCTTTATAACTACAGCATGAAACTAAAGCTGTTTTTAATAATTGTGTCAATGAAATTCTGCTTAGCAATGACAGAGATCTTGTTTCCCGAGTGCAGTAACTGATATTGCCTTCAGACTGTCTAGCAAAGGAGCAGTTCTG
Source organism: Tychaedon coryphoeus (assembly GCA_013398595.1). NCBI lineage: Eukaryota > Metazoa > Chordata > Aves > Passeriformes > Muscicapidae > Tychaedon > Tychaedon coryphoeus. The sequence goes on along the minus strand of WBND01000640.1, from coordinate 323,651 downwards.
ATTGTGCAAATATGAAGTTTTACAAGAGTCCCATATTGTAGGCCACTGTTTTTAAGCGAGGCCCAATTTAAGAGACCTGAACTCCACTGGAATATCTAAAAGAGCTTATTAAAGAATTTTAACTGACTGGCTTAGACTGCACGACAGTGGATACATTAATCACCCCGAGAGCAAAAAGCAACAATCTTTATTGTCTATTCAGCTATTTCATGACAGGTGGTAGGAATGATGAGAGTTTGGGTTTGGGAAACGTTAATGGCGAGCTGCCTCACTCTCCCTTCCACCCATAAACCTTATTATTTCCATAATATGAAACAATCTGTAGATACTCTACTATTTAGCATGCCTTCCTTTGCTACTGGGCAGCTCCTGCCACCCTTAATCCTCTTTCACAACAAACCTTAGTAGCATTGGCTACACTTGCCAGTGCTTATATATAAAACTTCTTGAAGTTCAGCTTTTCTCTGCAAAAGCTCATTAAAGATAGCATTGTGAAGCTTCACATGCACTCCTTCTCACCATAATTGCCATTCTAGATGCACTCAGTTTAAAGTAAAGTTTGTTTATCACTTTTTAGCTTTGTAAACACAAATACATACAGTGTCCCAATGGATCCTATTTGTAGGGTATACGACCACCTGGACAGTGCCTTTAAAACAGGAGTTTTTTAAGCCGTAGTGACATCTGTTACAGTCATATCATGTGTCCCACACATCTCCCTCATCTCATTCTGTCCACCCCCTGTAGGTGACAATAGAGATCAAGAAACTGTCCCCCAATTAACCAAATTAGCCACTCAATATCTAGCTCTCAGATTTTTCTTGATAGCAACTGTAGGCCTGACCATCAGTGTAGTTTTTAACTTAAAAATTTTAAGTATCAGTTGCAGAATGTGACACACTTTTCGCTCAGGCAGGTGAAATATGACTAGAACTACATAAGCAATTCTGCTCTTATCTCTGGGAAGACTTTCTTTTCTTTAAAAATCATAGCTGTAGCATTTGCTAACAAAATGCCTTGCATTTGAGCAGTGACAAAAATAAACTCTGAAATTCTGAAATTCAGTAACAGCAGTGACAACCAGAATAGCCTTTTCTACATCTCCTCAGTCCTCACTAGACAGTTGCTTTTTTCCACATTGTCTGTAGGTCTACAATGAGCAGAGACCTCATTAAAGCTCACAGTGCTTAGCAGAAGACTCCATGTTGGTGGGCATAATCTGATTTTTATAAAAAATACATCACAATGTACTTTAAGCACTAAAAGATAAAATTTGGATTTTTTTTTATGCAGTGTTAAGTCCTGTGGAGAATTTAAAATACACAAGACGCTTAAAGAATCAGCTGTTCAAACATAGATAATTTTTTATTTATTTCCTTCTGAAACGAGGTCAAATCACATATCTAAAAAAAAAAAAAAAGTTCTCTTATGCCCACCACAGAAAAACAGCTAATAAAATGTTAAAAGAAGTCATTCAACTATATGGCAGAGTGCCACCTGTAGAAGGACACGTGCATTTTTATTTCTTGTAACCAGTTAGACATACAGTAAAAGATTTTCACCCTACAAAACAGGCATGACAACTAATCATATGCTTGTTGGTGAGTTGCTATCAAACATCATAAGTTGTATATTGAACCCCAGTGATGCAGAAGCTATCCCCAATGATACAAGTGCTGGATTTCCACTTGTACCCAGGTTTCCCCGCTTATACAGGGTACATTTGTACATATGAAAGTGTAAATACACAGTGATTTAACTGTATATCCCTGTGACCACAAATTCAATTCTAGTAACCAATGACTATTGGTCAATAATCCAATGATTATTTCTTTGCACAGTAGTTTCTTATGCTACCACGTATGCAAAATGAATAGGGAAAATGAAATTAGGTGGCAGGCTTGATTCTTTAAACTTACATATTAGGTATACTCTTATAGATTCATTGCGTGTCTATTGGCCAAGTTTTGAGAAGTTTGTTTTTTTTTTAAAATATCACGAAAAAGAGGCCCGTTTCTATTAAATCATATGAAAGGGTAGTGGGATGTAAAAAGGATCTTTATCCGCCTGACCTATGGACCTTCAAGTACACATTTCTTAACAACAGTTTCACATCACCTGTTAATTTTAGAAATTCATTGAATTACTATTAGGTAATACAAATAAATTTAAATATCCAAACATTAAATCTACTTTATTTTGAACTGACATAGTGACTGAGCACAACAATTTAATAAATTAATTGCTTTGAGGGCTTATCACATACAAATACCTACATAAACAAAACTCATCCAAAAAAGAAAAAGGTTTAAGAAAGAATAGGAGAAAAGGATGATAATGATGTAGCATATTATAAATTCCTGGTGATATTTCAATCCATCCAATACTGCTTAACAATATAGTATCATTCAGTAAAAAAATTTAGACCCTGCATTTCATAAAGAACAGACATACAGCTCACTTTTGAACAGTTCTTACCACATTTTCAGTATCTTAAGAGAAAAGATTTAAGAATAACTAAGTGATTTAATTTTGAGAAGAGCTCACAACATTTAGGGCTTTCTGTCATGCTGCAGAAAAAGTACACCCGGATCCACTCTCTAAGATAGAGTGAACTTTGAAGATTCATAGTATTTGTACAATTAATATTTTATAGATGATAAATTTTAATAACTCCCAGAGATATGAAGGCACTGAACACTAACCAGAGGGTGGGCTCAGTCATGCCTACAGTAGTAGACAAATGGGGTCAAGCTGCCATTTCACATTTCATCACATTTGACTTCCTCAACTCAGATTCTGTTTTAATGCACCTCAAAATGCTGCTTAACTTGCTTTTTTTCCGATGTAAGGAAGAACACTCTGAATTTAAAAAGGCCTGTAAATATGAATTGGATAGTCATGTTCACCTAAACATCTCTGTCCTAACAGGGATCTCCTGTACAGAAAGGAGAGGACACCCTAGATTGATCACTAGCTCTAGGAGCACTCTCATTCTCTTTTGGCAATTTTTTTGCTAAGCGTCCAGGAATCTGATGTATCAGGTTTTCAAGACGCATATGTGGCACTGGAGTCATAGTAGTCTTCCCAATGTCAAATAAACAAGCGGATGCAAAAACTGGAGAATGGGCAGCACCTAAAATCTCTCTTGTCATTCCAGTATTGATTTTGAATACAGAGTAGCACTTGAAGTGTCTAAAGCAAATGGCAGAGCTTGATAACTGATAGGGAAGGACTGATCTGGTCCACCCCACAGGCCTAGCACAATCGCCATGCAAGACAGAGCCTAGGAGATCTGCTGTTGCATCTTTCCTCTAACATTCATTCCTATGATCCAGTCATAACTTACACACCTATTTTTACTACACCTCAGTAGATTGCTTCAGCTTCAACTGCCTGGAGAGAGCCTCCTGCCCTATGTTCCCCCCAGACTCCATGCTGTATTGGTATTCAGCCGTGCAGTCTCCAAGGGAAGTGGGAAGTCTCCCCTTCCCATTTGCAGTCTTGCGTGGATTCAACCATAAAAAAAGCAAAATTCAAGTGCCTGCCATCACCAGTACTAATAAAACAAATCTACTGACCAATGAATTTTAAACACTTCCACAGCTCCCCACTCACAGTGTTCACATATCAAAGCCTTTATTTAGAGATGCAACTTTTCTTCCATAGAAAAGTAAGTCAAGTAGCTAACAGAAAGACATTAATATCTGAAAATGCTTAACAGTGAAGTTAACAAGTCTAAATTCCATTTTGGAATATGGACCAAGTCTGAATTTGTGATTTTCCTCAGGGACTGCTCATAATAAAGAAAAACTTCAAACGTGTTTTCATTTAAGCAAGAAACTACACTCTCTCAGATCACTTGTTAATTCTACCTCATTATAAAAAAATCTGCTTTGAATTTGTTTCACAATAGGTGTCTACTTGTTACTAGCATTTCAGGTAAAGAGAAGCAAAGCAGATAAGGAAAAGGGATTACACGGCTTGTATGAAACTCCAGTTCCACTTTAGTTCTGGGTAAGGAAAGAAAAATTGTTTTATTACTCGTATTCACACTGCTGCCGACCTAAGATCAGGTTAACTACTACTACTAATTTAAACCTTGAATGTAAGAGGATTTAACAGCGAGAAAAATTCTCTCTAATTCTCTTACCTCTGTAAATAGCTCCAATGTGCTTACCAAGAGGGAGCTTCTATCTCTTAACCATGGGTATGCTACAATCACATTAATTCACCTTCTTTTCGCCTTCTCTCACATTGTTACAACTTCAGACTCACTCAAAGTCTTTCTACTGCAATTAAAACTTTCTGCAGGGCCATGTACTTTGTACATACCTATCAGTGTTCTAAACAGACTGGCTAAAACAGGCTCATAATTCATGATTTAATTAATTTATTATCTGGACCTTTTATCGCCATTGGGGCAGTGATGTAGCTAGATCTGGAAACAGAAAGATCTGGAATGGTTTGCCACTTGAATGCTTATATCATTTTAAGTGTGAAGTATCAACTAGATGCATCTCACTCCTTCAGGAAAACCACGGGACTTGTTGCAGCCCTTTCACATATGGGAGGCTCCACCATCCACTGAGCAAAATCCCAGGTTACAATCCACCTTTCCACAAAGTCTAAAGTAATCCTACATGAAAACAAAATGCAGAACTTGGGCTCCAATGTTCAGGGATGGCAGGATGCTATGATTTAATTGTTTTCAATACAGCAATTCCACATAGTACAAATAATTGTCTCAGTGGAACAGACAATACTTGAAAGATCTTTGAAAAAACTGTTGCAACAGGAAAGAAAATACTCCCTTCTCCTCCAGAACTATTCATTTATTCATTCTGCCATCTTGTAGAAGGTACAGGAAACAAATAAATGTTAAAACTTAAAATTAATTAAGAGAAATTGTGTGAGGACAGTAATAAATTGGTATTTTCAATAAAACAAGAAATAATATTTACACGTCCTCTAGCTCTTACATGGTACTTTCAGAGACAGATTTTGGTGATAAAAAAAATTGAGTTCTGTTGTGGTCATAAAAATTGAGTTGAAATCCTTTGTTTTGGATTGAAATACTTCAGGCTTACCAGCATAACCAAGATCAGAGGCAGAAGAAGAGGCTCTCCCAAAGGCAATCATGAGTACAAAACACCAGAGAAGGAATCAAATCTCTGCAGGTCCAGTCTCCTCTTACATTAGTCGTCATTAATGGAAAATGCAGAATATCATCTGATTCACTGTATTTTCGAAGTGCTCCTGACTTAACATTTGGACACACTGAACCATCTCATGGTCTGATAGCGTCATCACTCATGCTACAAAATGTGCATAGCACACAAGAAGAAGGTTCAAGCTATCTGAAGAGGTAGGAATTACCAGAAACAATTTTCCCCTTTGGTGTGCATGCATTATGATACAGCTGTGAATTACAAGACTCAATTATTGTTCTCCACAGAACTCTACCTCACGTAATACACAGGGTGAGCAATGTTCACTGAAAAACAATGAATCAATAGCTTGTTTTCTGCTAGTTCAATGTTTGGCCTGGAGTCTTATTTACTATACATACTACACGATACTGCTCTAAAAACAGAATTCTTAATTTTCTCATTAGCTTTTTTGAGTTGGTTTTTTTTTAATATTCACTGGTATCCTAATATTTAAAATTACGAATATACTTATTTTACAGTATATTAATTAGATAAACATATGCAAATTTTAGAAAGTAGCAGCTGAGGAATATGGAGACTAAAGTAAAAGAAGCATACTTCTTCAGAAGCTTCCTTAATCAGATAGCTTACCTTCTAAGATGCTGATTTGTCAGCTGTTTATGAAAACAATTATGAAACCTAAAGGTTGTGTTAATTTTAAGATGTTTGCCATTTCCTGACCATCAAAAGCTACAGAAAAGCTAATTATCAGGGAAGAATGACACTCAGCTATAAAAAAAAAAAGAAATGAATGTTTCAAGTCTCTTCTAGACCTCAGGCACGCCACACCTACTGCTGACCAAAAATTCCAAGCAACTAGTCATCTACTAGCCATGAAGCAATTGTCTCTACAGCACACGTGTAAAATACACTGCCCTTGGAGTGAACCTCCATGATAATGGAAGGATACATACCCTTGTGAATCAGAGAACTCTTATGGAACCATCAGTGCTTTACAGCATGTATCAAGTTGGAAGGGACCTGTAAGGATCATCAAGCCCAAGAGGCTGCTTCTGGAAGGACCATATAAAACTAAACCACATAGCTAAGAATCATTCAGAGGTTCCATGAACTCTGGCAGTCTTGGTACCATGTTCAGCAGCTGATCACGGTCTCAGTTAAGAACTTTTTATTTCCACCGCATCCTAACTTCCCCTGACTCAGTTCCACTCCTTTGCCTTGTGTCCTGTTGCTGGACCCCAGAGAAAGAAGACCAGTGCCTACCAGTGCTTTACCTGCCCTAAAAAGATGTGGATGGTGATGGGGTCACCCCTCAGCACCCTTCTCCAAGGGGAACAAAACAAGTGACACAAGCCACTCCTCATGTGCGTGGCCCTCGAAGCCATTCACTATCTCAGTCGCTCGTCTGGACATGCTCAAGGTGTCTGATGTCCTTCTAGGAACAAGCACCCTTACACAGCACCTAGGCTAAGGCTGCACCAGTGCAGTGTAGTTTGCTCCAAAAGACGATGCTAAGGATTAAAGGGCATTTCTCCCTCTTGCCCCTGTTTTGTTAATATGCCTGATGATTTGGACAACTTGGTGTACAGCACAGTTCTTACAAAGCAAGTCAGGACATGGAGAATTGCAGCATAGGGGCATGAATGCCGTGGTCAGCTCTGTCTTGGAATAAAATGTCAGCTGAGAAGACTGAAACTGTAAATTACTAGATTTGGTTCCAGATTTACTTTGGAACCCTTTCTAAGACGCCTTAAACAATGTGTTACATGCACTTGCTAATACAACAGGCATATTTACACTCAGGGGCAAACCAGAGCACACCTGAAGAGCTCAGTTACTGGGGTTAGCAGTAACACAGTTCAGTTTTGGCCATGACTTCAGGTTGAACAATATGATGTCCTGTTCTCAAACCTTCATTCTGTAAGTGAAATTCTTTATTAAAATTTTCCTGGTAGCACTCATTGATAAGGAAATCCAGAGTTTCGGGGAAAAAAATTGGTCCAAATGACTGAAATTTTATAAAGCTATCATCAATTGTAATCAAAGTCCTATGATATCAGGATATAACACTGATTTTATACATACACATTAATGTAAAGTGTGTTTGTGCAAACAGATGAGAGGAGTCATACCCACTAGGAATAAAAGTAATTTAAAACATGAAATTATCACTGTAAGTTAATATTGATATGTTGGTAGAGGACTGTAAGGAAACAATTCTGTTTGAATGACACATATAATTTGCTGTAGAATTACTGTTGGATTTGCCAGCCTACCTTAAAGTGGAAATTATTATTGTGATTGTTATTCCGCAGTTTAAATGGGAACCACCTCATTTATGCATTATGAAGTAGATTTTAACATGATCTTCCCCTCAAAAGACCTCACCCACACAGGCAGGTTTACAACGTGACAAGTAAATGGAAGACCAGCTCCAGAGGCAGCTGAGGCAGATGTCACACACTTTCCACCTTGCCCTGGTGGGTGCCTCACCAGGAGAGCTGCTGTGTTTGTTTAACTGCTCCTTGACAGAGCACAGCCCCAGCAGAGAAGATGGGTGCTGCAGCCTGGCCAAGGCTCCTGGCCCCCAGGGCTCGTGCCCTCAGCCTTGTGGCTACCCAAACACTCTGCTGTGTGGCCAGCTATGCATCCACTGCTGCCAGCTGCACCCTCCTAGGATGTGGAACACCACCAGCTCAGCACAAGGGGCAGTACCACTGGGTCTGGGGGCTCACAGGGCGTACTGCCCAACGCGTTACTTTGTTCAGCATGTTGTGTTGTCATCTGCTGCTGCAGTTTCCCCTGCTCGCTATGCTGCAGAGTGGCTTTATAAACCACTTCAAGAGCACTTGAGGACAAAAAAGCTTGTATTTTCTCTCCTGTCACCCCATTCCAGTAATACACAACACATTTGTTCAGGGATTCATTAGCAAAGCGCTCATTAACAAAAAATCTAGAGAAAAAAATCCAGCAGTGGTTCCTTAAGCTATTGCTCCATTAACATTTGGAGTAACTAGTCTGCAGGCTGGAGACTGCAAAATGCTTTGTCCTTTCTACTTTGCAAAGCATTATAACTCATTAACAAGCCCTTGCTAATTGAATTTGATTTAGTGTCAACACTGTCACAATCACACAGAAGCACACCACTAAAATTTCAATCCTGCTTGCTGTGATCATTACGTCCCATTGTCAAACAGAAGCTCTGCCTTTGTGTGAAGGTTGTCAGATCAGACTCACAGGGGCTCTGCATTTCAGTTGCTATGTGAAATACATAAAAAGTGACAAAGCTACCACCTAAAATGTAAGATTAATGGAGAAATTAATTAGTTAAAATTACATGAATAAAGCTGCTATTGGCTGCTTCTTCCATTTCTAATCTCAGTTATCCTCTTCAAAATACAAAACCCTGTAGACCAACAGAGATTTGAAAGAATACGCTAGGAAAATGACTGTATTTTCCCCCCTATAAATCTCCTTTCAAATAAACAGAACAAAAACATGGAAGGAAAGGTAGATTCAAAGTACATCACTGATAACTACAGATTTTTTAATATACCGAGCTTGCTGGTAGGTTTAGGCTGGATTTTTTTTTTTTTTGGCTCTTTGTCCAAATCAAATAGATAAGCAGCAAAAAATCATTTTAAATACTATATTTAGGGGCTTTTAGTAAACAGTAATACCATTACTAGTAATGAAACAAAAGAAAACTGAATCCTAAGAACAAATATTGTTTAGATTCTGACCCTTAATGAAACCTGAAGGAATATATTCAGAGTCTGAAGGTTCTATTCAAAGTTGTAAAGAATCATTTGTGGAACTGACTGTCCAAGCTGACTTTCCACTCTGGCCCATCGCTGGCCTAAGGAAACACACTCTTCCTTTTTAAGACTAATGAGTATTTAATCACTTATATGAGGTAGAGTTTCTTCTCTCTCCAGGGGGAGAAGTTCATAAATCACTGGAGTTCATGATACTCCATCACATCTTTTTATTTTAGTATTTTACATGCAGGCACAAATCCATCCCTCACCAATGTGTGCTTGGGGCATCTCTACCTCAGCAGCAGTGTCATTAAATCTCTATCTCAAAGATCACAGGAAAGTGACATACATGAAATACTAGGAAACTATGAAGTTTTACTCTTGCAGTTGGAGTATTCTTGCAGTATTGCCTATTGGTATTAGGCAATACTGTGAATCTATTTAAATATCCTCCAGAATCTCACCAGGAAACTAAAAAAAAAACCCCAAAACCAAAATAAACAATCAACAAAAACCTCCAAAATAAACGAAAAAACCAACAAAAAGACTCCCCAAACCCACAGTAGAAATACTGAGATCTGACAATTTACCACTTTATATTGATCCTGCTCTTTGTCATTTTCCACAGCTAAGTTCCTGCATTACATAAATTCAGTCATTATATCCTCAATTATAGACTATAAAATTTGAATTTCAGATTTTCACCCCATTTTTTATTCTTACTATGGCCATGTCTGTTTTCCCTATAGTAGATCCCAAACATTCCCCAGATTAATAAAGCTTCTCTCTTTTGCTGTGTTAGTACATCCATAATAATCATGACACAGTCATTAATGGAAATATTCAATAAAGTCAGCACAGAAACTGATGCCTGAGGAACTCCCCCAGAAAAAATTATTCTATTCAGTCCATTACTATCAGCAATATATCACTTTGTCTTACATGGAATCCCGAAATCCTGAGATGAAATAAACCCAAGTTCATATTCTAGATTAATCCAGTTTTTCCACTGATAACTGCCTTTTTATTGTCTACTTGTGCTTTGAATGTTACCTATCAAACACTTAAAACTCAGCACTGTTGTGTGCAGCCTGGACATAGCCTAAATATTTCCACTACGAAAAGGTAACTGATTAATTTTTGCAAGTTTCCTTTCTAACATCAGTGTTCATTGGTGTTACACACTGAACAATTTTCCATTGTGTGGAATTTCCTCTAGCAAGTTTACAGCTTCACTTTTTCGAAAGCTTTGGTCATAAGAAGAGCGCAGTAAAGTATTGAGGAATATTTTGATATTCAGAGGACAATCCAGTCAAAAACTGCATTACGTAAGCGCATCTAAAAATACTTACTGCCGGTCCAACACAGTATATATACATACTTCATCTGGCAGAAAAATAAAGCAAAACAGCACCTGAGCAATCTGCATTCTCTTCTGTCTTGCAACTCAAAATCTTTTGGCTTAGCTCAATTTTTTTTTTTCTCATTTGTTGATGCTAAAATGCTACTGTGTGCAGAGGCCCTGGAGCCTCTCTCAGAGACAGCCCTGGGCCCTGGAAGGAAAGACCCTAAGTTGTCAGACAGACATTGATGGCATGGAGACAAAAGGCTTCTCCCCACAGTCCTTTGCAGGTTTATGTTAATGTACCCCAGCTCTGTTCTCCCAATTGGCCCGTTGGCCCAGACGGTCCTTGTCTCCCCAGTATGGCTTTTCCCTAGAATGGTCTCCCTTTCCCTGATCCCCACTGGCCCCAGTTGGCTGCAGTGTCCCGCCCGTTACCCCATTGGTTTCCCTGGTCCCTTGCCCTGCCTATGCACCACTTTCCCCTGTTCCCATTGGTCCCGGCCCCACGCTCCACCCCTCTTCCCCATATTTAAACCTGAGCCCCTCCACGCTCTGTCTCCTTGTCCCCGGACCCCTTCAGTTTGCGGCTGTCAATAAACCTCATCAGAACCCCATACAAAGCCCCTCCCTGCCTTTCGCTCATGGGCTTCTTCGCAACACCAGGAGTTAGCCTGTGTATATGAGTGTGTGTGTTTGTGTGCCGGTCTGCCTGCTGGATTGCCTCTACCTGGGGACACCTTCAGAATGTAGTGGTCACTGACCATCACCTGTGCGCTGCTGCAACTGGGAGTTTATTTAAAATGCAGAACCCCCTCCCCATCCTAGGAACTTGCTAGTCTTCTCCTTCAGTCTAAAACACCCTGCCTGTCCTTTCCAGGTATAATATGAGTACAATAACTTGTCTACTGGATTGTTCTTTGTCTCGTCTACCAGAGTCCAAATTTCTTCTCTGCTGGGCTGGGAATGATTCAGCTTTGATAAGAGGCGATACTGTGCTGCTTACAGATTGCTTTCATCCAAGCTGGCCATTTCCCTCCTCTTTTCATGAATTTTATGGACTCTTATTTTGTGTCTGTGAGAACATCCTTCCCTATCGTGGTTTTTATGACAAATTGCTGTCACTTCTCCAGAACTGGCTTGTAGAAACTTACCAACCAGCCCTCTCTGTGTTTCCTTTTCCATCCGATCCACCTTGAATCCACAAAAGTGTGCTCTTACTATCCAAGGTCAGAATAAAGTGATTGATCACTTGCTATCTTTCATCCCTATCCTACCTTTTACATAGAGAGACTCAAGATGCTTCTGAATTTTTTCTCTTTTCCACATCCAAATCTTTTGGTGGGAGAAGAACTCGGAAACCTGTTTTAAGCATTCGCTCCCCAAATTGCGTGTGGGCTGCTGCCTCACTTCATTCTTGCCACCGTCTAGACTATTCTGTGAGAAAATCTAGTCGTTATGTAAAAGAAACAGACCAGACGTCTCAGTTGTCTAGTATCTATTTTTAAATTGTGCAACTTTCTGTCATTCCAGTTAGCAACAACTACATGAAGTATAAAAAGATGTCCATTTTTAAACTGCTAAAACCCAACCACTTACATAAGACATGACTAATTACCAAGAGGAAACCAAACTTCCACAGTACAATTTTGCTGTCTCAAATTCATTCTCCCCATGGTCTAGCCAGAGGACCCAATTGCCAACTGTCTGACTGGCAATGCAGGGATACAAAGACTTGAGTTAAGATCAACAGTGTCATCAGAAAAAAGGCTGCTGTTGGTCCTTATTTTGGTTTGATGTTTTCTGATCTTTCTAAGATTTTTACACCTGATGATTCAATTATCTTTACACTGGGGATTACAACTGCTGGTACAGCACTAAAGTTTAAAAATAGAAAATATTTTTCTTTCCATAACATTTACAGACAAAAAACAGTACATAGCCCAGATTCTTTCACTAAAAATGACTTTCAAAGAACTGTGAGGGAAAATAAACTTCCTTTTCGTCTGTTCTCCCTAAACATGTATACCCTAATATTTTCTTTAGGGCCAGAAAAGATCAGAGGATTCTTAGCTGAAAAGGGCCCACAAGAACCAAGTCCATCTCTTAAGTGAATGGCTCATATGGAGACTGAACCCACAAACCTGATGTTACAATCACCATGCTCTAACTGACTGACTAAGTTCTCCCTATTTTCAGAAGGAAGATGATGAAAAGGCCATAATGGGACTATTTAATATATCTCTCCTGATCTGAAAAAATTTTGCATTAAATGTTTACTGCACCAAAACGTTTTTCAAAAGTAAAGAAGATCAGGTATTTACACATACATTTTAGTTATTACCTCAATAAGACCTTGGTATTTTGACATGACAAAAACGCAAGAAAAAGTCAGAAATGCAGTAAGTCACAATGGTATTATGCTCTTAACACTGAAAAAAATGTTTCTAAGATAATTCCTATTAAGCCATATGTCATGTCAGTAAATTAAACAGCAATTTTAAAGAAAGAGTAAGTAACTTCAGACCTGAAATCTTTTGGTCATGGTATTAACGGTTCAAGAAATGTTTTAATGAACTGTACTGTATGTTCTAAGTATCATACAAAACAATAAAGATGTATTTTTGCATTCAAGTCTAAAGATCAGATAGCACCATGGAAAACACCTATGTCTAGAGCTACCAGACAGTGCAGACATTTCAAGAGAACAGTATGAAGTTCTACATGGTTCCCTCTCATGTTACTTTTAAGGAATACTTCTAAGGAATGTGGTCATTTTTCAAACTATGCATGTCAACAATTTTGGCACTGCCATAGGGAACTTCATACTAAAAATACTCCTGAAACTGTTTATATGGTAAACTGTTCCCAACATAGCTCTCAGGTAGCTGCTACTTTGGCTCAGCATGACAAACTTTCCAGCACAGCTGGAAGTTGTAGTATAAAGCTTGCGAAATTTGAAGAAAGTGGAAAGAACCTGGAATGACAGACTGATTTACAGGAATACCTGCTTAGATTAAAAAAATCCTGAAAACGCAAATAAAAACATATGGCTTCATCCTTCTAGCTCTGGCAGGTGTCATATAAATATATCCGTTCTAAAGTGGGGAACAGACACTCAAAACCATGTACAGAATCTTGAAACTGCCAATTGAACTGACAACTCAAGTCACAGAAGAATCTCAGTCATGCCTGGCCAGGTACCTGGCTTCATCTACTGCAATCTACTAACTGTAAAGGATTGCTGAAGTTGTTTTAGATGTGGTGGGAAGGTATTTTTCTACCCTGTGGAAATTTTCGGCATTTCACAGGCCTTTTTATTCTGTAATAGGAAATTACCTCACAGAATCATCTGAGCTGGAAGGGACCCACAGGGAACATCAGCTCCAGCTCTTCAATGAATGACCCATGCAGGGATCAAACCTGCAAGCTTGGTGTTAATTAGTACCATGCTCCAAACAACTGAGCTAACCTCTATGGTTTAAATTCAAGGTTTCTTTAGACGTAGTCTACAAAAAATATGTTAGATACATCAGCTAGAATAGCTCAGGACTTGGGTAAATCACTTCTGTGAATATTAACAAAACTTAATTCTCCATCCCACTTCTTCCAAGAAAAGATAAAATCTGCTCTCTTGTAATGAAGATGATCTCCTCACTACTCATCCATTGGCTATTCTGTCCCACTTAGGGTTATGCTACCTTGAACTAATATTGAAACATTTCTTGCAGTAAAGACTTTATACCAGAAGGCCATTTGGTTACTCCACCCTCCAGCAAACACCGTTTGCCACAAGAGAAGGTTTGCTAGTTCTCACTGTTGGTCTTCAGGGCTTTTGTTCTGATCCAAGTACTTTCTTCTTGTAAATGTGGCATGCCTGTTCCGATAGACAACTTTGATTTTGAATATTAAATATTTTCAGACTGAAAAAAACCAAAAATCACAGAATATGTGTAATCAACTCAAAAATTTAGGAATCTCAACCTAACCAAAATAAATTGCTTTTCAAAATTATAGTTGTCAAACTTACTTCATTAATATCGACACTGGTGCAGAAAAAGCAATTTCAATATAGTCTATCTCAGTGAAATGCTACCTTATTTCATAGTATAATGCCCCAGACTTGGTTATAAAATATGACAAAATTGAGGACCTACAGGTGCATTAAACTAATTTAGAGGAACATAAGGCAAAGGTTCTTTTACTCCCTCAGACTTCAAAGTATTTTTTCTACTGGGATTTAATATCATTTCATATGATTACCTAATAGTACTACAACTAGATTTGCCTACTCAGACAAACAGTTTTGGCTCCCAATTGAGTGTTTATCAGCATAGTTTCTAATCATTGTCTGGTGGTTCTGTCTGATCCCCACAAGTTACTAGGTGACTTATACACAGTCACAGTTCACAGTTTTCTGTTTGCTCTAATTTCCTGCTTTAAAACTAAGCTCTCTTACTGACCAGAATGCTTTTGTGGTGAGTCCCAGCTTAATTTCAGCACTGACACTCGCCCTCTTTCCTTGGGCACTCTCAGAGTTTGGAGACAAGCCCACGCGTATCTGGTTACTTAATTAATAATACATCACAGTTATTTCAGAAAACGTCTCTGATTTCTTTAGGCTATAGTGTTCCTGTTAATTGTCTAATAAATATCATGCACCATAAGCCTTAAGAAAAGTGTGAAGCCTTCATACGTTCTATCTTAATACTATGACAACACAAAAGTCCACTCCATGTCTTTCTCCTGGTGTTACAAACAAGAAAAACTCTGGGGCAAACCCTTAAAAAATAATTAAAATACGGGGAGATCAGGCTCTAATTAGAAACTTACAATGGTAAGGCTCACTCAGAATTATTTTTTCATAGATTGTGTATCAATTAGAATAGAATGTGCCCATTTTAATATATTCATACATTTATTACCCCAGCTGGATGAAGCTATCAGCTGTATGATGAATCACTGAATCACTATCAGCTGTGTGGTGCCATGGGTACTTGCTAAATCCTAAATGTGAAATTTACAAAACAGCATGTAAAAAAATAATCTGGATATAGTTCCTTCATTTACAGTCTAATTCATTGGAAATAGGTCAAGCCTAGTTATAAAAAGCTTGAGCTTTGTCCAAAGTTTATATACAAATATACAAATTGTATTTGTTGATTCTTGTTGACTTTTCATGGTGGAAGATGATTTTTGGTGGGTTTTTCTGTGTTTTTGTTGTTTGTTTGTTTGCTTTGGATTTTTTTTTTTTAACCCTTCTGACCTGAAGTTGTGGGATGCGCTTTCTCTTACACTTTAGCACCCACAATGCTTGCAGCTATTGTAACACAAAGCACATACCAGCCACTGAATCTACCCAATGGGATAACTATCTCCATACAAGTAATAACACTAGTACCTGTGTACTAGCCAGGAAAACCTTGGCTGCTCTATGACTACAGCTCAGTGTGATTATTGATTTGCTGATTCTACCACATATTATTAATTTATTAATCTGTCTGGCAGCAACTTGAAACTAATTAAACTAACTTAAAATTTATTTTCCACAATTACTCTTGCAGAAGGCTAAAACCATGGAAGGAGAGGTCATCTATTATTAATGGATAGCTTCATAAATGTCCAACGAGGTTCAGTTGACATAGTTTACTAAAGTAGCTTAAATGCTTTACATTGATACAGACGCATGCCTGGAGCCAATCTGGTTCCATCTAGTGGAAGTTACTTGACTTGCTTGTAATTTAAATGCCTATAAAACATTACCAACCCTATACTAATTTACATATCCAGTCATACCGAGTAAATCATTAAAAACTGGCTAAATGTATCTGAATATAGGCTAAATAACCCACAACAGCATATGAGAAAGCAAAAAATTACTTAGGATCTCTGGAGATTGATCTTAGATCCACAGTAAGTAGTTTTTTCAGAATTAGGTTCCCTACCCCCAGTCAAGTGACAGTTTGAGACAAATTATTACTTCTCAAATGACAAGCACACCGTTGGCAGGAAAAAACAGGAACATTTTCCTAAAGGTCCTTTCTTAAGACTTGTTGCACTTGCACTTTTATATTAAAAGACTATGGTAATTTAGGAAAAAGAAGACCATAATAATTAGATAATGCTAATCTGTATGTTTACATTAGATATGAGGTGTGTATGTACCTGTGCATACTCTTACACGTGCATTCTTCCCTACTCAACTGCAAGAGATACGAATCACTGCTGTGGGTGAGGGGTGTGAGGGTGGTCTTGGTATTCTCTGGTGTACACTGCACTGCTTGTAAGCAGGTGGAGTACTTTCCAATACTTGTACTTCAACTACATGGGGAGTACCTCCCAATACTGGCCTGTCACCACCCAGCTGTGTGTACCCCACAGGTGCCTGACCTACAAAATCCATGCCAAGTAAAACTCCACACTTCAGATTTGTACCGGTAGTACATTAATATTACACTGGCCTTAATGGAGCTACTAACTCACCGCAGCTGACAGCCTGGCCAACTTTGCTTCTATGACTTCATATTTAAGAATTACAAGAATAAAAATGTCATCTGTATTTTTTTTTAACTGGTATAGAAGGTATTAACAAAATCTCTTGTAAGATGTTAGATTAGTTACTTTTGAGTTCAACTTTATATATAGGCTATATTATTTATGAATACAGTCCCACTTTTACAGCATACCAGCTGTACAGGGGTAGTTTTTTAAAATGTCTCTGATGACCACCTCACCTTCCCTGCAAACATTTACTGTAAAGCACCTTCTCAGGACTCAGAATATGACAGTGACAGCTTGCATGTATAGAGCAACATTTGCTTTTCTTCTGAATTTTTCAGCTGTGAATACACAATGCTGAGACTAACAAATTTAATTGTTTGGATCCACAGCATGAATTCCAGAACATTGGAGGTTTAGAAATGCTTGCAATATATTTCTTTTTCTTGATGACTCAAAGTAGTATTTTGTATTTAAAAATCCCAGAATGTTAAACAGCAGAACATTTCTAATTTGCCTTTTTTTGGTTTTTTTAAAATTATGAACAGAAGATTGAAAGCTACAGGTTACTTATTGTGAAAAGAAATCTGTTATGTTCTAATTGGATCTTCTGGGGAGAACAAATGATTGTTGTGTTTATAGATACATTCATTTTCTTACTTTCTTGTATCACTAGATAAAAAAAGAAATATCATCATCATCATCATAATCACATTGACTTTAATTTCTGTAAAATTTATGTAAATTAATGTTGCAGTCACATACAGAAATGAAACAGTTTTTATCTGATTCATTCATATTTCAAAAAATGCTATATGTGCTAAATTGTATTTAATTTTGCATTCTACCATGTCATACATATTCAACATCATAACTGCAGACTGAATTTTGATATGTGTTTCTAGGAGCAGAGATGGGAGGACAATAGACCCTGCCAACATATATCAAAAGGATTAGCAGTTTTTGCTACTGAAACATCATCAATTGTTTTCCAGTTCACCACCTATGGTGCAGCTACAGAAGTTTTAATAGCTAAAATGAGAATCACTCGCTCAAAAACTTCTGAAAGCCTTTTATTAGCAGATACCTACTCAGGTATCCTCTACAGCAGATCAGCCAAAACCTCCTTTCAGTCCTTGGGCATAAAATGCAGTCCTATTGAACAAGAAACACCAATGACCTGCACTTCTCCAGCTTTCAGGATATTTTAACAGGTAGCTGAAATGTTAGATGATCTGGTCAAAATTGGGGAGTGGGAAAAAAACAAACCTCAGAGAAATCCAGATAATCAAACATATCAGATTGAAGTGGGAGGGAACTGTTGAATTGTTGACCGATACTAATCTGGCAACCTTAACCACGATAACAGACTTTTATAAAAGCAACAAGCATGCCATCAAGGATTTGAGGGCAGTTGTACAAGACACCTTTTTAATTTCTGCATTCTGTGATTTTAAGAATTGTTCCTGAATTATTAAAAAAAATAAATTGTAGATAGATCTGCTAGGAGTTCAGAGCCTGTTACCAAATGCAACACTTCCTCTGGGTATCTTATACTCACATACCAAGAAGTAATATCAATGTCTGCATTCCTGTAAGCAAGAGTGATTTGGGCATTATATAAAATTGTGTGCATGCTCCAGTGTGTATGATTCTAGTAACTTTCAAGTTTAAGGTCCTTAAATGGCTTTATTTAGTTAAAACTCAGGATCTGAAATACCAAGTATTTCCTAAGGTTTGCTCCCAGACAAAATTTTGTGTGAGGAAAAAGAAATAAGGTTTTTACACATTGTAGTTCTACAAAATCCATAGCAGAATTAAGATGCAGCTTTGAAATTATGTTGTTTTTTTGCCTGCCCTTCTTTTTGGTGTCAGCTTAGGGTTTTTTCCTTGATAATCATAAATTCTGAAAATGCTTAAC
>WBND01000640.1:260930-304420 GCA_013398595.1 Tychaedon coryphoeus | reverse complement strand
CTTGGCTTTTCCTGCATTAATGTGTACACACACACACACACACACACACACACACACAGGAATGTGGGTTGGTGTTCAGTCTTTAACCAGTGATTTATACTGAAATGTACAAACTGGTAAGAAATTTCAGTTTCTGTAGGAAAAACTGAAACATGCAAATTTAGGTCAAGACATTAATTATGCTGACATTGTCTAGCAGGTTTTATTTAACATGCCATACCTGATAAAATCATGCAACCATTTTTTTCTGGCTCCCACCTTCTTGGGCAACATTATATTCAATATTGCAATGCAAACATCTCATTCCTTTGTGGTGCTTTTTGTCAATTGAATAATTTCTACTTGATGGAGACATTATCTAATTACAAACAGATGAATATTAAATTCCCTGAGTGAATACAACTCACCGTAAAGCTTGTAAATTGCAATTAAACACCTAAGCTCTTACTTGGACACTCACCTAAACTTAGAAATCCCCAAACATTTAGTGTCAATGTGAGTTAAAAATATCCAGTATAAAACACAGTTATATATTGTAATAATTCTTTTCTGTGAAAAATTTATACAATCATCCCAATCATCCCAGTGTGAGTGTAATTTCTATCTTTGCAATGAAGCCCACATAAATAACAAGATGAGTAGGCAAGGGAGAGCTGAATGTCTTTATAAATTCAAGCACTGTAGAGGGATAATCTGAAATTAACTTCACTTCAGATGATTATACAAAGAAATGAGCCCTAAAATGTGGTAAGAATTTCAACATTTCCCAAATGTTGCATTCTAATGTATAATTTCATTTAAGCTTGTGCAAATATTATTCATCAATTTATAAAACAGCATGTGCTTTAACTAGCAAACAACACTGATTTTAATAATCCTGTAAGTTTTGTGTTTTCACAGCCTCTCACCCACTACCTACAGTTTTCCCACCATTTCCTCTATATTTATTTGTAATAGAAAAAAAACCCAAACCTCTCCCTTGCACTTAAACATGCAAGCATACGCAAAATTCACTCTCCTGCCTTTTCACAGCTTCACAGAACAACTAATAAGCAACCAAGAAAACTCTTCATTTATTGTTGTTTCATCACATTCATTTGCATTTTCTGCTTATTGGAGCATTGTCTTCAGAGAACTAATGGGTTTGTCTTAGTCCCTATGAACTTCTTTGAACACACTTTTAACCATACCAAAGCTTTGTTTTCTTTTCACTCTGCAAATGAACAAAACTTTTCTTTTATTAATATTCCTAAGTAAATCCATATTCAGACTATTTGAATGTAAATGGGAGCTTTGCTGGACTGCATGTTTATCCTAGCTGTCTGCAGGATAATTGATTGACCTGTGCATGCTATGGATCAATAGCAACATCAGCAGTTTATTAACCATTTATATTTGCAACTTACATACTGTAAGGAGGAGCAAATGTTCCACTGGCCAGCTAAGCCTTATCAGTCTGCACAGATCAGGAAACCTATCCTGTGCTTCCAGGGAGATTGTGGCATTAATAATAATAAAGACCTTGGCACAATGTTTTCTAACTAATCTACATGAAGCTTCTTAATGGCTGAGAAATTCAGTGTAGAGTTGGTTAATTCCATGGTTTCAGTCTTCCAAAATGCTTTCCTCAGAAATCTAGGTTAAATGACATACAGGCAGAAGACAGATGACACTTAGTAGCAATACAATATATGATTTCAGGGAGTCTAGCTAAATCTTGGCAATACAAATACAGTAACTGACAGGAGTTTCAGGCATAAATATATATTTTTAAGTGCCTAAACTGTGTATTCAGCATTGTTGGTTTGATTTATGTCTTCTACAGAAACTTCTGGTAGGCTTACAGATACTAATTCCTTCTTTCTTTCTGACAAAGAGAAACTGCCATGTCAAATCCACATTCAGAAGCAGCTAAACATGGCATTATTGGCTCTTGTTTACAGTTACTTTAAAAGAAGATTAGTCCAAGCCCTGGTTCAGTTTTGTAGTACAGCAGAAACAGAAACAGCAAAAACTTTCAGGAATTAAAATACAAATGTATTGAACAAAATACTGTCTTCTTGACCACAATGGCTTTCATAGTTATGTCTCCAGTTATTAGCTCCAGACCTGTAATTTTGTAAGCAACATCTGCTTAGTATTTTTTAAGTAATCATGAAAAAAATATAAATTTTCATCAGTTTCTATTTCTTTGTGGTTTTTGTTTGTTTGTATGGGGTGCTGTGTTTTGTTGTTGCTGTTGTTTGGTAGTTTTGTTTAGTAACAGAGTTTTATCTTCTCTCTGCACTCTCCCTGGACTAGTTAAGTTCCTCCTGAAACAGCTCATGAACATGAGTCCTTTTATAGCTGAATAAAACCTGGTGAATCACAAGGGACAAAGATCTCTATTGCAGCATATGTAAAAGGAAGACAGCCAGTCATAAGCTGTGCTGAGCAGTATTGTTGAAAAGAATATAGCATACTGCCTCTTTGACAGGCTGAAAGAAACCACATGCCAGCTCTGATTTCAGCCTTGCACAGGAGGCAGACCATGTTCTATCTTCAGCACATCAGGAAATCAAACAGTCAAAGAAATGAGGAAAAGGGGAAGTGGGAAAGAAAGAAGGTTCAACCTGATTTTGTTGTTGTCCTACATAATATTCCCAGCTTCAGCTTTTCTCAATTTACATATTCCTCAGAGCATTAGGTGGCATTTTTTTTGCTTTTAACATGGTAACATAATTGTTCAACACCATTTAACCCACACTGTCTGGAGAAATTGTCACCCAATCTCTTGTTGCTTAAGTACTTTGGATCATCAGAACAGGCAGGTTAGTTTTTCAGCTACTTTCTGTTTCTTCTCGAACCATCTGCTTTAATTCATTCTTTAACAAAAAGCGAACTTATCTACAAGTTTCAATCAGATAAGGATTCTGTGAAAGGAATAGTGGCCTGACATTTATTCCTTAAAGATATTTGAACACAACTTTCAAAGAAATTAAGTCTCAGGTAGCAGCACGTTTTGTCCTCACATTTACTAAGGATTTCTGGAGAGGAAGGATTCAAAATTACACCACCTAGGTGGAGCTGTGACTACTATCCTGAACATCCAAGAAAAACAAGACAAATGGCAGAAGAAAATTAAAATGTTTAGATATATAAAGGACATGACAAAACAAAACAAAAAAATCATACAGAATATGCTCTTACCCATATAGTCTTTTATGCTACAAGCATAATCAGTGAGCTTGATAGAGAGAATGTATGGACTGTTCTTAAGAATACACACAGTTTTCAAAAGAAAGGTTGCTAAGTTTTACAATTTTGCATTAATATCTCTCATATAAATGACTTCTAGATTGAAGCTGATAACTGATACATCCCTGTGCTGTCAAAGTACCACATTGCCAAAATGGCACTTGAAGGTCTTAATTTACCTCCTAAAATGGTGACATTTAAAAAGTTAATGGCAAATTTTTAGTAGTTTGACTTGTTCATGCTTACTCCAGGCACAACCACATTTTACATATCTGGCATAAAAATTAGCTTAGGTTATTTTAACAGAAGTAGTTTATTTCCAGCCCTCAAATAAAATTATAGTATTTGTTTAAATGTATTTATACTGAAGCTGAACCACACTCTAAATCCCAGTTTCAAAAATACCTAGACTTCAGCAAATGACTTGGGAAGCTGAATGCAGATTCTGACTAAAACATTATGCAAAATCCTTATTCTCTCTCTCATCTTGCTAGAACAATACATGACCTTTTGATGCACATCTGGATGCATGGACGTCTTCATTACAGGCATTTACTGGTGCAGAAGGAAAAAATTTTAAAGAGACAGCCTTACACCTGCAAATGACACTATACTCACATCTTTTCATAGTACATCCAAGCCTCCTTCCCTGTGTCTGCTTTATACATGACAATAAAAAGGACTTCATCTTTTGAAGCCACATCTCATTGGCTGAATTACTGTAAATTGTTTAAAAGTAAGTTATGCAGGCAGCAACTAAACTGCATTACACTTAAGAAAGTAGGATATGTCATATAGGATCAGAGAAGAGGTTCCAACATGCTTGATATCCTCCTTCCATACAGTACAGTACTCATTCTTTAGGGCAATGTAAAAGCCTCCAGAATTTCACAAACTCAGCCTTAGTTACAGAGCTGGCAGAACCACAGAATCATTCAAGTTGAAAGAGAGCTCTAGAGTCATCTTGTCTGACCTCCTGCTTTAACAGCAAACTGAACAATGCCTTCACGACTCACAGCATCACTGAGTTGATAAAAGAACATGGAACTCTTCTAATGGCCTCCTGTAATGCATACATATGAGTTATCAATATTTCTGGACATCAAATAGCCACTATCAGGCAATACTATCTTAATACAGGTTTAGGCTGGCCTCTCCTTTTATCTATGAATGATGGACAGTTTGTCTCCATCAGCATACCCCAGCTCCTGGCAAAATATAATGTCCTTAAAGGCTTCTACAAATCATTTCATTGGGTGAGTATGACTGTGTGAATTTTATTATTTCATCTTGGAAAGCATTTCAGCTCTACATGATTCCCTGAAATTGTGGTCCTGTTACTTTTCCCCAAAATTATTGTTTCTTATCTGCAAGACAGAAAAGAGCTAAAGAGAGGTCCTGTCTCATTAAAGATCATAAAAACTTAATTTAACAAGTGCATGCCTACAGAAGATTAAAGACAGAAGACCTTGATTCCCTTGTACCTTACACCAGTATAAACTAATTTCCTTAATGCAGAAAATGAAATCTGGGACAATTTCCTAATTCATGTTTTTAGGAGCACATATATAAATCAGACTTGTGGTTCCATCCATTGACAAATCCACTTCCATCTGTGGTTTCAGTGGAATTAGTATGAAATTAAAAAGAAGAATGTAGCACCTTGACTTCCCCTCCCCTTCTCTAATAAAAACCATAAAGCATTTCTAAGCACACTAGTAACTTGATTTCTTTTTTTTCTACTTAGGGATTTATATTACCAACTATTCATTGACTTATTCAAATGAAAGGGAACTGAAGATATTCTTCTAAGTAAAGCTTTCTGTTCCCTGAAAAAGCTTAACAAGAAATGGATACTTTAGCAAGGGATCAAGGACAAGAGGCGTTTCACATTGAATGGAAAAAGAAATCTTTTATAAACAGTTTACGTTCTGCCTAGCACATATCCAGTGACTCTTTGATTGTGTACCTGCAATTACAGAGGGTAGTCATTAGTTTTAACAAAATCTTTCCAGAATGTTCTCACAGATTTGCACAATGACTTACAAAATCACTGGCAAAAGGAACACTGCCTCTTTCCCCCAAATTTCACACTCTTCAAGACTCAGATCTTCCCCAGACATCTCCCTGAGAAGGTTGTTTTTTGGACAGTTCTGGAGCAACTACTCAAGTTTTAGATCCTGACCAGAACCCTACTGTGGACTCTAGCATTTGTTATCATACCTTGCTTTTTGTGGCACAGCTGACCCTGGATGCCAGGCAGAATTGGTGCTCTTCTTCCCTAAACACTGGTTGGGTGGCTGTGAGTCACAAACATAGCACACAGTAAATGATCCATCAGCCACAGAGATCCTGAAGTGCTGAAGCAACTCTGTTTCTCAGTCTTTGTACTGCCTTCAGGGCAACAGAGAGCACTGTGACAGCATTTTCCCTCTCTCTAAAGTAAAGAATAGATGCGGAAGTTGCAAAAATCTCAGTGAATCAAAAAGCTCATAGCACACTATGAGGAACTTATGTAGGAATGCAGGAACTTAAAATAACTTAGAATATCCTTCAGCAGTTAAAGGTGAAGCAGTTAAAGAAGGGGAACATCTAAACAGTGAAAGAACCGGAACACCTGAAGATCAGAACACTCTGAATACATGCTTGCCTTTTGAAACTAAGGAGTAACTTGAAGAAAAATTATCTTATGGATTTACCTCCGTCTTTGGAAAGAAACACTTGCAGACTAAGAAAATACAATTTTGTTTACCTCATGTGATATGACAGAACAAGATGTACTTTTGACTCAGTTTTGTGATTCTAAATGTTGCTTTTTGCTGAATTGTGTCTATTTGGCCCCACAAAATGTGAGAAGTGCAGAGCATGTGAGTATCTACCAACCAAAGCTACACAGTATTAATACACAACTGCTTTTTCAATTCTTTCATTATAGCATGTCTGTAGGAAGGACAAGTAAAACTGATCTTGGACAGGTAAACTTGCATAGCAGGTTCTCAGGAGATTATTCTTATTTAATTAAATAAGAATCTAAGTATTTATGAAAAATGGCTTCACTGTGAACTACACCAGAAATATCATGGTACCTTCGAAAGGAAGAAACTGTGGTCATTAGGAGTCCCTCCATTCTCTCACATGCTGCCCCGTTTTCTGAAAGCACAGACATGTAATGAACATCCATCCCTAGGTCTCTCCTAGGGAGATGGTTTCTTTGCCTTATGAAGAAAATAAAAGTCCTGTACCTTTTTCTTCATTTTTTCTTTCACTTCTTCACTGCTCAAAGCAGGTGGAGGAGAGCACGATGGATAATTCTATAAATATTCACATACCCTGTAACACCTCTGGAGGCTGGAACTTGCTTATTTACTTCTAACTTCTATCCTCCCTAGTGGCTGAATTACATGTCCCTGGGGTTCTTCAAGTCCTATAAAATATAACTGACCAATGCCTTGCCATTCCAACTAAAAAAAAAATATAATTCTGAGAATTATATATTAAAACTGTTATGGAAGAAAGATAAATCGTAGACAGCTTGCATTCTGGAAACTCTGTGATTTAAATTTGACTGCCTTCAGTTATCTCTTAGGATCTGCCTCTTGGAACCTCTGGCATGTGGATATTTTGAACATGGCAATATCACTTCAGAATTTACAGTGCTACAACAGCCTATTTTTTTCTCACAACAGAAAGATCAGCAATAATTCCTGAGATTATGTCCTATTTCATATCAATTTAAAATATTATTTCATTTTTATCAAGATTCCAGAATTAGGTATATACCAAAGTATGTTGATGAACTAGGCATTTCCATCTGTTACGTTCACTAAAAATATGACATCTTTGAGGCTTTATCCTCTTATGAAGAAAGTAAGCCATTGCAAGAGTATGTTCTCCTTGCTAGACTGATAGCTCAGACCATCATTACAACCACTGCCATTTCAGGCCTGGCAAACCAGGGATCCAGAACAATACCCCCTACATAATTACAGCATTGGATGGTCTCAAAGCTGCTATTTGAACCTGAATTTTTCAAATACCAAAGGTCTGTCTGGCTTCTATGCCAGTCTCAATGACCAAGACTGTGATGTGTTCTTTTATGAGTCACTCGCTGCACAGGCTGCTACAGCACAGTGCCATTTTCTGAAATCCTGCATGCTGGCACTTCAGAAAGCAGCAATTGCCTCTTGAGCTGATAGAGCTGTTTCATGTCCAGCTTAGAGTCTGTGATCTCCACCAACAATGAAACAGCATTTTCAGACAGTGGACAACACTGTAGGAAACTAGCTAAGCCCAGATACTTATATACAAACTGTAAAAGTTAAAAAAAAAATCTTCAGATAAGCCCATCAAGTGCAGTTTCAAGACTCACATCTCCAGATTGGTCTGTTAGTTCATGCTCTAGAGCCCTCAGCTGCTCCAAAGATGCTACTACTTTATTTTCATATATATTCATATTTAAATACAGTTTTAAATTACAAGTTTAAGGCTAGGGCTGAATAGTGATCCATAAAAAAAATCTGAATACCATTCAGGTACAGGGATCAGAGAAAGTCTGAGAAGTATCATATGAAATGCAATGTCATTAACATTCTTTACTTGATAGTCCCATGCTGCAATGCCATGGGCAGATCTCCATTAGATTCATATCACATGACAGAAAAAAACCCAAGTCTAACATGGAAGTTAAACTTTTAAGTTTTATAACCTTATTTATTAATTTGTCTTTCTATAGATCTCCTCTCAGATTTCCGAACTGACAACTGATCTATTTTAACTAACATTTTCAAAAGAGACCATAAGACTGACACAACAGTTCTGAGTATTTTCAATAGTCTCATCTTAGAGACAATAAGCACATTTCGTTTGTGGCCTATAGCTTTTGTCAACAGTAACAATGCTTGAAAATCCACTTAATTCTTATTTATTTTAACTGAAGTTTTATACATTTCAACCCCATATCCCTATTTCTATGGTTACTAATGGCTCCATTCAACATCAAAACAAACAAAATTAGTATTTTCTTCAACAGCTCTTTGAAATATCTGGTTTCTAGAGCATCTGTTCAATGCCTCTAAATGAGAGCCATTGCCTTTAACTGGGATGGGTTTTCTGGCATGTCCAAACATTTTAATAATTCAAATTCTACAGATAACCAATGCAACCTCTAAAGCTACTTTAAAAATACCTCTTATCCATGTCACTAGCTTCTAACTAAACTGTATTTCCATGTCAGACAGGTAATGGTACTTATCATATTTATACTATTCTTCTCATGACTATCAATCAATTCACATACCTAAATCTTTATCTCAAGACTGTGGTTTTCAGATTTGTATATTAAAGTTAATATAGTAAGAAAAATTTCTTTATTAAACAGTCCTGAGCTGAAAGAACAAACATATGTTACAGAAAAATAAATAAACATTACAGAAAATTTATATTTAAAGGCTTGATTTTATTCCTTCCTTGTTTGGCTTCTATCTGCTGGGAGATATAGAAGTGTATGATGTCTTCTTGAGAAAGAATGTTTTGGGAGAATGAAGGGGATTAGGTATAAAGTATTGGAATAGAAAAGGCTGCTGTTTTCACTTAAAAAAATGGGATGTTTTACCTCGTACTCTGGGTTTCCAAATTGCCAAGCTTGTGATGTGCTGTCACAACTTATGCATGACTGACTGGTTACGGAGCTTGCTGATCTATAGGGAGAGGTGAGATTTTGTCACTGTGCATAAGCAGAGAGGTAAGTCAGATATAGTGATAGATCTATTCTTTGCCTAGGTTCATATGTTGCTATATTATGGTGGCTCAGTGGCTGACAAATCAAATTCTGAGCCTAGTTTTGTGGTTGAAAAATCAGGAAAAAGAGATAGGCATGTCCTGACACAAACACTTTCCGTAGAAAAAACCTCTCACAACCTCTGTAGTGTTGTGCTCTATCCTCTAGGGTAGCCACAGTGATTTCATAATCTCCTCCTGCCCCTGCAGTTCACTCACTACACAATCCAGCACAGCACAATGTGGAAGCAGGTATCTACCTCTCCTGGGGCTGTCAGTAGTGAAGATATTTTGTACAGCTAAATGTGTCACTCCCAAAACACACAAAAATAGTAGCATAACACTGTAAAGGAGAACCTGGAGATGGAGAGCCTTCATGCTGTGTTTGCAGTAGTGAAAAATGGCCGACTTCACTTTTTAAGGCTTACCTTAAAACTGCAGAGCCATTCCTACAAAAAAAGCAAGCCCTGAGCAGGTTACACAGACAAAACCACCCCATTTAGAAGCACTGTTACTGAGGCATTCAACCTGCAATCACTTTGGATAACACTGACTTTTTGAGTGCAAGCATTGCCACATACCAACATAACTCAGTAAACTGACATACAGTTTATGCCTCCCCAGTAGAGAGTTCAGGTAGCAGCAAGAATTAAAGGAAATCACAGCCTCTGCTCAAATCTGATCCCCCCAGGCAGGAGCTCATGTGACGTGCAAGAAGAAGAGCCCTTCTTGTGTCTCCAAATCTACCCTACCCTGAGGAGATGCTGTGAAGTCTCTGCTAAGGATGCTGGTTACAGCTTACAGAAAACCACATGCAGCATCCACTCAAAGTCAAAAATAAAAACACACAGGAGTGAAAGAAGGGACAACAGTATGAATAGGGATATGCTGTGTGCTGGCATATGTAATGCTCTATTCCTGACCTGCATTCTCCTATCTGTTCTCACTTTTGCAACTGGTCCTGTGATTCTCTCCAGTGCAATCGTTCCAACATGTGCTTTGTCAGAACTTTTGACCATAGGCCAATTAGACCCAAAAGCTGAAAAGTAAACTTAAATACTTTAACCAAAAAAGCACATCAAAATCACAATTATCTTGCAGCTAGAGGTAAATTTCAATAGAACTGCTGTGGCAATAAAACTGATGAAGTGAGGTGAAAGGCACATGAGATTTACATAAGTTTTTCCCAATCCTTCTCTGTGCTTCTTCCAGAAGACACACTTGAGACCACTGGCCTAATGTAGGAGACCCTCTTCAGGGCCTTTAGACAAAGTTATCTATGCCTTTCTGTGCAATTTGACTGCGGGTCTCCTATTTGTGGCACTGCTATATAGTCTCAATTATTATCTCTAAGCTAAAATAAAGGAATATCTTTAGAAATATAGTATCCACTCTATCAAGTGTATTTAATCATACAGCTTAAAGGCTGCTTTTTTGCTGATGGACAGAACACTCCATTCAGAACATCATGTTCCTTACCACTCATCAAAAGAATAGCAGTAGACTGTATTTTACCCTTTTTCCCACTAAGCAATAGTAGCTGTATTAATTTTCATTTCTACGGATTAATGTAACTTGTATGTAGCAGTTTGTAAGGATGGGACAAAGAACCACTGTTCCTGAATGATTTTTCCAGACTTGACTCTGACTTGCGGCTTGATCTGGGGCAAAGCATTTACCACATCATCCACATGGACAACTGTGATAGGGCTCCAGGAGTAAATTCAGCACAGCTGGGATGATTCCCACTGCCTGAATGTCCCTGCTAGTCTTCAAAGGAGAGACCTTGCTGCAAACATATTGCACAAACTTGGTCATTGGTTTGCTTGATGGTTTGTACGTAACTGGGAGACCATGAAATGGGCCAGTCACTCACCACTATGGTATAGTTGAAAAGCAACGTAACTCTCTGTTGCCACAGAGTGAAATAACCACTGCCTTCACATTTGAAGCACAATAGTGTTACAAACATTGTATTGCTCACAAGAGGTTTTATTTGGGGTTCCACTGGAAGTAAAGAGAATGCAGGTTTGTAATAAAATTAGCACAACCCCCGAAACACACCATAAACACGGCTCTTCTAGTCCTCCAACAAATCCTGAATGAATAAAATACTGCACATTTTCAGTTCTCCTGAATGCAGCAGCAGCACCAACAAACAGTAAACTTGTGAAAGGTTATTGTTACGTGTTGTGCTGTTCATTACAGAAATGTTTGTTTGTTGTCGGTGTCTATTTAATCATGCCTGTTATGCTGGGTTTTAAAGCTTAGCAAATACTTTACAAATCCACTCTGGTTTCAGAGAGGCTTGTTCTTTGTGAAAGCTCAAATGATTGGATTCATCAAGGGCAAACTCCATATACAGTGCAGGCCTAATCTTTCTGTGTACTGCAGTATGATAAAAACCAAGGTGGTGGGAAGTCCATCAAGGAGACCGAGGTTATCCTGTCGGTTTTGTTGCAGTACCTTCTTATTTTTTTTTCATATGGAACTGAACACTGTGCTTGACACATAAAATAGCTGTCAAATACAGAAACCTATTCTTCCTGAATATTGCAACTGATATGCGGTGCCACATTTAACCAGAGCTTATTGAGTCAACACACAAGAATAAGTTCAGCAAAAGGATTTGTGTATAAATATATGTATGCACCCTAAGGGAACATGATGCAGTTTTCCAGAAATGTGGCACATGTATGATGACACAACTTAAAAAAGAACAGTTGTCAAATCTACGGCATTTTTGATTAATGAAAAACTTCCATTGTTTTGGTTTTGATATAACAGAATAAATCACTAATCAATGGTTCAAACAGAGAGAATGGTGATGGAACGTGGCCAAAACATGCCCTGAGATGTGTCTATATAAACCTCTCTATACCTGTACCTCTGTGTCTATATAAACATGTATACATACATATATTATACATTATATTATACATATTATATTATTACATTATACATCTTATTTATAACTGTATACATATACATAGATACCCACACAGATAATTTCAAGTAGGCCTTTCTAGTATGGCAGCAGATTTTCTCTGAACCTAGAATTTACCAGTGATTAGATCTTAGCAATAGAGAATATTCCCATTTCATATTGTGCAATATCAGTAGATGCATCATTATATGCACTGTATGGGGTTTTTTTTTTAAGACTTGACAAAAGATTGGGAGAGCAGCTAAAGAAAAGTAGCCTTGACAGAATGCACAGCCTGGAATCTGGTTGCAGCACACCAGATCAGTTTATTTTCAGCTAGAGAAACAGCATGTCAGCTTGGCTAAGAAAGGTCACAGGGATTTCTTTATGTAGTGCTAGCTTTAGAAAAGTTTAAGAGCTACCAATAATCTCTAAACCCATGCACTCCAACATGAGCTGAGACAGTATTCCCAAGGTAGACTATTTCAACATACAAGTGGCTCGCTCTATGCATGTGACTTAGACTGACTGACTCTCAAGGACTGTGTGTATGGGGGGAGTGGGAGATCCTCAGACCACTGAAAAAAACTGCTGCTTTTTAAGGTCAAATAGTGCAGCAACTTTTGATGTGAGAAGTTTGTAATTTCCACATTTTCCACAGAAATAGCAGAGAGCCATAGATGATCCAGCCATTCCTTAAAATGTAGAATGTCTCTAAAAACATACCCAAACCAAACACAGAAAACCCCTTTGTATTTCAAAATAATTTGCATCATGCATACTTGGAGAGATTTTTCTTCAAAACGCTTGCAGGACTGACACCTAACTATAAGCAAAGTACTACTATACTGAAGTATTATATTGAAAAGTACTAGTACCCTGGGATTATTATGTATACAAATACACACTCTCTCAATATATGTGTATTTATTCATATACCTGGGTGCTTGGTCTAATTTCCAAATTACTCTGTACCTTCCACTGAAAATGTTTGTTTACATTAAATAAAAGACTATCTGAAACCAGGAACATTTGGAGCTGACCTTACTGTTGTCATTCTCTGAAGATTAGTAAACCAATCTGCATTCAAGAAGTATGACATATTCCCATCTATATTTTATATTCTATATGCTCTATATAGTGAGAAAGAAAACTCCCAAAACCCCAAAGCAGGTGCTAAAAGCAACTAGTGCAACCACTAGGCAGTTCAGTTTGATTAGTTGTCATCAGCTTGGTAAAATAATTAGAAAAAATGCCAGTGTGCTGCTTGTCAGTTTAGAGCTATAAAGAGCTGTTAGCTCATACTGATAGACAGAACTGCTCTTTCCCAGTACAGCAAACGCAGAAGTACACTATAGCAAAGCCATAAATATTAATATGATCATCAGGTTTACCACTTAGGAGTGTCACCTTGTGATTAATGGGCTGAGAGCCTGTGAGCTGTAAAGCAAAGCTGAGCTGAACAAGATGTGCTTGCAGGCTGAAATATAATTTCTATTGCACATTTTAGCACATTGGCAATTAAAAAAAAAAAAACTATTAATCATCATATACAGAATGATTAACTGTTTTGTGCTAGCATACGGAGGAAGACTCCTCTTCCATTTCAGTCAACTCACTACAAAAAATCTTTCATGCACAGGCTAAATTCTTACTTGCTCTGTGCAGATACTAAAATTGCACTGGTATTTTTGGCAAAAGTCAGTTTTTGCCAAATTTTCCAACAGACAGGCTCCTCTTTCCTTACTGACTGCTTCTTCAACTGTACTAGGTTTGATCAGTGCATGTACACTTATAAAATCTCATATTTACATGCACAGGCAGACTCAAACATGGTGACACATCCAAATTTCAGGAGATTTCTAGAACCTTCTGAAGCCCTGAGTGTATGCTGTTGGGTGAAGGGCTACTTTATATAGTAGGCTTTATGTAAGACACCCTTTATGAGTCAGACTTCTCACAATACAGCCACTGTGTGTACCAGGAACCCGCAGAGGCTCAGCTTCATGTCTGAGCTATTTCATGCAAGGTTTATCTATTTAAACAGTGGGATCTTAGAGCTTTTGTGGACTATTATGAGAGGGATTGAGATTACTGATTTCATCACCACAAAGCTTCTAATGCCATGCAAAAGAAATTATTGCTGCAACACTGTAACCTCTTTTTAATATGGATGTATTTGCCAATAGAAAACTTAATTTTGTGTTCCTTTAAAAAAAACATATTATTTGATATCAAATATCTAAGTCTTGTTTACTACAAAGCTTCCTATAAAACGAGAGTCACAATGTATTCCTGCAATTGCTTCCATCTTATTTTCTGAAAAGGTTAAAAACTCTCTAAAGACAGTGTGGAAAAATGAAATAATGATGACAAAGGACCCAACTCGAAAAATTTGTTCTTTTTACTTATTCCATGTCATCCCCATTGGCCAACCAAACAAACCAACCTCACAAAATAACACGTATTTCAGTGTTAGCTAGTAACAGCCATACCACATTCACCAAAGCTGATGTGCTGCGTGAAACAATCCAATTATTTACGACAATAACGTGTCATGTATCAGCTAAAACTTCTTTTCTAATATATCCCCATATCAATTAAGAACTGGAAAATTCCCGTACTTTATATAAGACTGTAAGAAACACAGAGAAGAAATGTGCCCAAACCGTTTCTCACAGATTTTTCCCAAGTGGTGTTTCAGCCTCTGGCTAGTGGACTGCCTCAATACTAGCAGAAGAAAAAGAATGCAACACCACACTTGTTTTAAAACAGGGTTGAAAATAATTACTACTATAAGCTTCTGTGGTATTTCTGTGATACTGTTCTGCCATGTGGAAGTCTGGTTTAGAAGCAAACATTGGTTTCTGTAGTTCAGCCTTCATGATACACACCATGCATCTGTGTTTGTACATGAACAAGATGGAGAGCTAGGATCTGGATTTACACTCACAGACACTGAAATGTAATGGCTCATCCTCCTCCACATAAAAGTGACACATGCATTTGAAACCTGGAGTCCATGCAACAGCTGGGAAATACTTCACCATTAGCAGTCTGGAAACTCATATTTAGGAATTAGTGTCCACACAATCTTAAATGAGGAACATTAATGATAATATTAAGGCCAATAATTATTTGGCCGTTAAATGAGGAACGGCCAATGTTTGGTTTACCTTCAAGACAATCAGTAAGGAAGTTTATGATTATCCTTTTAGTATGGTAAAATTTTTTCATATCTTTGCATATAGGCACATCTCTTTCCTTCCCTTTGTTGCTTCTCAGGGCCACCTTATGTAGGTGCTATTGGTGATCATTAGGGTGAATCACCCATCTTGCTTTTTTTACCAAGGTATTCAGGGCTTCTCTGTAGCCAGGCTCTTTGTTAGTGCTAGAAGCACTATCGTGACACAAAAGCACTGTGCAGACATTGTGTAAAGAATTCACTTTAAATGTGGCCTGAAAAGTTGCAGGAACTTTGGGTACATGTCTGTAAATGCAAGCAGAGACCTCACAGACAACTCCTAGGTTACCATGTCAAAATAGACCTGTTCTACCGAGATCTTCCTAGTTTCCTTTATCTCCATGAATCAATAATTCCTAATTCCTTACAGAAATTTTTTCTTATATCAATGAAATACTATCAGTCTTCTAAAAGGCAAGAATTTTGTTTTTATTCAAGAGATGATTATAGGTCTTATTTAAGCCTCTCATATATTACTCACATATATATTACTATCATGAGTAGTTTTCAGAAGCAAGTTTTCAGATTTCTTAATCTTTTTCCTCTCGCTGTAGCATGTATTTTGTTGTTGTTCTGGGCTTTTTTTCTCCTTCTTTAAGCAACTTCCATATTTTGAACTAATTTTAACATGAACAGTTTCTTATTAATTCTCCTCCCACTATTTTGAGTTCTATCCTGCCTGAAGTCGTCTTGCTGTCAAAATACTAGTTTCAGTTGTGTCCCCTCTCTACTTGCAGCATCATCCTGGATCCTTTGCACTCAAGGTCTACTTGTATGCGAATATCAAACTATGTGAATCTGGACAACAGAATCAAGCACCAAGAGCCAAATTATTAGTCATTTAGTTATTCAGTCACAAAATGCATAGCATAATAACAAAACCAGTACAGTCTTACTGAATAATAATGTCACAGGTATTTATACAGCATTATTTTAATTAGTCCATATTTTCCCCGTAACAAAACTAGGAAAGCAATTATAATATTGAAACAACTCAGATTAGTTATCTAATTGCAGACTGGCAGGTCTTTGAGCGTGGCCAGTATTAAAATACTGTTACACATCATAGCATTAGATAGTGCATTCAGTATTACAAATATTTAATATTGCAATACTCACTTTGTAAAATGGCACATTCTGCATTTTAAAGTAAGTTTTCAATGTGCATGTAATAACTTTTTGTCCTAGCATTACATATGTAGACCCCACAGATTCATGGCAGAATATAATCTTTATTGTGATTGCTTTAATATTCATTGGACATGGTCTGTACGTATGATAGAGATTGTACTCTACACTACGTTTTTGAGGTCACTGACAATACTTTTGAAACGTAAAATACAATGCTTAACAGGGGATAGAGAAAAACAAACTTCCCTTTAGTACTGACCAACACAAGTTCAGTTACACAGAAATAGAATTACATTCTACAGTATAAAATGAACCTCAGTAACCTGAAGAATAGAAGTTGTCTGAAAAGAGGAATGCTTGAGAAATAACCAGAATACTCCTAGAGTAAAATCTCCCTTATGAAAGGTCAGAATCAAAATTTAGTGGGGAGCATCTAAATAGGAAACCTTTCGAAAAACATGTAGATATCAGCAAAGTCACTTGAGTCTAGGATTTTGGTTTCGATTTTTTTCCCCCTTGTATCTTCTTAGCAAAATTCACCTGACAGTCAATGCCTCAGCGGCTCAACACAGCTCAAGAGTAGTCTTCAGATGCAGGAGAAAAAGACACATGGCTACCTGATTGACACCTAATTTCCCTCATGCCATGGGCTTGGACTCAAAGAAGAGAAAGTCAGGCCCTAGATCTCACCCAAGAGGACCAATAAGGCAGAGGTGCTACATGACACACCATACCCCATATGGTTTCAGGCACACAGCTGGCAGAACTGGGTGTCATGTAGGTTAAAAGTCTTTTGTACATAAATAAGCTACCCAAGGAAAACCTTTCTGTGTAAAATTTAATGCCTGTCTCTCATGATAAAGAAGTTGAGGATCTGGAACAGTAAGTTCAAGAATGGATGTGTCCACCCCTTGTTCTAGGTGGGAAGTCTGGACACCCAGGCAGTCTGCATCTAACCTACTAGAGAAAGCTTTTTTTATGTCTTCGTTTGCCCCTGCACACTCTAAATCAATCAAAAGTATTTGTGGGCTTTCATTTGGATTTTTGTTGTTTTGTTTGTTTGTTTTTCATAACTGACAGATTTCCTGTTATTTGAAGTACAATGCCTCGAGTAAAGTTTAATAACTGTCTCAAGAGAGCTGTTCATTTATTCAGAGGGAAGCCAAACAATGTTTGTTCAATTTTTAATAATAATCTCATTTAGATAATAAAGCTACCAGAAAAAATGCTCTTGGGAATATGCAAGTATCAGAAATTACTTACAAACCAGCAGAAACAACAGAGTCACAATGTTCTGAAAACAGAGCACTGGCAATCAGAACCCTACGATGCACAAGACGTATCTGCAAATTATGTTTCACAAGGTTTAACTACCATCCACAGCAGTGGCTTTGTAACCTGTGAGGCTGAAAGCTGCATAGTTAAATTCATGGAAATTCCCATAGAAGCTTGGCAACTGTCATATTTTTTCTAAAAATTTAGGCATCTAATAGATAGAGCAGGAAGCTTTCTAAATACAAACATAGATAAAGTAGCACAGTGGGTGTTTATGCCCTTTGAGAATTCTGTGGCTACACCTCCATGGAAATTAGAAGCCCACACTCCAGTCACTTAGAGTAAGACTATACACAGATGGTTCTGCAAAATTCACACTAAATTGCAAATGACTGGAATAAGTATTTGGGCTCTAAGTAATCTCTGCCAGCGAAACAAACAAGATTTGAAGCAGCTTCCTTTCATACTACTGCCCTCAAGTTCTCCAAAACAGCAATTTTGTATGTGCTTACAATGAGCATGGCATGAAGTCTGTGCATCAAGGTAAGAAAAGAACAGTTTTATTTTGTTTGCTTGTTTATGAATGTTTTTTTTTCTGTTCTAAAGCCAGCAACCCAGCAACCACTGCTGGTGCCAGAAAATGTCTAATACAGCCCCTTTGGTCATAACTGAAAAATTAAGTAAACATCTGTTCAATTAAGCATAAGATTACTAGTCCAGAATTAAATTTAGGGGGTCTAATACTGAAAGGTGCTGATCAGTCCCCTTAGAGGCACTGAGCAAGCTCCTGTACCACAGCAGCAGGTCACAAAACAACTCCTCATGACTACTATGTACCACTATGGTATAATATTGTCATATTTTCGTTATTATTTGAATTATTTTTTTTCTTTTCTTTGTTTGTTATCTGCCTGTGTGCAGCCTTGTGAGAGAGTTTTATACACATAAGACATTAAGAAATACCTAGAAATATTTTCAGAAATTATTTTGGGGGGGAAAAAAAAAAATTTAAGTTTCTTTGTGCACCTTTCACACTCACTTTCCAAAAATAATTTAGGAAAAAGCCCTAACTGACTTCCATTAAAAGTTGATTTTAAAGAAATATGAAAGGATATTATGGAATTTTGAATTTATGAATACTTAGACTAGGAAGTCACTTGTTAAAAAAACCTTAATTAGTTTAAAAATGTGACAGATTTTTGAAAGAAAATGAACCCACCTGGAATTTTAAATATCAAATATTAGGAAAAAACACCTAATGCCCACTCTAGAGACTTTAGATTATTTATGGGGGAAACTTAGCAATGAAACATGCATAAATGACAGAAACTACAGTTTCATTTTGTGTAACACAGGCATTTATTTTGTTTTTTTCTCATTATTTTTTCCAACTATGTGAACTACATGCTTGTTTCTGCAATTACAACATACTGAACTGATCACTGTGATTTAAGTTAGACAATTTTTTTTTAAATTACAAAATAGAAATCCATTGCTTGTTTAACATTCTTAGTTACTGGTTATTAAAAACTGCATTTCCACCCTTAGCTTTAGAATCCACCTAGTTAAGAGTCTGTCAAGGCTCACTTACATTGTCTCTAATTTAAGAGAACATTAAATAAGCCTTGACAGACTCTAAACACCCATCTTAACTGTGTTACATATTCTACCATACTACATGCATTCATGGAACTTGGAAACCTATTTTTTCAAATTTCAACCACGTTTCTAACTTGAGACAAGTAAATTTATGAGTTATTTCTAGTATTGCAGTTGAAATGGAAAAGGGAAAATTCCAGCTTCCTCATGGTATGAAAAATAGTGTATCTGCTGAAAAGCTAACGTTAGTAATTTGACATGAAGAAAAACAGTATTAGGTCAGAATGAGAGGCAACTAAGAGCATATCTTTCCATATTCCCACACCCTGAGTTGAACAACTTGATCACTTTACCACCCCACTAAAGCTTTATTTTGGCACAACAAAATCACTGCAATGGGAACTCTTTATGTACAAGGAGAGGATAAAGTGTTAGAAAATACAGACACATACATGAATTACCAGCCTGAATCTATTCTCCATAAAATAGCTTCTGAAGTCAAATGAGACATGTAAGAAACATAAAGGGTATCTGTGTAGCTCTCTTGATGATGGTAACAATTATCACAATGCAGGTTCTCCTGTGCCAGAGTAAATACTCCAAAGCTATTAGCCAAACCCCACAGATTTTAATGAAAATTCGAGAATTCCCAGAGACCTTGTGACCAATTAAGGAAAGCAATGAAGAACTGAATGCTTGTGCAGCTTCAAAGTTTTTAGTATTAAAACGCTAATAATTTCAATTATACACAATTTTGGTTAAAATAAAAATAACATTAAAGAAACTCCACCAATGCGATGTGGTGAAAATGCAAACATTTTGATAACTTTTCTATGGTTCTCTTTCAAAATATTAATGGCCTGCAAAAAGGTCTTACTCTGTGCTGCACTGAAGGCAAAAGGAGTAAATGAGCCAAAAATGCAGGGAAAGACTCCAGAGCCTTTTTATGTCTAATGAGCCAAATGTTTGAGACATGATTCTGGGAGAAGTCCAACAGTTTATTTAGGGCAGTACACTAACATCAAGTAAAGGCAATCAGGTATCAGATGACTTCTTTATGTGGTTTGTTTCAGAAGAATTACAACAACTTTTCAATTTGGCAAATTCTTATTGCCACCCTGCCTAATTCAGTAGGAATTTCTCTCCTTCCCACAACTTTTCCTCTTCTTCTCGTAATCACTCTTCATTTGTATCAGTGGGTAATATGGTATGGGGGAAAAGTGGTGACTGCATTCAATTTCAGCCAATAATGTTAGAATGCCCCAAGGGAAAATCTCCTATCTAGTAAAAGAAAGTTAAAAAATACCCTAACATTGACCTAATGACGTGCAGATCCCAGCAAGTTAACAACCAAACATCTCAGGAGCACAGAAATTGTTACTCTTACTTTACAAAGGAATAAGGCTGAAATGTAGCAGGGTAAAGAACATTAGATAGGTGAATCCTGTGCATCTTCTGAACATACTGCCCAATACTTCCAGTTACGTGAGAAAATTTGGAGAAGAGCTGGTAATTCAAATACATGTATGAGCAAGAACACAGGAAAAGGCTCAAATTTTATTGGCTGAACTCAATTACGAACAGCTCAGTTAGCGGTCCCGCACTGACATAGGACAGGAATTGGCAAAATGACCATGATATGATAAAGCATCTTAAATAACACAGTATAAAAAATATCACAGGGTGTGATGTACATTGAAAGGTTTCAGGAAATTGACTTTTCTTTGTGGAGAACTAGCAGCAAAGATAGTCTTCTTACCAAGTGCAGTTCAGGCATACAAGTGAATATAGCAAACTTAAGAAGTGGCAAAATATCCATTAAAATAAAACACCAACAGAAAGTTTACAAATAAAAGCAAGGGCAAAGAGACAATTGAAGCATTAATACACTCTTATTACAAAACCCTAGAGAAAATGGATTTTCCAGACTAGAGGTTCAAATAAAGGGTATTGAACAGAAAAATTTATCATTCGAATACTTCAGGCTACTAGAGATGTCATGATGTTACTATTTCATGTAGTGACACCAGAATTTGGGACATTTGATACATCTCTTTTGGTCAGAAACTCTGTTTTTTTTCACAGACTACAGATGTTATATGTCTGATTGTGTTTTGATTGTTTAGTTGTATTTCCCCAAAAGGAAACCAACACTACAGAATATCTTTTAAAAAGTAACAAAGAGCAGACCTAGCTGGGTATGCAGTTCATTAAATTTCTTGTGATTTATTTAGTAAATGTTGCCAGCATACAGAAAGGGATGTTATCTGTTAGACCATGTATCATCATTGCTGGAGAGAGACATTAGGATACAGTTTCCAATTGGTCCATCACAAAAGCACATCTGGGATAAGAGAAGAAACAGAGAAAACTGCTGCTAACCTAGGGAAAAGATCAAAAGAAGCAGACTAGAGGCCTCGCAGGACACATTCCATAAAAGGTTTACACAGCAAAGTAATTACTACATGGTTAAGTACAGTCCTATTGCCTGAAATAGCAGGTGAAGTGTATTGAGGAAAGGGAAGCTAGAGAACAGCTACAGGCTTGCACTGGCAGTGCTGTACTGAAGGGATGGGGGCAACACAAAATACAGAGCTAGGTTTGCGATGTTACCACAGCTATGCATAATTTCAATAACAGTCTTAAGCAATGGGAAATAGACTTTTACTCAAACATTACCTAAGTAACAGCAGAGAAGTGATGTCCAAACACAGGCTGTGCTGCACATGTTGTAAATGCTTCCCAAGAAAGAGACATCACTGGCAGAGGAAAAATACTTGGGTTCAAGTTTATTTCAAACCTCAACAAAGTACAATGTCAGAAACAGCTGGGAACACCCAAATAACAGCAGAAAAGATAAGAAGATTGCTGAAGGGAAAGGACCTAAAATAGTGAGAGTCACTGAAATAACTTGGTAATGCAAGGAAAAGTGTTTGGAGACAGAGATAAGAAGAGAAAATGTAAGGAATACACAAGCAGAACTCCATATTGCATCACTCATTCCTGCATGCAGACATTGCTCTGAGTATTAAAAGTGGAGGGAAATCACCAAGAAGAAGATCACAAATTGATTGCTAGGAGCCAGGCCTTATTTCTTTCAGAAGCAGAATTTAAAACAAAAAAACCCCACCTTCAGTTATCTGTGTTGAAGTCAGCTATACAGTACAAATGACCAATGTATCTTGGGATACCCTCTGTCTTTGTCTTACAATTAGCAAATTGAAAAAGACTGAGTGAATTTACTCAGAATTCAGCCAGAAGGATCAAGTTTAGTTTACATAAGAGAATAAATTGGCTACCTAACATTTTAGGAGAAATCACAATAAATCCCCTTTAAATTCAGTGAAATATCTTTATTGTACACAGGAAACAAACTGAGGGACAGAAATAACAGATACTTGGAGATGAAAATAAACCTCGTGTTCAGTAATACTTAATCTATTGTCTCCAGTTAATTCAATGGAGACTGTTTGAAGAACAACCTGATTCACAGGATGGCCCACAAACTCACATGCATTAACTTGATTACGCTCAGCAGTACCTTGGTGATGGGATAGGACAAGAAGTGACTGAGATCTCAATCCTGCTGCTTTCCTGCTAACCCACTGCCCACAGCTAGGCCTGCTGCTAGTGGCAGAACTACCCTCTGGGGACAGCACTGTCCTGCGCTGCAGAAGCTGCTGCTGATCCACACCACTCAGCCAAACATCTGTGCCAAACCTGAGTTTGTGAACTCCATGATCACTGTGGATACATACACCATACATAACTGGGAACTGAGATGCTTTGCCTCATTACACTGCATGGAAAAAAAAAATTGTGGTAACAAAACACTCCAAACAAAATAAGCCATCCTTATCCAGCTTCATTTTTCAGGACTTTGATAATCCTTTAACATCCTAGTTTAATGTTTGGCATCTAAAGTTGTATATTTAGAAGACACCCTCATCATTCCATTGAAAGTGAATGATGACTTTTTATTTTGACACAGATATCTTAATTATTGTATTAAAAAAAATTAATACAACTCACCCAATTCATGCAAATTATCAGCTGGAGATAATTATCACAACTTCAGCATTTTCAACACAATAGTGATGATGAATATAAGTTGAAAACCCAGACAATTATTTTTAATGCTGCACAGTATGGTAGCTAAAGCCTATACATGTTGAGGAATAGAGACACCATAACATTCACCTTTATGAACTCACAGAAGTTTCAAAGACATTATGAGGGGTCATTAATATTCTCAGTTTTTCCTCATATCACTGTTTAATTTTGCACTACCTGTTATTTAGTTAAAGAAGATCAAGGGACAATGAGCATGGTTCTTTAGCATAATCAACAAGTCTCTTTAGGAGGAAGATCTCGGTTCAGTTCCAGACTCAGTAGCTACTTTATCCAGTTATTTTCCAATTTGGAAAACAGATCCAAGATTTGAGTATGTCAACTGGATGTTCAGTCTTGCTCTCTGAGGCTAAAGGAACATGCTTGCCCTATTTCTGACTCAGTGAATCTTTGAAAGTATTATAAATGAGGAGCATCTGTGGTCAGTATATAGCTTGCTCTGTTAGGTATATCTTTGTTTATTTATGGATTTGACCCTCAAAAGAGCACAGTGCAGAGGAACACTCTCTGCACTGTATGGACTATGCTGAGAGATACAAACAGCAGCAGCAGAAAATAAGAACTTTTAATTTCTGGAGAAGTTAAATGTGGAAAGCAAATGGGCTCACAGAGCTTAAGGATTCTGCAGCCAAAAAGAGGCTTTTAGAGTCATAATTTTGTAGTTGAACACCCATCACATGTGCCAAACTGAATTTATAATGATTTGGTGGATAATAATCAAGGTTTTTATAGCATCAGAAATATATTGATGTATTTGCACCAGCACAGACTTACCTTCAAAATCAGTAGCTTTACAATGAAATCAGTAATTTCTTTCAACATACCTAACCTTTATGGAGACAATATGAGCTCTCTAAACCTACCGAAGAGCTATGTATGTCCAGGATAACCACTGAGTAATTTTGCGGACACATTCTCAATGATGAAAACATTAAAGCAACTAACTTAATCTCATTAGAAAGCCTTCACTGCATGCATCATCTTTGGAGACTCAGGTTTAGAGAACACGACCATGAGAGCTGTGTCTAGTGAAAAGTCGTATTTTAAAAAGCTAGAGCTATGGAGGAAAAATAACCCATGTACAAGGACAAAAGCTGACATTTGGAGACTGAAGAATAAAAAGTAACTGAAAGTAGAGAAGAATGCAGAAACATCAAATGAAAGAAAGAGACTAGTAAAAGAGAAATATAGGTGAAAGCAGAAGAAAACTGGAGCAGATGGCTGAAATGCTTTATCAGAGGTTGACAAAAAACATTTTGGCCCTAATTTATCCTTTTCACCTGGTTCCTGCAAATTTAGGTTTGAGAAGCAGTCCTCAGATATGCAAGCTAATGACTTAGCT
Source organism: Tychaedon coryphoeus (assembly GCA_013398595.1). Lineage (NCBI taxonomy): Eukaryota > Metazoa > Chordata > Aves > Passeriformes > Muscicapidae > Tychaedon > Tychaedon coryphoeus. The sequence continues at coordinate 279,760 of WBND01000640.1, read as the reverse complement.
TCACCAGAAACAGTAATATTCTCAGAACAGAGTGAAAATGGGGAACAAGGACCTCCTGCTTGACTTCAAGCTATGCCTCCCAAACGTACACTTCAGAAACTTTTAACACAATTGTTCCTCTTAACTTTTTCTGGTTAGAGGAGGTATCAGAAAATCATCGTGAGATGGTGAGAAGCCTCCTAATGACACTTACGCACTGTTGCCAGAGTGACTCTGTCTTGAATTTGAAATTCTGAAGAATGTTAATGAGTATTCCTTACAGACAGTAGACTCATCAGATTACCTCCTGATCTCCCAGTTTGTTCTTTGGGTTTTACTGAGCAGGTGAATATGATGTTCATCAGTGCAGTTGCCTTCTGTATAAACCCTAATTTTGCTTCTTCAGCTTGGTTAAGTGCTTGACTGATCTACACACATGAAAAAAAAAAGGAGCAGAATTCATACCATGCAGCTACATGAAGGCCAGCATTAAAATAATACCTGTTAGCAGGGTTCTGACATACACTGCTTTCACATTGCCTATTTGTGTTTAGATGGTCAGAGCAGCTCTGTCAATCACAGTTTATTCTACAAGTGTCCCATGGGACTCCTAACAAGTCCTACTCAATTTGCAAATTTAAGAGAATCTAAGACATTACATAGCAGTGTGATGAAAAAGCTAGATCGCCAGTAATATTTGTAATCTGCATCTACACTGTCCTGAGAGGACACAGCTGGGTAACTTGCTCGGGGCAAAGTTTATTATGTACACTGTCTTTGCCTTTGGGCCATACCTGAAAGCATCACTTCCTCAGCATCCCTAAGCCCATCAAAAGGCTTGCCACAGACAGCAGCTCCATAGATACACCCCAGAGTGATGCCCAAAAACATCTCTATTTCTACCACAGTCAGTCATCCCTGGCCTATCTACAGCTTTTTTCTTGCAAAATTGAACACAGCTTCCAGAGAAGGATCATTCAGCTAGACTTGCTGAAATATGCCATGAGAAGAAAGCTGAAAGCTGGGCAAAGGCAAGAGTAACAATGACTTTGTTTGATTTTTTCCCTCCAAGATGCAGGCCAAAAAAAATCACTATTCATTTGATGATCTTCACATCATAATTGCTATGAAACACAGACCATGATACCACACCATTACTACAAAGAATATAGCAATGATCTTTTAGTGAAGTTCTTCACCCCAGAGATGGAAAGACGCTGGATACCATAAAAAAAGTTACTGACTATTCAGGGATAGAGATGATACAGAGAACATTTCACTCAAAAGATAAGAAGAGAAAGTGATTTCACAATGGCATTTTAAAGCCTTCTTCCTCTCAGGCTCTCTCAGAGCCCATCAGAGAGTATTAACAACAGACTGAAGAGATACATAGAAAACCCTGTGAGTAATTTGTAGCTACAGCGCCCAATCTGACTCCACTCCTGACCACGTTCTCCACCCTGCACGCTCTCCTCTTTTCGAATAAGCAAATAGCCAATCCACAAGGCTTTATGGGTCTGACCATTACATCAGCCTGTCCTAGCCTAGTATATGTTAAGCTCATCATAATTTGGCCTGCCATCACAGTAGAAAAAAGAAATCCATCCTTTCCTCCTGTGTGTGTGTAAACAGAGGCAAGATAGTATTTGGCATGGTTATACTCCAGACAAGGATCTTCCTAAGATACGACCAAGCCAACCTTTACAAATATTTTCCTAGTACAACTAGTCTGGTGATGTGCTCGACAATAAACATGTAGGCTGGGAACACTGCAACAACCCTTAATTCATTAAAAGAGTAAGCACATGACGCTTTTTTGGCAGGGAATTGACCTGGTGGTTTTTTTTTTTCAACTGTCCAGTGTTTTTTTCATCCAGACTTAGTATCTGAAAATAAACCATTACCCTTAAACTGAAGCAAGATCCACCTTTCTTTGATGACAATGGAGTTATTTTAGTATTAACTGTTGTTGACACAGAGGTATAATTAAACGGTCTTCTCACAGAAGACTATAGTGGAAGATGTTTATTTTGCTACTATACATTTTTTGCTACTGTCCATTTCTTACCTTATGCTCCTGGTGGCTTCAGCCTCCTTTCTCAAGTGCTAAATATCATAGCATTACACAATATGTCATGAATATATCCCTTATCCAATACTTCGAGCAGCTTTCAGAAAAAAAACCCCAAAACAGCAAGACCCTAACAGATGTTTAAGGAAAAGCAGTTTTTTGTCTAGCTTTTCCTTTTTTGAGGATGAAAGGAGTTGTAGTGAGTCTTTACCTACAGCTTGAACAAGGAGAAACAAAGTACTTGATCCTTGTCAGCAATAAGCATTTTTGGCCCTTGTTGAGTGTTAAGTGAATACATTATCCTATAATCCCTCTCTCCTGATTTAATGTCCCAGTAATTTGTCTTAATTCCCCATAATGCTCTATGACAAATCCCTTCGGTGCTACCAAGTTTTGTTGACATCCAAAGGGTTATATGAAGTCTATGTAGGAAGGCCAAGAAGACAATGGAGGAAACTCCTAAAGGATGGACAAGGGCATTAAATGAGACAGCAAAGACAATACGGACTGGATCATAGGGGTTTGTAAGGAGCACCAGCCTTGGGTAGCATTGTGATGATCTCAACAGAGATGCTTGGAAAAATCACGAATTAAGCATCCAGCCTGATGGTGCCCCAGACACCATCTCTAGGGACTACAAAGAGGAAGAGAACAAACCTCAGGAATTCTTTAGGAGAACTAAAACTATTTAGACATGGTTACTTAAAACTGAACGCACAGCATCCAGCTTTTTCTCTGCTGAGTGAAAGAACATTCTCTCCATTTGGACAGAAACTGGTGAAAAAGCAAGGCCTATAAAACAAAATACTCGACAGAATATCTCTACAGTAACACTGGCAAATTAAGGGAAACTATGGAACTACATTCTGGCAACAGAGATCAGAATACAAATTGTAATAAATTTTACTGTACCACTGTGGAAAACCCTGTAGAATGTATTGCTCACTCAATATGATCTTACTCCTTTTTTCTTCAGTAATGTTTCTCCATAAAAAGACTAAATAATAGGTTAGGCCTACACATTATAAGAATTTGGATGAAAACACTAGTGCAGCATAATTCTGCCAAGAAAGTTCTGTATCACCTTTGGTTGAAAAATATATGTTAAGAGAGTGTTGAGGAATAGAACAAGAGACATATTTCTAAATATGGAGCAAATGGGTAAATTCTGCCTTACCTGCCTACAAACATGACGTGCAATACTAAAGTATTTACATTTTGACAGTGCAGAATAGCTGCATGTTAACAAAAGTGCTCCTTCAGTCTCTGCTTCAGATTATGTAACCAATTTAACTTGGTTAAGCTAGCACAACTAAACTGTACTTTTATCAAATAACACCATACCAAGACCTGCTTTTGTCACTTCTGTTTTTCCAGCCATAACACATCTAGTTCTAATACAATTTCCTTTTCATAGATTTTGAATTCCTGGTTAACTCCTAAACACAAAAAAATAGACCTTAAAAAATTACTTTAGAATGGAAAGGTAATATGTTAATCCTAAGGCTTCTTAATTATTCTCAGCTTTTGCCTAAGATGTAATATTTTCAACTAGATCCCAAAATGTTTTTGAAAATGTCTAATGTGCTTCCTTCTTTGGCAAAAGAGAGCACTGGCACAGTGTCTTCAAGGGATTCCTAATCATATTGTAGATTAAGATAGGATTTTCTGTTGGTTCATGTTCAGTTGTTTTTCTCCTCATCCCACTACAGAGGGGATAAAATCTATTTTGAAAATGAAGGAAAAAAAACAATCAATGCAAACACTAGCTTTCCCTGCAAGCTGATGTATATAAGAGAAAACAGAAACAGTTCAATTACTTGTTTAAATATTTTTCTAAGGTACTCAGAGTGAATTTACTACAGAAAACTTGAAGGAATGAAGCTGTTGCAGAGCACAGCTCTTGAAGCCTTTCCTTTTAGTGGTAGAGCTGACCAGCCAAAGAAACCAGCTGTATGTCCAGATCTTTAATTGAAATCTGCTGCTGAGGGGAATTGCTCTGTGCTTTCAGCTGGTTCAAATGGGGCTGCCTAGCAACTGCAGAAACAAGTTTTAGCAAAGTGGGATGACACAACCCATGACTGCCTTTGTGGGCACAAGTTTGTTGAAGCAGTGTATTTACTAGTGAGACCTCTTCAGACAAGGAAAAGAAGGAAGAAGCAAGAGAAAATCGGATGATAAATAAAGTATAAATATGACTTTATTTCTAATACACATCTTTAAATGCCTGTTTTTGAACTGACTCAAATCAGCTTTCAATATGTTGTTGTTGATAAATCTATATTTTACTTATCAAATACACTTTGACAGAAATGCTAACGTTCGATATGAACCTGCAGGACAACTGGATTAGCCTTAAAAGTACCAATAAAACCTCAAGCTAAATCAACTAAAAATATATTTAATTAACCTATTTTTAACCAAAAATATATCACTGCATCCATCTGTAACTCTGAACATCAAAGCAGTATTTCTGTGCTGACAGCTAAATGCTACATTACTCCAAAGCAATCTTCCCCCACATCTGAATTTTTCATATTCTACTTCCGAAATAGCCACAAGGCACATTTGTAGAGTGGTAAAATTGAGAGCTGATGTCAATACTCAGGGAGTAAAGAGTTGAGCTGGGTAAGATTCATGGGGGTACATGAACACACAATACAACTTCATTCATGATGAAAATATACTTGCACACAGCAGGAAAAATATCATGACAGCCCAAAATCCAGAGGGCCAAAGATGAACCTTGCAAAACTATGTGCTAAATGAAGGCAAAACTATTCTGAACTCTCAAACACAGAGAAGTTGCTCATATCAAGGAGTAAGAAATGTCATGCTCTGAAGTTTTGAGACTCTTGAGAATGAAATTTTTTAGTGTTCAAAAAATTAGATCCAATATATGCTTCTAACAGTACGACTTAATAAAAGTCATATTTCAGAAGCAAAATTATTCTGATACACTTGTCTTTAATGGTTTTCTACTTGCTGTTTAAAAATAATAAAGGCACTGCTCCCCTACAATACAAATTTATACCATCTCATTATCGCAACTGGATAATGAAACAATACACATCTCTAAAGTTCAGCCTCGCTTTAGCAGAAAGTCCAAACCAGGAGCATTTATTTTAAAGGATTTGCAGAAGCAACCAAAATACCAATATTTGTGGTGCAAACTTGCATCTTTGTTCTGCTCTCTCTTGCCCACTCCCTTGAATTTGCTATAAAAGCTAAATTAGGTCTCAGGAGCACTGCACTACTAAACAAAGATCTCTTCAAGTCCATTGTGATAGAAGTAAATGTACTCAGGAGGGAGATGTACTGAGAGGCTAATGTGTTTTCCCCAAATTCTCTCATTTTTTGCTCAGAACTCTTTACCTGACTTTACAATATTACTCGCATCAAGTCATAGACTTGCCCCTCCTGTTTCTAGTCTTATCTCTTTCTCAAATATGTAGCCACACAAATGTACTGAATTGGAGAAAAATTTTTTTGGCAGACTTTGCTAAGGTATTGCAACATTTACATGATTCTTTTTTTATATATTTTGCAAATAATTATTTTCTCGTACTTCTTATTTTCAGCACTGAGACAGCTATTTGAAGAGGCTATATCCACAGTCCAATCTCAGTCTTATTATGATTTAATAACAACCTAGTTCTGCTCCCCTGTGCTTTCCTGACTGCTACTGTTAGTAATAACGAAGTTCTAATACTTCCTCAACTTTCGCTTCATGACTATATGATTTCAAATTGCAGACATGCTTGTAATACACTTCACTGTAAAGGATCACAGCTTTCACTGGGTGGGAAACAAAAAACAAAACAAAACCCAATGAAAACCTGAACTGTAAAATCTATTTCCTCCTCAGTTATGAAAACAAACAAATAATTTAAAATTTTAAAAAATCAAAATTACTGCAAAAGCAAAAAGTCAAGACTGTTGCATTGAGCTGAGAAAGCCAGTACACACCGTCATATATGTCACTTGAAATTTGGCATCACAAATTTTAATAAATACAGACTAGTTGATGCCACTTATATTGGACACTAAGAAAATTTTGCTCATGTATATTTAGAAGAAGAAATAAAAATAAAAAGTAAAGTAACTTTGCATCTGACAGAAAAAAAAACTGTTTCAGAATATCCGATTTAATCCTTGGCTCCACATAATACTAAAGAACAATTTCATTTTTCAGCTCAGTTTTCCATCTCTGAAGCCTTAGAAGTCTGGGATATGTCTGGATATGTTTAAATGCTTTTGACAGAAAAGTCCTGGTAAACTAAAGATGTCCTAAGATCGCTTATGAGAAGTACGTAAGAGAAGAGAGACTTTCATGTTTCTGTATTAGTTTGCAAAGCTTACTATAACACACAGGATTCTCTCTACTTTTTGCAAAATTCTAATGTTCCTGTCATTCCTGCTGTTCCCTATTTATACGTCTGGTTAGTTCTTCAGAATGTTCCTAAAATTTGTGAGTTTTTTAAGAGCAGAGTCAAATACAGCATCTAACCACAAGAAGTAAATTGAGATATTTTACATACTTGTTACATAATACTATGCTTTATTCACCAGTCTTACTTCAAAAGCAAACCTCTTCTACCAAGTACAACAATTTAAAATTAATGGTAAACACGCAGCCTGTATATACAGATTACACATGAAGGTTCAACACCAGGTCAGTAGAGACTGAGCAAAATAAAAATGCCATGGCACTTGGTGGCCTGCATGAAGTACACTGGTGGTGTCAATCCAGTCCTCAATGGACTTTGTTCATTAGAAAGGAAAAACAAACCCCACCACATAGCACTAATTGGCACCCCTGTTGTCTCTGTCAGCAGCCAGGCCAAGGTTACAAGAGCCACAGGAAAAGGGTCTTTCAAGGTCACTGTTGAGGCACAAAAGGGAAGCGGCATGGGAGAGAGCAAGCTCAGTGCCACGGGCAGTTCAGCTCCCTGACCTCCCCTAGGACTGCACCAAACAGGATCAGCCTGACAAGGTCTTTGCACATCAGTTACCCCACCTATGCAAATATCTGCATGCCACAAGCCCCTGCAGAAACAGATCCTAAACCTCTGCAGAGTATAGAAGAGGTATCAATCTGGCACTTTTTTCAATTAAATAATATAGCATGTGCAAAGCCACTTAAGAGCAAAACGCCTAGGAAAGCTCCAATTTAACTGACTGATAAAATTTCATTGTGCAAAAGGCTTCTCCTTGTTTTCCTTAATGTACGAGATGCTGACCCTATCTGCAACAGAAGGGAACTGTCACCTGTCACATAGGTAGAAACCATCATGCAGAAAAAATCAAATTAAACAACATAACTCAGTATGCTATCTTGGTTTTCTTGTATATGAATAGTACCTAATGCCACTATAGAATGCATTAATGAGTTTGTGTAGCTAGGGGTTACTCTGGTATGGAGACTCTTCTTCAATCTACCTTTCTAATGACTCTAATGAAAGTTGGGAAGGATTATGCTCAAGTTCACCCATAACACCTCAATATTTCAGCACTTGAGTCTGCCAGTATGCCTGTTACAGAAGCAGGTCACAAAACTCACAACCACAAAGACCAGAAGAATACGAAATATACTGAGAAGCAGATAGTAATCAGAGAGCAGTGGAGATTGGAATTTAAATGAATGCAGCACAAAAAAATCTAAAAGGTTAACTGCAATAAAACTCCAAACCAATAAACATATCGTAACAACTGGTTACAGACAACTAGTTAGGACAAAAAATCTGGTATACAAATAGGATTGGAACATGGCATTTTATTTTCCCTTTTCAATCCTCATTATAAACTACAAAAATACATAGCTATTAAAGGAAAGTTTGCGTACTTTAATGTGCATACATCTACTGTAAATGTTTTGTTGAATTCACATTACAGGAAAATAACATTGCTTAATTTTTAAGGGACTGTTCAACACATAAATGTATCAAAATACCCTCACAAAATATGAAACATTTCTAGACACACATCTAAAATTCAGAGCATTTCCAATTAACTTCTTCAGCAGTATGTAAAATATTAATTGTTTAGTGCTCCTTAAAATATCAACAATTGGGCTCTAAGTACACACAAAAACAGACTTAATCCTGAAGTGAAATGTAATTCCTAAACAACTCATATTATTCCAGACAGTAAATTAAGAGTTCATCCTTTGTCTTGGTTCCAGACTGAAACGTGTGAAATATTTTGGACATTATGAAAAATCACAGCATGCATTTAACAGCATTCACTTCCTGAAATTATTTTATACTGGTGCTTATATGTGCCCAAAAGATAATGCAGGTTAAGACTGGCTCAAAATTGGATGCATTCCGAAAACTTTCAGTAATAGCATGAAGACTGTGAGACATATACCCTCCTCTAGCTACACTGATCCTGTGAAAGGATGAAATAAATGTTAACGGATGACAGCTTGGCTCTCTGCCTGTTTTATGCTTAGGACTTACAGAATATTCCAGGAGGGATGTGGGAATGCAAGCGATTTCATATAAGTGTACCTCCTACACTTTCAGTATAGTTTTCTGAAAATTGAGGTATTTCTCTTTTTGGTCATGGGGAGTTCTGCAATTGTTTGGTTCTGTAATAAGCTCTGTGGGGCCGCTATAGAGAGAAAAGTTAGTCAAGGTTATATACTTAAAAAATCACCCAGGTCTTGGAGAAATGGAGAGCATTTTAAGAGCATTGTCCGTTTCTCTTTTTCTTCTGAGCACAGAGAGATCTAAAGATGGTTTTTTTCCGTCTTACAAAAAATATTATGCTGTAATTAGATAGGACACTATTCCTTCATTGCCATTAATTTCCATCATCTCCAAAAGCTAAAATCTACATAACAAATCAGTGGGTTTAAAAAAATAAAATAGTAAGAAAACCCCAACCAAACCAACTACCCAAAACCCCACAAAACAATCAAAACCACCAACCAAATATAAACAAATAACCAACACCAAATACCAACAACAAAAAAAACCCCAACCAAAATAACCCCAACACCCCATCCCAAAACCCCCACACAAACAAAACAAAGAAGAAAACCCGACAAATAGAAAGATACCAGCATATTCTTTCACCAGACAGAAGGAAAAGCAGGTGCTGGTGAGCAAAAAGCAATAGGGAAGCAGAGAAATCAACTCCCAAGCATATGATCTATATTTCCAAGGCTACAAGCAAAAAATATAATAGAGGTACCTCATGGAAATGTAACCCAGCCAAGATTTAAGAAACTGCTTATTTCTTCGTAGCAGCATATCCCAAGCAAAGCAAACCAAAAGAAACAAAAGGTTGGAAAGAACAAAATAACTCTCTGTAATACACAGGGATGTATGACGCACAGTTTAGGGAACCAATTACACATTTTCTAACAAGTGAATGAATTTCAGTTTCAAGTACTTTTCTGAATGTACAGCTTTCCAGCGAAAGTGACTGAAAAAAATTCAGAGAAAGAGAGAGGAACATAAAAAAATAATAGAAAGATAGGGAAAAAAAATCCAATCAAACCTAATTTGATTTGATCCAGAGTTTAAAAAGATCAGGTTTGGACATATTTTGCAAATGACATTTCAATTTCACAAATAAGTAGCTTGGCTGCAGTGCAGTGAATGCCAAGCTTGCACAGACAGCTTATATAAGTGCATATGTGATGCCCCAACTTGCAGCATTCCTGAGCAGTGGAGCTCTGAATATACAGTGAAATGAATGGAAGTGGATGTCTAGTGTTAGCATTTAGCTGAATACCAAACAGTTTGAAGTCCCATTACAATAAATTTACATGCAACACCAAGTAATAGAAAGTTGCACAATGAATACATTTATATGGTAGATTTGTTCTTTATTTTTCTTCTCTTTTTCTGTGACTTACACTTCTCTCTTTCTTTCTCATTTTCAACTGCAGGCCCACTGCAGTTAACTCCACCTGCAATGAGTGGAAATTGAAAAGTCCAGCACTTTGTAGTACAGGACTGTTCACATCAAAACCCTCCAATCTCCTCACTCTTCTATTTTATATTGCTCTTTTCCTTTACATTTCTACTTACTTCTTGAACATAACTATTTTAAAACAGCATCCTTTCTATTCAGTTTGTTGCTTATACAAATTTACCATCCTTTTTTTTCCCTCCCCATTTTCTCTTGCTCCTGATTAAATTCCCTCTAGAAAGTATACATTTCTTTCCATCAGTTTTATTATGCAGCTGGTACAATCTTTTTCTCCTCAATTCTGTTGAAGGCTGAAAATATCTTGCTGCAAAAGGTCTTATTTAGTGTTCTGTTTTCATGGCACTTCCACTAGAGTTTGTAGGAATTGCTGATTTAGAACACATCTAGGCCAATCATATTTTTAAAAATAAATATTGGAATTTTAGTAAATGCAAATCAATGGTAAGTGAAAAAAGTGACATTTTCATAGACACCTGAATTAGGATGGCACAAGCTCTCTCCCCTCTTATCCACTGAACTCAAAACTGATTAGCTCTCCCATTTTCTAAAAAAATTAGTGGGCTGTAAACAACCAATGAGAACATACTGTACCATTATTTTTACATAAGACATTCCAGCAAAGTCTATAGGGAATTCTATTTCAAAGATTCACAGCTCTGCTGGTTGATGGAATTTACTGTAGTATACATTTCCTTGAAATACTAGAATGTATAAACAATTTCACAAAAAAAAAAAAAATCTTTGTGTGATTATCATTGCTTCTCTAAATTTTAGAGCAGATATTGCACGCAAACCCTTTCTTTCAATAATATATTAATTATTAATTAAATTATGCCTAAATTATAGAAATTACTATATACTTTTGAAATCTTATCTCCAATAGTGTAACATGCTACAAAACTGGTAATGCCTTTTTTCTCACCCAGGTCTGAATAAGGAATTTATTTTTATAAGCATGTAAAATTGCTCTACAAATTGTAGAGGAACATGATGTTGACATTCTTCAAGCCAAGGAATAATTTGTAGTTTAAATTATTCTCAATGGATTTTAATCAACCATATTTTGCCTCCACTGACATAGTTGTTTTAATCTTCCTCCTTATTCTAAGTACTCACGTGAGAGATTAATATAAACTGAATTTTCAAACACTGGCAATGGCTTAAAGGAAACTAGTTATCTAAATAAAATACATAGATTTTTGATGAGAAAATTCCATCAAAGTGGTGCTAATTCTTTACTTTTTTCAATGCAACATTAATTTTAAGTGCTAATGTCCCAGTATTCTAGTAGGTATATCTAAAAAAAGATTTCTGGTGCAGTACTGGGTACATACTATCTATAGTATGATATTTATTCTAGCTTTCTGTATATGAAACAAAACAGTTAAGCTGGTATTTCCTGTATCACCCTTCCATTTCCATATGTCTTTTCTATAGAGAGAGTTGTGTCATTAAAAGACGAAGTCTGGCTTGCTGACACACACTTCCAATGACCAGTACTTAAACAGCTTTTATAACGCACTGAAAGAAAACAGTAACAGGTTTAATATGACTTCTTAAACAAACTAAATTGATTTCTCCTTGGCCCTCAGTGGAACTCTTTTCTTTTCTTCACTAAGAGGGTATCATTGTGTGGCGTTGTACCTTATTAATACATGTTTCTCTAATGCCATTACTCCTCTGTGCCGCTAGACTGTGCTGCATTTGTTTATATTTGTGCTGCCACTGCATTTGAATATCTGGCCTCAATTCTTGCACATGGTCTCTCCTTTCAGTTTATTCCAATTAATTACCAAATACAGTTCGTGGCAAAAATATTGTACAAAATCCCCCAAACAATGTGCACTGAAGTAAGCAGTGCTTTTCATAGCCAGCTGCTGCTTCATTCTTCTTTCAGACAGACAAATACGAAAAGAAACAACAGAGCACCTGTTTCACTGCTCAGACAGGACCTGAAATGTAATATTTATTTTCATTGTCCCATCTTGTTTAGAAAAGCAAAATCAGTGCTGCACTGCTGACATGCACAAATGATCAAGGAAAAATGTGCTAGCAGGGAAGTCCTAGGATTTCCAAAATGTACTTCTGTGGCAGGCTCTCAAATCAAAAAGCTGACTGGCAGAAATTTACCCTCACCTAGTAAAACTAGACGTATTTTCCAAGAAGAAAAGAGGAGACAACACACATCAGTGTTTTTAAACAGCACTTTTAACGAAAATACGGTCCTTAATTTTGTTAAAGTCAGTTTTACACAGTTTACATAGAGTAAAATCACTGAACTGTCCTTCTCCAAAAGATTCTTATTTCCAATAAATCTGGAAAATTATTTGCTCCACACTTCAGTCTTCTAGACAACAGATACATGCCATCAAGTCATGGACTCAGTCTATCACTTCCAAATACCTCTGAAACAAGCATAAACTTTCAATATGTAATGCACACTAAATAATCTAACCTCTGCAAACTACTCAAGTGCATAAAGCCTATCACTCTTTACCTCCTGTTGTAGGGGGAATAATAATTTGAGACTTGCTTATTTATAAGCAGCTTTGTCTTTACTTTTTACATTTGAAGTTTATTTTAGGAGAACCATAATTTCACCTGAGACCAACAAAATATAATATGCTACCCACTTGACAGCTCATTATTTCGACAGTAGACCAAGCAGCAATTTAATTTGCCTTCTTTTGATCCAACTATTTTTCCCCCTGAGAATTCCTTCACTCAAAAACAAAACAAACAAACAAAAAAAAACCCAAAAAAACCACCCACAAAACAAAGAGAAGAAACAAAAATGAAAAAGCACCAACAACTGAAACTTGTAACAAATGGACTGCTTGTAAGAATAGAGACATTTTTCCTCTAAAGGATTGCTTCAGAGAGGGGAAAAAAATGTAATGGGAATGCACATGTTGTTTAGAAGTGTCACTCTGAAGGATGATGTCACTTATGAATACCATAGATTAATGAAGCAGAAATATGACTCTTAGAAAGAATAATTTTGTTATGAAAGGAGTTTGCTTGTTCAGAAAATCTAAGTGACCATGCATAACGAAAAAGATGAGTTAAATGTGAAATCACCTCAAGAACATCTTTAAGTAGACAGACTGCTTTATACACTGACTTTGTAATAAACATCGAAATTGCCCTTAAAATTATATTGCTTTTTAGCCATACTAAAATATTTATTACCCTATGTAGCATATTCATGCATAAATATATAACAAAATATTATTATGTATTTTCCTAATCTTTACCTGAAGACTGATTTGGCCACTATTTACTAGCAACAACATAGTGAAGAGCATAAGCATAACAATTAAACAAAGTAGTTTATTGGTAATTGGCAGAAGAATGATGCTTTTGAATACTTTTTATGGGTCAGCCTCAGCAGAGAAAACATGTAGCATATTTACAAACACTTCTTTCCAGCAAATATTTATATTGCTGCATTCAAACACTGAAGAGTAGCAGACAGTAAGCAGTGGAAGGTGATTTTACTGAAATTTCAGAGCAAGAAGACTTTTAAAAATTTGGCATGCTTCTTAGGATGTTGATTCCCTGTGGCCTTTATAATCAGTCATGCTGCTTACAATCTCAAATCATTGGGTTTCCAAGGGACACAGAACAAGTAATCTTAAATTCAGCTTGCCTTATTTCTGTGAATAGTCCCATAAAATCTAACTGAATTACTCACATATACAAGGCCCATCATGACTCTCTATAAATGAGTTTGTCTGTCAAGCAGACATAATCACTTGATATTTACTCTTTAATAAGTATGTGGTTTTAAATGGCCACAACATAGATAAACATAAGATTTTTAAAAATTATTGCATTTTTGTGCAGCAGTAAAAGTGTAGATCCTCCATAAAAATTGTGTACATGCATTTTAATTGGCAATTCATCAAAATAATTCACAATTAACAGCAAAGTAACAACATTTATGTCAAGCTAAATTAGCGTATATACTTGTAGCAGAGGCAGAAACAGCTGTTATTCTGTTTGCATAAACTTACGGCAGAATGTGTCTGGCAAAGTTAAGCACGAACATTTCTGCTTCATAAAAAATAGTTCCAAGACTGGAAAAATGCAGAGGGGCAAATGTCTCATTAATAGGACCACTCAAGTGAGTAACCATTGTTCAGTCAAACAAGGACCAGGCCATCACAGCTGTACTGTATTCTCAATTCTGTACATTAGAGTTTTTTAATATGCTCATCAAACCAATATTAGAAACAAACAGGGAAATGGCACAATCCAAAAGGCACCTTCTGTCTGCCACCCCCAGTGACACTGTGTGATGTCTTATTCTCCAAGCTGCACTTCAGACTTTGCCAGACTGCATACAGAATCAGAAGAAAAAACAACATTGAACTTTTTTAAACACAGAGTACAAAGAACAACATTTTGACATCCACAGCTAGTCTATGAAAGTCATTATGGAAAGCCCCAACTGTGCTAAATGTACAAAGCTGTTAAAATTACTGTTTAAAGAAACTGATTTTAAATTCAAATTATCTGTTTTTTTAAATTTTCACTTGGATTTAAGGTGATGTAACAGGTTTATTACTAAGCTCAACAGCAAGTGATCTAAGACAGCATCTTAAAACTCTAAAACAATGTACAACAACTAACATGATTATCTCACGATTGTGCAGCAATGCTCAGACTTTGTTGTTTTATTTTTAACTATTTCCATTTTGTCCTATGGAACAACTATTATATTTAGCCCAATTTACCATATATGTAACACCTGTGATTTCCCTGGACTACAAAAGGGCTAGTTAACATAAGCCATTATATTGCTGTACTGATAGAGCTCATTTCTATTCATGAGATGATTAGTTCAATCAATACTTACTCCTGTGTGCATCTTCAGCTACAAAGCATACATTCTTCAATTTCACAGTGCAGACCTTAATTTCTGGGAATTCACTGCACCGCTTGAGAGGCAGGAACTTCTTGGGTAACTTGGGAATCTTTCACCCCTCTGAATTGTTTCCCTGGATCAGGTAACCAATGTGGACACTATAGCAGACCCTGGGTCCTGGAACCATTTAATAAAACTCAGTACTGTTGAAGGTATACCTTACCCACACGTTTCTGAGGAGGCAAATGTCACTATGATATACAGCAATACCTTCCATAGTGCCCTAAAGACTTTCCACAGATTATCACAAGTACATTTTAAACAGGATCTATGACTTCCAGAATTCTTGTCTACTCAGAACATTTTTTTTCCCTGATAGATTTATTCTTCAAATGCCAAAAATAGTTTTTAACCAAAAAACACAATTTAAATGACCTCTACTACTGTACTGCCAAATTAGAAAAATCATACCAACTTGCTCTTCACTGGACATGTAGAAAACCAACAGTGGAAGTCAGGTATTTTCCATACCACAAAAGTGAAATTATTCCCAGCCAATGCACATGGTATTTTAATAATTTTTAAATTAACTGTCACCAGCCTTCCACCTAAGAAAAACAAATGTAAATTTTTAGAAAATTATATTATGAAAAAATTCTTATATAATATCTACATGATATTAAATCATATAGTTATCTATTGATGAACTTTCATTATGTACTCTCCTCTGACCCCTGTACTGTAGCATATTAGAATTAAAGATAAATGGAAGGTACTGTATGGAATGTAAGTATGATCCAATGCTGAGGTACAACTGTGCTCTCACACTTTCCCTTTTACTTTGGTCATTCTAGAGAGGTGTCGCTGTTTATTGACTATACACATCTGTATTTTTTCCTACATGACAATTTATTACTGACTCATGATTTTCAAAGCATTTACTGACATTTATTAAATTTTATCGGCAAACACCTAACACCAGAAATTTGTGCTTTGTCACATATCAAGGAGTCCCAATGAAGTCAAATAATATTATTCGGTTAAGGAGTTTCTAGATGCACTACACTGTGAGGACAAATCGGTTTTACAATGGTGGGGTAAGGTCCTAAGTCCTTTCTTTAAATTGCCATAGCAATTGAAATATTTTATATTTTTAATGTTACATATTACAAATAGAGATGCATTCACTTTGCCTGGAATAAATTGTAAAATAATTTTCCTTTAAAGTTAATGAGTCTATAAAGATTCCCTGCACTCATCTACTCAATTAAGGAGAGCGTCTAAGTTAGCCAGCCTATTTGTAACGTTACTTAATAAGCTTGCTTAGAAATACTGCAGATAGAATTTGTTTGATCACTTTTCTAATTTCTTACAAATATTTTAGTCATGCTAAGAAAATGGATTAACACTTCTATATAACATCATATAACATACGTTATTGCTCAGTTCTGACACCAACAAGAAAAAGCCACACAGAAAACTCAAAGAATTTGGCTTCAAGAGGTTTGGGGTGCTTTTTCTTTAAAACATAACAGAAAAAGCTTTCAGTAAGATTTTCACCTAAAAGTTTAAATATTACTTTTGCAATAAGTGGAGTACTTGGGTACCAATGTCACTTTCACAACTCAAATAGTTACAATTGGAAAACTGATTTTTGTATGTGTATGAGTAGCATGTTCCCAGAGTAAAAGTAGCTATTTTGACACCTATTTTTTTGCCACAGTCAACCTTCCATGTTTGCGTAACAGCTGCATTATACACAGAACTGAAACTACAAGGAAAAATGTAAGTCTGCTTTTTAAGTTAAATAGCACCATAATTTTAGTGCATTTTCTGTTCTCTTTCTCTAAAAAAATATACTGAAGTACACATTCTACATTCTTAACTCCCTCACAGGATGTTCCCAGGAGTGGGACAGATGGAAGGAAGACTGTGATGAATGCTCACTGCAAACTTCTTTTATACCTATGTTTGCCTCTATAAAATACCGGTAGAAAAGTCATAATCTTCAAAAAATTCCATTTCCCACTCAGAGGGAAATATCTGGACCTACCATAACAACAAATGCTCCGTCTCCTGTACATTGTTCTGCTCTAAGTCAGTATGGCTACGTATGCCTAATGGGATTGAAATCAAGGTTTGAAGCACAGAAAATTATTGTTTTGGATAGAACGTGACCAATGACTGTAACACTGTTACAGCAGCTGAAGGTGTTAGCTTGGCTTCCACGGGATGGGAGGACTGACAGTCTGTGTAACTATCCAGTGCTTTGGGGTCCCGCAGGCAGTAACACCGGTTGGGTATTTTCAGGCACTTTTTGACCTCCATCTCCAATGCGGAGCAGTAATGAAACACAACAGGCCCTGCACATCCTAGACGTGTTGTGCTAACCACAGCTCGGAAGGATCGCAGCTCAGCTGGCAAAGTTTGGGGGAACAGCTCACAAGTTCAAGGCTGAGCACTTCTTCCTTCAAACCAACTGCAAACATAGCTGAAAACAACTACAACAACTAACCTTTACAAGAAGGCTTACAGCTCTCTAAAAGCACGAATTCATGGGAGCTCGCTACCTGTGAACTGTGACACTCATTCATTTCCATTATTTGGAAAGCCACAAAGACAGAAGCTAAACTAACGTGTAACGTTCCTTTTTAACTGAGGCAGTGTGAAGCACTGCTCTTACCTTGCCACACACCTGTTGTAAAACTTTACTGACCCCTTGCACATGAGTTTCAAACAAGGATGAAAGGTGCCTGTTTGTTTCTCTTCTCCATCCATCCCAGCCCTTTTTCCCCACCTGCGAATTCCCTACTGAGTAAGCATAAATACAATGCAAATAGTAATTTGCATTCTAGCAGCAGAGCTGCACCTCTTCACCAGTAGCTGACAGCTAAAGGGGTGGCAGAGATGGCTACAGAGCTGGGGCAGATCCCACAAGAGATGCCGCCCAAAGCGCGACAAGACCTGCCTCCCTCTCCCTGTCCAGTGCTGACAGACCACCCTGGGCCTTGCTTAAGGAAAGCGTCTGAGGAGAGGGAGGACATTTCTCTTCACCCTTGCACAGGCCACCCCACGGCTGGGGACAAGAGGCGCGGGAGCCATGGATGAACTGCCCACAAAAAGGGGAGTTAGGGCTCCTGACCAGTGGTCACTGGATGGGCACATTTCGAAAAACAACTCCTGAGACAATGACCAGCTTTACTCAAATTGGAGGCGCTCTCATGCACAGAAAAAGAAAGAAATAAAAAAACTCCAACATAAAACACTAACAAAACGAAAACTCACAAAAACCCATACTCAAACAAACAGAAAACATCCAACCCAAGCTGCAAAGCTGCAACAGGGGCCACTTCACAGAACTGAGTGCTTTCCCTCTGTTTCCTGTTGCTCTTAAGACAAGTTCTTGCCAGATGCCCCACAACCAACACCCTAACAAAGAACATTTTGGGAAAAGAAGGTCTTTTTAAGTTGATCTGTGCAAATGTCATAGTTACAATTCCTTTAAAGTGAATTACACACATGTAATTTGCTGTTAACCACGCTGTTACAGAAGCTGACATCGAACAAGCTGAAATTCTAGCTATAAGTTCTTTCTAGTGTGTGTGTGTGTCCCCCGTCATTAAGTGGAAGATCAAGAAATCTGCACGTAGTGTCGCTGTCAACCCCGAGCGTGTCCCACTCCCCACAAGCCCTTCTCCTCCGTTCCAATACCCTGGTAGAGACTTTTTGTCCCTTTCACTAAGCCATGGGTGAGGCACGCAACCGCTCTGCCAAAGTGGGTGATAAAGGGCAATGTGGAAAATGTGGGACGGAGGAGCTGTGTAACCTCCGCGGACGTCCGAGGCTGGCAGGGGCTGTTCTTGCCCCGGTGCCGGTGCTCGCCTGGCCCAGGGATGGGGCCCAGGGGAGTCCGGCCCTGGGAGACACGGAAACAACGCATTCCCATGTCCTCCCGCA
>WBND01000640.1:228447-241205 GCA_013398595.1 Tychaedon coryphoeus | reverse complement strand
CCTTCCTCTTCCCTTTTTTCTGTTGTATGTCTTTACTGATTGTTACCAGGCCATTTTCTTTTCAAGGGGAGAGGCAAAAGGATGAAGTTTCACTCATAAAGAAAGCAACTATGAGAGGTCTTCAAGCATTTCAGTACTTGGCAGATCTTGCTCAACACAGAAAAATTAGGATATATGGCCAAATCGTGGGTATTCGCAGTCATTGCTACTCCACCAGCAGCTGCTTAAAAACTTGCTTTAAACTCCTTCTATAAACTTGTAACACTCAAAATGTTATCTTTTTTCTTCTGCAGTTGTTTTTTCACCATTATTGGTCACATTATTAGTGCACTGAAGAAGTATATGACACCAGCTTTAAAACATCTGATTACTTTGCCTTTTCAGAGGATCATTTATTCAAAGACGAATGTTTTCCTAACGCTTGGCCAGAAAGTTACAGATGACAGGAGCAGAAAATGAAAACTTTTCTCCTGTTGACCCTCTACATTGCAAGCAGCATGTGTACATAAAAGCAAGCCCAAACCTTCATTCCCTTGTAGCCAACCACAGATTTATGGAAGACCAAAAGTGAGCAAAGGAATAGAGAAGAGAGCTGAATGAAGCATATATCTCACAAAACGATATACGTGATTTCATCTATTACTTTATTTTAATTCATTCAATCATTCAACATGTTACTGTCCCAATACCTCCCTCAAGAGAGAGCTTTTCATCTGAGACAGTCATGTAAGGGAGGAAATTGCCATGATGTAAAGCATTATCCCATCTCCACAGGGTCTGTTTCTTACCAGCCTTTTCCTTCATCTGGTTCAACAAACAGTTATTTCTAAATAAATGTTGGTTTGTTATCCTCTGGTGGTAGGTGCTCCCTCCCTCTGCACCTGAGATGTTCTTGTGCAGAACAGATGTTTCACCATCACACACTCAATACACACGTTCATCTTCTTCCCTTTTGTTGAGAAATGCAAAGCACCTTAGCAAAGGACCCTTCCATTTTGCAAATAGATGATAGTTTGAGTCGTTCACTGTAAATATTTCAATCTCCCACAAATATCCGGCCTAGATTTTCTCTCTTTCAGTTTGTACCCATTGCTCCTTTTTCTATCAGTACAGTTCCTGATAAAAAATCCTTCCCCAGCTTCCCTGTAGCCTCCCTTCAGGTACTTGAAGATTGCTCTGAGATCTCCATGTAACCTTCTCCAGGCTGAACAGCCCCAACTTTCTCAGCCTGTTTTTGTAGGGCACATGCTCCAGTTCTGTTACTAATCTCATGGCCCTCGTCTGGACTTGCTCCAACAGTTCCATGTCCCTACACTGGGGACACCAGGACTGTATGCAGCACTCCAGTTAGGATCTCACCAGAGCAGAGTAAAGTGCAGAATTATCTCCTTCAACCTGCTGTCCACACTCCTTTTGATGCAGCCCAGGATGGCTTTCTAGGCTGCAAGTGCATACTGCCAGTTTATATTGAGTTTTTCATCAACCATCTCTTCCAAGTCCTTCTCCACAGAACTACTCTCAATCACTTCTTCACCCAACCTGTATGTGTCTGGAATATCCCCATCTGAGGTGTAATGTCCTTGTGCCATCCAGGACAGGGTTAGCCAGGAGGGCCATGTCCAGGACCTTGAGGTTATCTATATTATCTCAGCTCATGTGCTGGAGGTGGTGGAAGTAGAAAGGCTCCCTTCCAGTCAGACCAGTGATGAAGCAAATGGTCAGGACAGCACCAGGTTCCGCATGGTGGACACTTGTGTGTGGGTCATTCACCTGCCTTGTAAACTGCTGCTATTACTGTTAGTTTTCTCATCTCATTGCTGCTTTCAGTAAATTGTTCTTATCTCAATTATCTCAAACTCTGATCTTTACCTTTTGTGTCTCCAATTCTCCTCTCCATCCTTCTGCGGGGAAGGGCAAGGTGTGAGTGGTTGAGTGGCTCATGGTTTCAAGTGCTTTGGTGGGAACACTAAATCAGAGAATAACATTGCTAAGCCATGGCAAATAGGACCTTGCACTTCACATTGTTGAAGTTCATGAAGTTTGTGTCAGCCAAAGCGTGACATGGTGTCTCCGGGTGGCATTCCTTCCTCCAATGTGATGTCTTCACTTGTCAGTGAATTTGCTGAGACTGCACTCAATCCCTCTCTCCATATTGGTCACAAAGATGTTGAACAGTGTTGGTGCCAATACTGATCCCTGAAGGACACCATTCATTGCTGCTCTCCATGTGTGCAATGAGACATTGACCACAACTTTTCGTGTGTGGCCATCCAGCCTATTCTTTTATCTCCATCCATCCATCCATCCATCCATCCATCCATCCATCCATCCATCCATCCATCCATCCAATCCATGTCTCTCCAATTTGGAGACAAGAATGTCATGTGGGACCTTGTCAAATGCTTTGCATAAATCCAGGCAGAAGATGCCAGTTGCTCTGCCCTTATCCAGTGCTGTAGCCCCATCACAGAAGATCACCAGATTTCCCCTTTGTAAAGCCACCTTGGCTGTTACCAAGCATCTCTTGGTTTTCCATGTGCCTTAGCAGAGTTTCCAGGAGAATCTGCTCCATGATCTTGCCTGGCACTAAGGTGAGACTGACCAGTCAGTGGTTCCACTGGTCTTATGCTTTCGCCCTTTTATAAATGGGGATTATATTTTGCTTTTTCCAGTTGCTGAAGACTTTATCTGCCTGCCACAAATTTTCAAAATGAATGGAAAATGGCTTAGCAACTATGACAGCTACCTCAGGACCCTCAGATAAACCTCATCAGGTTCTCCCATGGACTTGTATTTATTCAGGTTCCTTAGTTAGTCTCAAACCTGGTCCCTTCCCTTAGTGGGCTTAGGGTCTTCATTCTCCCAGTTCCTGAACTTGAGTTTGCTCTCAGCTTGGGTGGTGTGGCTGGAGCACTTCCTGTTGAAGACTGAGATATAGAACTCATTGAGAACCTCATCCTTCTCTTTGTCCAGGGCAGCCAGGTCTCCTGCTTCCTGCTGCAGAGGGCCTGCATGATCTCTAGACTTCATTTTATTTGCAACATACCTATAGAAACTCTTTCTGATATCCTTGTTATTCCTGTGTTGACTCAATTCCCGCTGGGCTTTGGCTTCCTTGACCTTATCTCTAGCCTCCTGTACAATTTCACTGTATTCCTCCGAGGCCCCGTCCTCATTTTTACCTTTTGAAAACTTCTTTGGTTTTGCTCTGACTCTGCTCATCAGCTCCTTATTCATTCGTGGAGGCCTCCTGACATTTTTGCCCAATTTCCTCCCTGTTTGGATGCATTGCTCCTGAGCTTGGAGGAGGTGATCCTCAAATACCAGTCAGCATTCTTGTGCCCCTCTGCCCTCAAGGGCTCTGTCCTGAGTAGGTCCATGAAGAGACCAAAATGTGCTCTCCTCGTCTAGGGCAGTGAGGTTGCTGCATGCCCTCCCTACAGCCATGAGGGCCTCACTGCTGTCCTGTGGTCACTGCAGCCAAGGCTGTCTTGGATCACTACAATCCCCACCAGCCCCTCCTTGCTGGTGAACACAAAGTCCAGCATGGCTACTCTTCTTGTTGATTCCTCTGTCACTGTATAAAGAAGTTGTCATTGGAACGACATTCAAGGAACCTCTGGAATTACTTGTGCCCTTATGTGTTGTCCCTCCAACAGATATTGTGGTAGTTGAGGACCAGTGCTCCTGTGTGCCTGTCAAGGGCTTCATCAGCACCATCCTCATGGCTGGGTGGCCCGCATCAGGCCCCCCACTGTAGTGTACTCTGTCCCTGCCCTCCCTTCAATCTTGACCCAGAAGATCTTGTTTGGCTCTGCATCCTTCCCCAGGCAGAGTTCCATACTCTCCAGCTGGCCATTGACAAAAGGGCTATGCCCCGCTTTTGTCTCCTGAGCCTGTCTTTCCCAAAAAGGCTGAAGCCTTCCATTCCAACACTCCAGTCATGGGAGCTGTCTCACCATGTCTCTGGGATGCCAATGGTGTCACACTGTTGCAGCTGTGCATGTCTCTAGTTCATCTTGCTTGTTCCCCATATTTTGTGCTTTTGTGTATGGGCATCTGAACCAGATGAAGGCCCCAGATAATGCCAGCTCACAGACTGGATTGTCTGGAACACCTTTGCACTCTTCCAGGCATCCATTGCAGGTAATTGCAGCCTGCTGGCAGGATTGGGATGGATAGGTGTCCCCATCCCTTAACAAATCTGGTTTAAAGCCCCGTTCACCAGTTTAACAAATCACTGACCAAACAAAGTTTTCCCCTTCTTGGTCAGATGGACCCATCAGCCCCCTGTAGGCCAGGCTTGCCAAAGCAAGCCCCATGATCTTAGTGACCTGACTATGGTACCATTGTTCTAACCATTTATTAACCTGCCAAACTCAACTGGCCATTCCAAGAACCTCTCCTTTGACCTGGAGAATTGATGAAAAAAAATAGTTGACCTCCAGAGCCCTTTACCACCTAATCCAGGGCTCTCTAGTCCATCTTAATGCTTCCCAGCCAGCTGCTGGCTATGTTCCCTGTGCCCATATGGAACACTAAGAGTGAATAAAAATCATTTGGTTTAGCTAGGCTTGGCAGCTTCTCAGTAACATCCCTGATCAGACTTGAAAATGGGTCAGGCTGAGAGATATGACTCCTTGCCTCTTAAAGTAGAGAGTCACCTGCTATAACCCACCATCTTTTCTTGGTTGAACTAGTTGTTAATTTCTTGATTTGTGGAGAAGGCTGGGCTGTTCCAGTTATCTCTGGCTGCTCTTCCAGATCGTTGGATGTTGCCTCATTAGTCTGTAGAACTATACAGTGGTTTTGGGTAGTGATCAGCTGTGTGGGAATACCTGGTTTTGAAGAAAGCCCCTTCTTTTTATTGTTTCCTTTCCTCTTCCTTTTATGTTTCTTTGAGGTTTTTCCCTTACTACTTCCCAGCCCCTTGTGTTAGTGCCTTCCCTTCCTTCCATGAGTGCCACCAGTCGATGAATTCTTGGCCTCTCCTCAGTGGACTGTGTTTTCTCCCACCATCAGGGCATGGAACAACTGTCCAGCTTCCTCTGAGCTTCTCTGATATCCTTCAGTCTTTTGACAGCCTACTGCAGCTTGACCACCTGTTGCTGGAGATTCTCCACCAGGGCATATCTGTTAGAGTTCAGTGAACTATCCCTCGCACTCCCTGATGCTTCCTGACTTCTCCACTGCCTCTTTCAGCACTGCCAGTAAGTAGCTCATCCACCTGTTCACACCACTCTGCTGTCTCTGTTACCTCTGCTGTCCTCAAGCATCAGGGCCAAGCTAGGCACTCATTGCAGCTGGGGTCCTGGACAACTGCTTGTTGATGCGTGAGGTCCATCTGGACCACCACATTCTGACAGTGGCTTTTGGCTGAGTGGAAATGATAGTTAATTCTCTTCTAGTTGGTTGGGTGATGATTCACTCCCTAGATTAAATTCTCCTCAGGTAAAGCTGGGGGGCTGTGCCCCACCCTTGTGAAATACTGTGCAATTTGCCATGTCAAACTCTGTCTGAGGTGCTACACCCTGCTCTGCTGCTCCCTGGAGCCATTTAAATCTCCCACAGATGCTCCTGGTAACTCCCCTTCTATGCCTGATTGGGTCCTGAGGGCTTCCAGGTCTGCGTGGGATCTGTACACTGTGATCCCACAGTCATCTCTGGGCCTCCCTCAGTTGCTGCTGCTGCCCTTGCTGCCACCTCACCAACAGACGGTAAGTCCAGGGTAAGTTCAGTGCAGATATTAACCTGGAAAGAATGAAATATGAAAACAACTCTATTTTGACAATCTTGTTTCTTTTTTTCAGCATCCTTGACTGGCAGTCATGGGAGTAATTTTTTCTTACAACCATTATTATTTGAGGTTATTGTTTGCCATCACATTTGACTTTGAAGGAGATGCTGCATCTTCCATTTAGGTAACTATTTGCTTTGTTCATCAAGTTGCTTATTATTACAAAAACCCCCTAACTTCATAAACATGAAAGGCTCATCTGTGGGTGTGTAGGCAGTCCTCAGCCCTGCAGGAGAAGAACATTCTACTTGCTAGTGGGCTAGGAAGCTGCTGCAGATTGTCACTTAGCAGTGCTCACTTTCTTAGCAGATTGGATGGTCCATGTGTCCAAAACTAAATGAAATATCAAAAAAAGTTGATTGTGCTATCATGACATGAAAGGTTCACCAGTTCAACAAAATCCTAGTAGGGAAAGAAGAAAAAAAGTTCTCCAAAGTTAATTATGTAAAAGATGAAGATTGGCATGTTTTATAATTCTATTCAACCATTACCATTCTATTTGTTTTTCCTGTGTTTTGTTTTCATGACTAAATTAATTTTACCATGAGCAGTGAAAAGCAGCATCAAAGAATTTCCTTGTTTGGGACCTGAGCTTGTGTGAAAGACACTGATTGCTTTCTGATGGTCCAGATTAGAGGGGAAAATTTCTGATCAGTGTGGTGTACTGGATTGAGAACATTACCTGAATCTGGAATAGTGAAGTGCAACAGACAGTTCTCATAGTTTCACTGTTTGCACAATCGTCTTTAACAAGGGCTCATAGATGTAAGCTACCCAAAAGTCAATTTAATCCTTCCCTACTCTTATGTCTGTTTTTTTTTTTCAAACAAGGTTTTTTTTCCCCCTTATTATCTTTAAAAATAATACAGGATTTGCATTAAAAGCACAGTAATATTTATTTAATAAAACAGCTAGTGGATTTTTTTTTGTCAGAAAGGCAACTTTCCAGAACTATTAATCTAGACTCAACTTATACTTCCTTTTTGAATGCTGTACTTTGAAAGAAAACATCCAGCCAGTATTCCAATAAAATCTTGGATACAGAGGTTTTATCTATTTCTTATCATACCTATGACAAGGCCAGTTGCTATTTTTCCTCTAATTTTTTGCTTCATAACGTTTTACCAATCCCAATTCCATGACTCATTGCATTTAATAACTATATTCACATTACATGTATTTTCAACCATTGTTTTTCTGTCCTGTCTCCATAGTCCTCTTTTTTATACTAAAAAGACTAAAGCAAGAATTTAGATTTAAATCTTTTCCCTCACTTCCTTAGGCTGTGAGGCTGAATTAAATAAACCATGCTAAAAGTAATAAACCACTCCTACCTGTGGCATAGTGATATCAGTTGTCAGAATGTCAAAGAGAATGTGAAGACTGAATTCACTGTCACTGCTACTGAAGGAAAAAGAATCCAAAAGACCAGAAAACCATCAACATCAGAGATCCTGTGTCTCAGACCTGAGAGGAGCTGATAGAGAAAAAACAGTCTTTCTAAGAGAAATACATGTTTGCACTAGCCTAATGGAAATTACTGCTGCCAGGGTGAGTATTTGAGTACATTCACAAAGCGGTGCAGCATTCCTGATGCAAACGTACTGGACATTGGAAGAAAGATGATAACCTCCCCCCAGACAAAACTCTGAAACAAAGAGAGGGAATCGCCTCTTCCAAGCTCTCTGGGATACTGCAAGTGAGCACTGTAACATGGCAGAATTTATGAGTGTGACTAATACAAGGTGACAGCTCAGTTCAGATCTCTCTGCCCGTCTTTAGTGAGACCATTTTAATGAAATGTTTGTTTACTCTTCAAAAGCTGAACTCAGCTTGCAGGGAATGCCTACTTTGTATTTGTCTGAGTCTGGTTTGGAAGAGCTAGATATTTAAGTGACTAACAAACCATAACCTTGGTGAGTTGGCCTCTTATGAGAACAGCAGCTCAGAAAATGACTGCCTCCTCTTCACTCCAAGCAGCAGACTCTTGCCTTCAGGATAGCTATAGCTAAAGGAATTCCCAGAGAAATTAACACGGGAAAGGATCAAAAAAGGTACTTTAACGGGGATTATTTGTGAACAGTGGTGGATGGGCTGTTTTCAGCAATTATTATAACAAATTGATACAATGTTGCCACCACACCTTTCCCTAAATAATATAACTATTGCAGAATGCCCACAACAAGTAATGTTAGAATACAGTTAAAAGAAAGAAAAAAAAAAAAAAGAGAGTTTTAAGAGAGCAAGAATAGTAATAATGGTGATAGGTAGCTGCATACAACAGCAAATGCATTTTTTAATGCATTTAAATGTATTTAACCAAAAAGAGGGAAAAAAGGTTCCAAACGGACCAAGTACATTTTGATACTGGAATGCTAGAAATCTAGGTGGATTTTCTTTCCTTTTTTATTTCCCCCCCACCTTGGATTTTGCTCCAAGACAAACTAGGGACAAAATATAACTGAAGATGTGCTGGCCTTGCTAATAAATCCACAGGATCATAAATCAAGGGTCTCAACTAAGACTAAGAGTTAAAAGGAGGGAAAGAAAAAAAATCACAGTCTTTAAAAGCACAACTTTTTCCCAAAAGACTGAAAAGATGTTAGTCAGCATGGCATCTGAATTTTTTGTGTGCTTTTGCATGGGAGAAGAGAAAGACACACAAAGATTAACCATAGAAAATAGCACTGCATGGGGTACAACTGAATGCCCCGTGGCTTTCCACTGCTTTCACAGCATCACAAACCTTTGCAGGCAAGACCATCATTCTCTGACGCAGCCACAACCACTTTCCAATGACTCTTTCTGGGATCTGCAGCCCTGCACCAAGCTTTCCTCTTCCCTCAGCTGTACCATCATGTGTCTGTTCCCTCTGGGCACAGGAAACCCGTCAGCATGAGCTTGTCCCATGAGCTCAGCCACCCACAGTAGCGTGGAGGAAGTTGGCTTGGTGTCACCTCCCTGTCATTGCATGCAGGTTTGTCATTTCTCCCTTGCCACACAGTATTCCAGCACAGACTAGGCTTCTGAACTTTTCCCCCTTGAAATGCTGCAACTCACTGAACATAATTACTAAAGATTTTAGTATTTTGTTAAATTTTCAGCATCCCAAAAGCTATTACTAATGAGGACAGATCAAGTTCTTCTACCTTCATAGGAAATAAGCAAGTATTTAAATGTGAACTAGAATCCAGACTTAGTAAGAAAAGACTGTAAAGACACTGTGATGTTAATTTAATCATTGATGACTACTCATGTTACATTTTTGGCAGTCAGTATCAGTCAAGGTAAATGCAGTAAATATGTCTCATTTTAGTGCATTGCTAGAATGTAACAATTTAATAAGACTATACATAGGGTTTAAGGTATGCTGTTACAGACTTTGTATCAAGTGTTCTATATGAAAGTTACAAATTTGATTGTAAAATCTCTTATTAATTTTATCACTGCCATTATATATTACTGTGAGCTACAAAACTGAGGAAGCATATTTTGTAAATATTTTCTAGTTAAACAGTCTGCTAACTGGCCACATGACTTTTTTAACCTTTTGTGAGGTGGGGTCAAATATTGGCATTTATTTCAACAGTGGTATAATGTAATCTTACATGCCCTGGCCTATGTTTTTTCTCAATTTTCCCTCCTCTCTGAAGAACACTTGAAAAAATTGCTTTTATGGAGTTCTTTTTAATTGATTTTCTTTTTAAGGCTTCTGGTGCTGAAATACACCAAATATTCAAGAATAGATTTAGAGACAATGCACAGAAGATACTCTACAGAGAGTATGTCTTCATGCTTTTCTGCATATATATCACAGAAGCATATGGACAGACAATCACACTTTCGATTTTACATAGTCAAATGAAAGAGATTTTTTTCTTATTTCAGGTTTCTTTTTCCTCTCTGTGTTTCTGAATAAAAATTTTGTGGAAAGTGTAATATTCATGATTAGGATATTTTCTCTTATCCCTTGGATGCTGCTTTACAGCAGTTTTCCTAGCAGCAACTAAATCTTCACCATATTCTAGCTCAAAAAAATGCACTTATACTTGGATGGCAACTTTATTCCTATTTCACAATGAAAGATAATGAGACTTTTATACACAAAGCCCAAATTTCACTCAGATAGTGATTTTTTTTTTTTTGTCAGGCAAAGATAATATCAGTATTCATATAGAAGTAAATGTCTTAAATTTCTGTCACACTGATTTACAACTCTGATTTTTTAAATGTGTTTCCATGAATACTTAAAATACTACAACGATTTTGAGCCCAGATCTTAACAGACAGAGAGCTGGAAGAAAATGTTATTTGATTTTCACCTTTGGCAATTTCACTGAAGAGTGTACTGTATTTTGCAATTACAGCATGCAGCATTAGATGTTTTTCAGACAAACACAGGCCTGAATGCCTAACAATATACTTCATATTTTCTATTAAAAAGACATGATAGCCTATGGCTGCTGAATTTCAAGATTACTATGTGAGTTATTTAATACCATGCTATAATTGAACAATAGCCCCTCATTGTTCTAGTGCCCTTTATTTTTATTTTACAGGTGATTTAAAACAAAAATATTCTGGAGTATCAGTTCAGTGGAGAAGATGACATGCTAATGAAAACACTAGCAATTCAGTCAGCAGATGCCTACGAGTCATGGTAGATGTCATCTGTTTTTGAATGTTTAAACTACAGCAGTTTTTTGACTTGAACTTAAATCTGATCCTTCTCTAAGCTTTTCTTATTTAATGCAAACCAATTTGTTATAATTCAAAAATTCAGTGTGACAGAGAAAAAAATTGTAGGCTTATTGTTCACATTTCATTCCATAACCGTCAAAGGTAGCATCTTCTGCTGGACTTACCTACTATTTCTCTATAGGCTGGGGTTTCTACAAAGGAACCTGAATAAACTCAGTGTTACTTACTTATGAAGGCATTTAAAGCCTTCATCTTCTTTCATCCAGTTAGAATAAACATGTGATAAATGTGCCACTTTTATCACTCACCATAACACCCCTCATAACTAATCATCAAGAGGTGCTAAAAAGCAAATTTAGATTAATCAGCAGAATGTTTGTTCTTCTCATCCAGTCCTAGTTTCCTGTCCAAAGGTGGGTTTTGAAACACCTCTAAAAATCACTATTTTCACCAAAATAAAGAAGAAGTAAATTTAAAAATTTCTATTACTTCTGAAGTACTATATCATGCCACCTATCACATAACTGAAATAATTGCTCACACTATCAACAGCACATCTAGAAGGGTAAAGGGTGAAACAGGGTGTGGCTAGGGCTGCATCAGGCCTTGTGCACTAGAGCTGAATGTAATTGTGCACCCTTAAACTCTCCAACAATACCCTTGTTTTGTTCATCCAGCCGTGGTAGCTGTGTGGGTTCTGAAAAACTGTGATCTTAAAGAAGATAATGGGCTTGATTCAGAACAGGTGTAAGTCAGAGATTCTTTAGATAATGAAGACCATAAATTCCCAAAACAGATCATTGTGCCAGCTCAAGGTTTCCAAACCTTGCAAAGTTTCTGGAATAATTTCAGAAGGTGATTAAATTGCGCAAGCTTAATGCTGAATATCTTCACGTGCCGTTAAAGCTTGTCCTGAAAAATTCCAAGCTGGGAGGGATAGTGTTTAAGAGACTAGATGTGATAGGAAACGCTTTGCTGTCACATACTTACTTTTGGGTTAATTTCAGAGACTTCACAGAAATGATTTTGGGTTTAGATCAGCATAACTGACAACTGAACATATTCTTAAATCCCTATGATGTTTAAGCTTGCAGTAAATATATGCTCCAGGCAGATGATTAACAATTTCAAACTTTTGGATACGACTTTGTGAACTGTGATGACACAAATGACAGAGTGTGCCCAAATGTAAAGGGGCCAGCTTTCTGCTGTGAGTGAAAGCAGAAGATATGCCATTATCTCCAAGGTCTAGAGCTTCTCTGCTGTTTTCAGCTGTTAGACAGCCAGATCTGGGAATTCACTACACTCTTAAAACTTTACTTCTATAAGTATTGTATGTAAAAAGCAGTACCTTTAAACACTGAACTCCACAGAAAAAAACCATTCTGAATAGTCTGGATATCAGAAGGAGTTTAATAGTTTTGAGCCATATGACTGTTTTTGAGAATATTATTCCCCAAAATTTGAATGCAGATTCGTCCAATTATTCTCTTTAAAGGAAAAACTTCCTTAAGATAATAGTTTGATTGGTTATAGTAAACCTCTGGATAGACCTGTGAAGATAATTGTCTTGCTTACATGAATAAGGAAGCTCTTAAAATCACTGGTACAAATTCCCTACTGATTTGGATTAGTATAACTCTGCAAAACTCAGTTGAGATACACCACCATAAACAAAATTAGTAGGTGAAGAACGAGATGAAATGGACTCCTGTTATTCTGAAGTCCATGTGATTCACCTTTCTTGCATAGCCTTTCAAAACCAAGCTCCAATTTTGCTCAGGATCAATAGAGTTATGTCTGGTTTTGTCTGGTTCTCATTGGAGCTTTCCATATTCCACATACACAATGACAGATTTATTGCCTGTCACTGAGTAGAATGAAATACAGCAAGAAGGAAACTTAGTCCATTTTGACTTTAGAAGCAAAAGCTTAATTAAAGTACTGGCACATTCAGTTTTTACACAGACCTGAATAAATTGTCAAATAACACCAGTCACTTTGATAATGATTCTTAAATATTCATCCAAAAGAAAACAGCTTCTATTGGCACATTTTTCTGATTATACAGTACTCCTATAGCATCAGATACTAAGAAACTGTCTGATATGCTTGTATATGCTGCTATGCAAGTAGTCTGCTTTGGACCACTCGTATAACACAAGAATGTGTTTTCAGCACACACACAAAAAAATTACATATACATTCAAAAGGCACCACGCTCATAACATGTCAAGAAAAACAGAATGAAAAGAAAAAG
>WBND01000640.1:184091-220678 GCA_013398595.1 Tychaedon coryphoeus | reverse complement strand
GCTTTAGGAAGACCCTGAATCCCAAACCACCTGCATGTCCTTCTGAGGAGGTCTCACACCTATAAGAGACCCCCAGACAGTGACATTTTCCATGGGAACTACCAATTTAGGGAAAATATTCAAAATACAGGCTAAGTTAACTTTTCTTTAAAAAGTCAATGGCAACCCTAGGTTTGCATTTATTTACATTATTTTCCTTTATTTCAGATATTAACTGTAAAAATTGTGAGATATCAAAACAGGTTGCTCCAAGATGTTTTGGATGCCCCATCCCTGGAACAATTCAAGGCCAGCTTGGACAGGCTTTGGGAAACTTTGTCAAGTGAAAGGTGTCCCAGCCTGTGACAGTGGGTGGTTGATGCCAGATGATCTTTAAGGCCCCTTCCAACCCAAGCCATCCTATAAGCTGTGAAAAGTGTTGGCTGATTTTTGCTGTTGTTTTTAATTCAAGCACCTCTTGGTAACTTTTAAAAGACATCTAAATCAAATAAAATCAAATTAAGACAGCAGAATATTTAATATAATTTAAAATTTGGTTCAGCTTTGCATCTGCTGATGTATCTGCCAGATGAAAATGCAGCTTTTTAGAATAGCAAACTGTATTCAAACAAAAGATTAAGCATTAGACATTTGGTGGATATTACTCAGAGAAGAATGTGAAAGGAAAAATGTAACTATGTCATGCTTATTCTGTAACATGAGACTGAGCACTTCAATTTGATTACAAGTGCAAGATCTAGCATTAATCACTAATATGAGGTCTTAAGTTAGACAGGTATAAAAGCAGGATTCTTATAAAGTGGGAAGAAAAATGAATACTTACTGGTAAAAGAAAAAAAAAACTTTTTAAAGAGGGATGGCTTTGATGCTTTTATCTTTTTTTTTCCTGGCTATAATATAAAGTGGCTATTCTGAATTCAGAGATCCATATTGTCTTTTATAATTGTTCGTGGTTTTTTTTTTTCTTTAATGAAAAATATGTGTATTTTCTTCCTGACTACTCATTACACATTGCCTCAGGGAACATATATTTTTCTCCACAAAAATGAGCAGTTTGTATAGTTTAAAAGAACCATTGAAACAGTCTGTTCAATTTCCTTTGATAACTTCACAAGCATTAACTTTATCAGAATGTATACATTTCAGGAGCAAATTTCCTAGCAAAATATCCAAAATATCCAAAATATCCAAAGCGACATTTTAAAATTTCTTTTTGTATGACCAAACTTTTGCTTGGTCTGTTGACATTTAGTGATGGTTCTATCATGAATCACTTGATAATTTTATTTCTTTTTAGAAGTAGGCAGGGTTGGAACAGTGCCTTTCTCCTGTTTCATATAACATCTATCCTAGTTAGGATGCTAGAGAAATAGATTAAAACAGAAATCATTAATATTAATGTGTGATCATGGACAGAGGAACACAAACATGCAATGACAGACACTTCATTTTTCTCTTATAATTTCTGAGTATATACTTACTGGACAAGTGAAAAACACAAGAGAAACACAAGAAAAAATAGCAATCTAACATATAAGCCTATGAAAACTCCTTACCGTGACTTGCATCTGGATTGCAAACCTGATATCATTATTATCAGCTGACAGTGAGGCCAATCTTCAAAACATCTCTAAACTTGAGTTTTACACCCACAAAGAAACTAAACCTAAATTATTATGGTTCTGTGGGAGAGCATGGGTTTGAACCTGTCTCATATGCTAGAAATGCATGTCTCCATTTCCTCCTGCAACTTCAAATTGTTACCATTACCATTATTATTAATAGGAAGAGTAAAGTGAGTTTCTTTTGAAAATCCATGACTCACAAAGTCCTAAAATTTGCAGCCACACAGCATATTGTCCTAAATAGATATGAGATTTTACCTACCTCATCTTAAAGTCCTGGCTCCAAGATTTTTTAGTTTATTAGATTGACTGATTATAAGACAGGTAAGATTTCTTCCTGGAATCTTCTTGTTTGAGCCTTATGTTTCAACACAATTAGCTATTACCGTATGGATTGAGAAATATATAATTAAATGGGAAAAAACAAATGTGAGTGAATAGTAGTCCTAAATGCAAGAAACAGGACTGATTTATCGCCTAGTAATAATAACATATTATTTTTCATATTTTTTGCAAAAGAAAAACATGTACACTATCTTCTCTATCATGCATCCTTTATTAAGAAATAAATAGTATTATAATAGACATAAAACTCTAATGGAGGTTCTAAATGCATGCAGGCTAGGAGGCCTTAAAAATGAAAATTATCATCTTCCAATATTGATATCTTTTCAACAGAAAACACTCTTTGCATTTAAGTCAGGACACAGTGCAATGAATAACTCTGGTGGCATTTTATTCTTTATTTTATCGTCCTTGGGGTCCTGTAGGATTGAACCTACTGAAAATATTAACTGCATTCTTATTTGTCTATGTATCTCTGGTTATAACATTTTTTCATTACTTGCAAGATTTCTCTTTTGAGAAAAATAACCAATTTGTCCCATTTCAACCAAATAATCAAAAAAGAATATACTATTTTTTTTTTGCATGTGCATCTGTGTGTTTATGTGTGTGCGCACCTGGGTGTAAACACAGTATTATTTACACATTTTTTTTTAATAAAACGTTCCTTATTCCCGTGCTCAGACTCTGGGTGTTTTCTTCTCTCACAGCTGACTGTGATAGAAGACAACACAGAGAATTCATTCACTGGTTGAGAGGACTAAAGTTGCTTTGCCACTTCTTGACATGGTCAAAATAGATAGAATCCTTACCATAAAAATGTCATTCTTTAAACTTCTCTGGTTATAATAAATTTTGGTGACATAATATGTCTTCTTGCCAGTTTTGTGATCTGAGTCTGAGCTGTCAGTAAGACTGAGAACCCGAGATATTATGTCTAGAACTTTGCACTCTTTTAGACGATTTCTGGAGTCTGTCTGCTAATATTAGGAGGTAGCCATTCTAGGAACACACACTTCTGAGATCCATAGGACTTTGCTTTCCCTTACAATAAAAATGACATGATTAATACTCTGTACATTGAGTGTAGAGATTCAGAGACTTGTCAAAGCCCCCAGGTTACTGCACCTCTGCATGTAAAATTCCACCAATTAGAAGTTCAACTGAGTTCACTGTGCTTAGATAGAAGTATAAAATTTTGCCGCTAAATCACGTTCCTTGCAGAGCTGGGACCATATTCAACTCTTTCACCAAACATCTTAACTAAGAAATATCTTTACATCTCAGAGGAAACCTGTCATGATTTAGGAATTATTCTCCCCAGTTCAGTGCCCCCACTGAGACTTCTCAAACCATGTGCTGTTCTCTCCCTCTCCCTCTCCCTCTCCTGTTGTCCTGTCCCTGTTCCCTCTTACTGGAAACAGCAATTAGGTAAGAAAATGAACAGTAACAGCAACAATACTAAAGGCAGAGGGTACAAGAAAGAAATGACACGCATGGAACCTGTTGACAGACTATACCAGACAACTTCCTCTGCCACGTTTACTTGACCAGACTGGAATCCTTTCTGCCCAGAAGAAAGTCCCTTTCCCAAACTCCTAGCAATGACATGAGGTGGTATAGAATAACCTCTGGATTCTATCCATAGCCTTCCTGGCTACTGAAAGAATTAACCCTGTCCTGGTTAGAACAAGGACAAAATCCATCAGGAGACAGACTATACATGGTGTATGAAAGAACAGGTATAGTTGACATATGAACAATCATGCAATGCAAGTAATTGTTATTTGGTTCACTTTATGAAAAAGAAGACATATTAAATAAAAAAATAAAAAAAAAAACCAAGCAAAAACACCAATAAGAGAGGAAGAACAACATGCTAAGAAAATGATTAAGAAGTTTTAATTTTTTGCCACATTGAAGAAATATATTCCCACCTGAAGCTACATATAAACTGTGGTTTAGGAATATTGTGGCAGAATCACCAAAATTTGAAATCAGCATACTCAACAGGCTTCAAAAGAGCTGATTTATACCAGCCATCAACATAATCTGTGGCTTATGGTCCTTATTCCCTAAACCAGTTTCATACAGCATAAGTTTGAAGTGAAATACAGTTCCCTACCTCTCACTGATGCCAGCTTAATTCCTCTGATACTGTTGGTATGTATTACATGTCAAAATTAAAGATGATAAACATTGATTTCTAAAAAGGTGTTTAATTTCATGTAATCTAAATTTATTTTGTCTACTTTGATCTTAGTTCTCTGTGTGCTTTATTTTACACTACAATAGAAGCATAAAAATTTTTCTAGGGGAAAAATTTGTCCTGCCTTCCTAAAGCAAGCTGAAGACAAGCAGTTATTTAGAGATAATATTTAAATGTTGCTCATTCTCATTTGATTTGAACAGTGCTCGGAACACAGAAATACAGATGATGGAAAAGAAGAAAGTTAAGAAACCTTGCCATCCTCTGGAGGACAGACATGAGATTCATTGCCTTCCTGACAGAGGACCATGAAAACACATAGAGTAATTCTAGCAAAAATATTTTGTGTTCAGCTGGAGTGAGACAGCAAGCACCTGTCCTAGCTCACCCCAGGACAAAATAATCCAGTTTCAGGTTTGATTTAAGCAAACCATCTCAATGTACATCAATGGAGACATATAGCCCATGCAGCCAATGTGTGTGTGACCTCATCAGAATTGCAGCATCTACCTCTACACACTCAGAGCACAAGAGCATCCACCACCTTAATTGTTTGTTAAGTGATTGTGCATCAGGGCTCTGGAAGCAGTTTGGCTCATAAATTGAGATTTCAGGAATATCAGTCCTGCTTGTTGTATTTCTTAAGCTACACCGCAAGCCCAGGTGCTTAATATTTAGAGATAAAAGCAATGCTTCATATCTAAATGAAGTGTTTCTGACCAAACTAGAAACCCAGAGGAATTCAAAGTCTGAATTTGGCCACTAAAAGCCATAGCCACAGTAGTTCACAAAGCCATTTAAAATACCCTGCAGCCTATATTTTTAAAATTTCAATTACTGTCTTTCATTACTTTATCTATCTCCTACCTGACTTTGCACTCCGGTTTCCTAGGTACAGAGACAAGGTGGTGAAGCTTTTTGTACTGTTTTTTCAATACCGCTTATATCACAGTGGAGAGGGGGTGTGTGTGGTTTCAGTAGGAAAAAAGTAGGGTCTAGACACAAAAAGTTTGCCATTTTTGCCTGGCTTTCTTCAGGAAGAAGGTCCCAGCTCAGCCTGATGGAGCTCGCTCCACTGCCGCCACCAGCTGTTCCTTTTCCCGCTCCTCTGAGCTGCAGCTTTTGTGGTTTGGTGCTGAAAGACAGTGATGGTGAGCCCGAGATACCACCATGAAGAAAAGAAAAGGGAGCAAGAGTGGCAGCAGCAGCGTGGCAGAGCTGTGTGGGGCCCAGGTCTCAGGAGGGCTGAGCAGAGTGGCACTACTGCCATGGGGGTCTGTGCGGGGTTGAGCCAGGGAAATGGAGGGGACAGCACAGTTGGTCTGCCTTCCAAGAGGTTTTGTTTGCCTTAGCTTGCCATTGTTGTTTTTGGACTAGGGGTACTGTGGAAGCTGTCATTGGCATTCACATTGCTTTTGTTTTTCCCAAGTGCTGCTGGCCCCAGTGCAGGGCCAGTCCCCATCTTGCCTTTGTCTGGGAAACCATTAGGGATACTGTCTTTGGGAAGCCTTTCTGTTTGTTTGGTGGTGATACTTTTTAGTGATTAAAACCTCTTGTCTCTTTTGTGCACTCTTTATCATGAATATTATGACTATTGCTATTTTCAGTAAATTGTCGCTCCAATTCATAATCTCTCCCAGTGTTCCTCCATTTTCAGAAGGTGCAGGGGCAAGAAGGGAGCAGCTTGAGTGGATTTTAATGTTCTAAATAGCATTTAAAACCAGCACACTCTCTTATGATTTGGGAAACATTTAGGCATATTTTATTTGTTTGTTTATTCCCAGCCATAAAATAACTTTATTTTCAACAACATTCATCCTCTGAATAAAAAAACCAGCAATTATAGCTGTAATATTCAAAGTGCTTACCTTTTGGGAATACATTTTTGCACTAGTCTTTTTGTATTCTGAAGACTGTAAAAGCATTCTGAATATTCACAGAAATATTTTATGCTTGCGTCTAAAGTATCTGAACAACCATTACAAATAGGATGACTTGTGATTGAAGATTTATGGTTTTGAAATGGAGAAAACACATTTTTTTCAAGGAAGTTCAAATCAGGGTATTATAAGCAGGCTTGAAATTCAGGCTTTACTAAAGTGCTTTAAAAAATTCATACCTCGTTTCCTGCCTGCTTCTTTTCTACCAAAGTTTTAATTTAATTGCTTACATTTGTTTGTCTGACTTTAAAAGAGCTTATGTCTAAGCTAAACAGTGCAGACTCCTCAGGGACCTGTAAATGCTATCTACTTTATATCAAAAAGTTTTCTTAAATGTGAGTGCCCCTTCAAAGAAGTGTTTGCTACTGTTTCATATGAATGTTGCTGTAGGAATCTTTTGTATAAATTTTCTGATTTTACTATTATGTACTTTCTAATCTTCATTAGCAGTATTTGTTCTTCCTTGTTTGGCACTTTTATTTTCCTTAGTTGAGTTACAGGTCTACTAGTCATCTTTTTATTTTAGACTTCTAGTTAACTGTGCTCTTTCTACAGTTCTAGACCTTCCCATTCAACACACATTATTCTACCAAACTTCACTATCTTTCATCATCACTGTTAAGGTGATTTAAAACGAAGTAAAATGTTTAACCTCAAAGAATTTGAAGAATGTTAATCTTGAAGAAGAATCCTATGATTAATTGGAGGAGAGCATTCTAAAAAAGGAGAATCATAAGTGGAGGATTTATGTTCCTTTACTAAAATCTAGTTATTCTTGTTAATTCCAGGTATCTACAAGATATTTATAATGCAAAGCACTTCATAGAATCATGGTATCACAGAATGGGTAAGGTTGGCAGGGACCAGAGGGGTTGACCTCCAACCTCCCTGTTCAAGCAAGGTAATCCTGGAGGACATTGCATGGAATTGTGTAAAGCAGGCTCTTGAATATCACCAGTGAGGAAGACTCTGCACTCTCTCTGGACAATCTGTGGACAGTTACCTGCATGGTGAAAAAGTTTGTCCTCACATTTAGATGGGACTTCCTGTTCATCATTTTCTGCCCATTGCCTCTTGTCCTATTGCTGGGCACCACCGAGCAGAGCCCGGCTCCACCCTCTTGGCACCCTCCCTTCAAATGCTTACTCTAATGAGATCCCCTCTCAGTGGTCTCTTCTTAAGGCCTAACAGGCCCAGCTTTCTCAAACTTTCTTCATAAGAGAGATGATCCAGTCCCTTAATCACCTTTGTTGCCCTCCTTCAGACTCCCAGGAGCTCTGTGTCTCCCTCGCACTGAGGAGCCCAAAACTGGACACAGCACTCCAGATGTGGCCTCTGGAGCAACCCTTCTACTAGGCTGACTGGAGGGGCATGATCACCTCCCTCAACTTGCTGGCCATGCTCTTCCTAGTGCACCTCAGGACTTCATCAGCCTTCTTGGCCACAGGGGCCCACTGCTGGGCATGGGCATTTGTCATGGACAGTTTGTCCACCAGGTCCACCAGGACCCACAGGTCTTTCTCTGCAGGGCTGCTCTCCAGCAGGTCAGCCCCCAGATGATACTAGTGGTTATCCTTTCCTGGTTGTAGGACCCTGAATTTGCCTTTGTAGAACTTCAGGGAATTCTTCTCTGCCCATTTTTCCAACCTGTTAAGGTCCTTCTGAAGGGCTGTACAACACTCTTTGTTATTGACCACTCCTCCCAGCT
Organism: Tychaedon coryphoeus; assembly: GCA_013398595.1. Lineage (NCBI taxonomy): Eukaryota > Metazoa > Chordata > Aves > Passeriformes > Muscicapidae > Tychaedon > Tychaedon coryphoeus. The sequence continues at coordinate 212,851 of WBND01000640.1, read as the reverse complement.
TTGTATCATTATTGCTGAGCAGGCATCTTCCCCTCCATCAAAGTGAATAACAAATAAGTTAAACAATACTGGGCCCAGTATTGAACCTTGAGGGGCACCTCTAGTGACAGGCTCCCAAATAGACCCTGTGACAATGATTTGGGCATATAGAATTTGATGTCCAGCCAGTTCTCTATCCACTGCCCAGTCATCCATTTCACATTCCCTGAATTTGTCTATGAGGATTTTCTGAGAGACTGTAATGAAATCCTTTCTGAAGGTAGACAATATCCATTGCTTGCTTCTCACCATCCATTCATCATAGAAAGCCATCAGGTTGGTCAAGCATGATTTACCTTTAGTGAATGCATTCTGACTGTTCCTGATCACCTCCTGTCCCTATGGATAGAGATGGCCTCCATTGCCTTTCCAGGAACTGAGATGATTGGTAGTTCTCTGTGCAGTCCTTCTTGCCCTTTTTGAAGACCAGTGACATTTGCTTTCTTCCAGTCCTCAAGCAGCGCTCCCCAACCCCATGACCTTTCAAAAATTATGATGAGCACCCTCAGGGTGATTTCCACAACCTCTCTCAGCACTCAAGGATACATCCTGTCAGGGCTCATGGACTAGTGGATGTTAAGTTTGCCTAGTTGATTCTAACCTGAGTCTTCTTGACTAGGAGTCAAGGAGGGTTGGGCTAGAGTCTGTCTGTCTTCCAAGTTTCCTTTACCCTGGTCTCCTGGGTCAGAGTTTTCTGAGGGATGATCTCGTCAGTGAAGACTGATGCAAAGAAAGCATCCAGTATGTCTGCCTTCTCTGTATCCTTTCTTACCAGGCTTCCTCCACTAGTAACAGGCCCACATTATCCTTTTTTTTCCCTTTATTATTGATGTACTTGGAAAAGCACTTCTTGTTTTCCTGGATATCCTTAGCTGGATTTAATTTCAGGTGGGCCTTGGGCTTCCCTGTTGTGTTTCTTCTTACTCAGACAACCTCTCTGTATTCATTCCAAGTTGTCTGACCCTGCTTCCATCTTCTCTGTGTTTTCTGTTTATGCTTGAGCAATGACAGGAGTTCTGTGTTCATCCATGAGTGCTTCTTGCTCCCTTTGTTTGGTCAGGATGCATAGCTCTTGAGCCTGCAGAAAGTGATCCTTGAATATCAACCAACTGTTTTAGACCCCTGCCAGTTGCAGACTGCTCTATCCCATAAAATCTTCCAAGAAGATTGCTGAAGAGATTAGCCCTCCTGAAGTCCACGGTTACAGTCTTACTTGCTGCCCTGCTTCCCTCTCCTCTGATGCTGAGCTCCACATTCTCACAGTCCCCCCAGCCATGTCTGCCCCCAGCCTTCACCAAACTGGGATGAGTTCAGTCCTAATAACACCCAGGCTATGCGTTCAACCCCTTTATGGACTATATACTTAGAACTAGGACTTGATGATCTTTGTGGGTCACTTCTAACTCAGAATAATCTCTGATTCTCTTTGTTAGGATGAGGTTAATAACTCCTGGTGGGATACTCCCCTACCTGAAACAGGAAGTTGTCATTAATGCTTTCCAGAAGCCTCCTGGATGGCTTGTGCTTTGCTGTGCACCCTCACATCCAGCAGATATGAGAGTGGTTAAGATCCAGTGTCTCTGACTTTGAGCTGCCTGTAGAAAGTCTCATCCACTTCCTTCTCTTAATCAGGGAGCCTGTAGCACACTCCCACAACACTGTCTCCCTAGCTAGTCCTCCCTTTTATCCTAACCTGTAAGGTCTCTGCTCATTCTTCAGAGACAGAGCTAAATGTAATCCAAGTGTTGTCTCACACAGGGTGCGACTCCACAGTGGGGCATCACAGTCTTCATGACATAACTTTCCATTTTGGACTCCCAAAACCAAATTTGAAACCAAGCTAATTGCATCCTCTGTCTGCACATTACAATGTATCATCATAAGAACAAATTTCACGTATAATCTAGTCTTTCAGCAGCAGTCTGTCCTGGTTTAGGGCAAATTTGTGAGGAAACTCCCAAAAGGGTCCCTCTAGAAAAGCTGATTCAAGTGGCCACTGCCCCAAATGGCTCAGGAAAATGTTTCCTTGGAGAAAAGTAGGAAAAGCTGTTTATTTAACAAGTGAAGTATTCAAAAGCATAAAAAATGAATAACATTAAACAATAAAGCCTCTTGCTGCTCTAAAGAGGTGGCAAATTCAGAAAGTCTTTTTTGTGGGGTGTAGCTTGGCTTGCTCAATCTACAGACTGATCAGTCTACTGATCAGTCCCTCCTGTGCTGGAAAATGCTGCGTCCTGGCCCACAGGAGTGAGCTCCCAGTGTTCTTCTGGGTTTTCAGCCAAGAACAGGTTTGAGCAGTTCCAAGAAAAAGAATAAAAAACCAATAGTCTAGGGAACTTCTCTGCCTCAGCTAGCTAAAAACTAACTAAAAGCATGGGAAGCTCTCTCCCACTGTCTGTCCATGCTGCAGACAACACAGTCTGGGAGAAGAAAAGCTGGAGCTCCAATCTCTATGTTTTGAATACAAGCCTCAGACATTCCATTGCTTCTCCTTCTGCCCTGTTCACCCTCAAATCTAGTTTCAAAGGTGTAAAACTTATTTCTGGGCTAAACAGATGAATGGGGATACAATTCAGCATCAAAAAGTCACCCCAGGACAAGTCTAATGAGCTAGGAACTTAAAACTAATTGCTTCTACAAGGAGACTATGAAGATAGAGGAAATCACTTCAATGGCATATATTAATCTATCTTAAATGGAGTGACACAGACATAATTTTAATATGAATACTGCTCAGTACTTCTCTTATTATCTTAAGGATGCACCATTACTCTTTAAAAAGCAATGATGGCTGCAGTACTCCCTTTCTTGGTAAAAATGTTAATCGTTATGATATTCACACTACAGTTTTTGTTAAGTAATGAGAGTTTTTTTCTTCTTTATAACTAAAACTGAACTTTTCAATAAAGAAAACATAGGTTGGAGTATTAACTTTTTTGGCTGAGATACACATTTCTTTGCACCTGGTATGAGTAACTCCTTTTTATTATGTCCACAGTATATCTTTTCATATCATGTAATTACTACATAACTATAAATTGGAGATTCACAGTTATTCAAAGTCCTCTTGCTTTTAAGCATTGTGTTTCCTGATGATATTGCAAATATGTTTTTAGTTTATTTCTTTGAAGACAGAGGAAGTGAAGACATCCTTTGCAGAAAAAATGGTCAATCTTATTACCTTCACCCCAGCAAGGTTACCTTAGATTTAATTAATATATGGTCTCTGACATTTATGCTACTTAAACACACAGGCACTTACTGAAAATATAAACATTAAAGCACAGCCATACTAGTCAGAAGTACAGTAACATCAGAAGTATAGTAACATCAGAAGTATAGTAACATCTGAAGTCTCCCTGAAATGATTAGAAGAAGCCATCCCAATCAGCTAAAAATATTGTCCAATGTGTATAAGTATCTCAACTTCTTAGTTTTATCTTCCTTCTTTTCTCCTTCTTCTCAATCCAAGAAAGGCAAAATGAAGATATCCCGTTTTAGTTATCAGTTAAAATCTCATTCCTTACCACAGTAGTTTAATAACCTGCTACATGGTGTTCTAGTCTAAGACAGTAATAAGAAGCAAAGACCTCTCACATATCTCCTTTAATTTTAACCACCAGATACAAAGGTGCTCAGTGACCCGGTCCCCTGGGAACTAAGAAAAAAAGGTGGAGCAGATGACCCTCTTCCCAAGATGGTGGCCACCGTGGCAGACCTTGTGGACCAGAAGACAGACAATACGGCGGAGAAGCACCTCTTGGCTAAACCTTCCCCTGGAGCAAAAAGCCCAATGGGCAGGGACTTACAAAGGAGTTCTGAGAGCTGATGGGAATTGCTGTCACTCTCTGGGAAGGTTCATTCCCATGGTGTTGGTACCAAAATCTGACAGATAGAAAGTTTCTAACACAGTTTGGATATTAGAAATCAGGCATTCTTCATTGAAGCATGCTCATCACTCAGAGGATCTTTCCTCTAACTGCCTGGCCCCAGCATGAGATAAAGAGAGCTTTTATCATAAACAATCATTACATACTCATCAGCTATCCCCACTTATTTGATGTATATGTATTACTTTATTTTACATAGTCACATCCCTTATCAAAGTCCTTATGTGGTTCTTTGGGGTCTGTCTTCAGTGTTTGGTGTCATTTTAGGTGGCTGTTCCTGGACCCTTGCTTTTGAGTAAGTGGGATGCCATTGTTTTGCATAATTTTGCTTTGTCAGCCTTTTATAGCTGAGCTTGCATCTTTCTTGAACTTTGCCTGACTCATACTTGCTGGAGTTACATCTTTCATCTATTCCTCCAAGGCTGTGGTGTTCTGTTCTAGTTCTACAGTTCTTGTTGGTGTCAGCCCTGCTTCCTCCCAGCAAATGTGGTGGCGTGTGTGTGGCTGTGTGTACGTGTGCTCCGCGCTGCCACTCGCCGCCTCCTCCTGCCACCCCCGGGCTCAGCTTGTGTCAGGGCAGGCTTGGGCCACGGCCCGATGGCGAGGGGTGGAGGGTGGGAAGAAATTGGACTCGCTGGTCTCCAAAGAACAGAGTCCCTTGCCCTGCTACAAGGTCCCAACAGCAGTTCTGGAGCTGTTACTTCAGCCCTGTTTGGCTTGGGAGTGGCCCTGCTGCCTGTAAAGAACATTAGTGAATTTAATTTTCACATATTTTGTGCCCTTTTACCCTTATATCCCTGTTTCTATCACAGTTTTTCAGTCCTTTGCAACCTCCTGTCTTTTCTGATCGTGCTAATGACCAAGGTGACTTGCCACGCTGGGTGAATTGCCAGTGCTGTATTTGTTTTGCCTGGCTAGCCAGGAAATATGGTGAAAATTGAGAATGAGACATCTGATTTTCACCCAACTTGTCCTCAGCTAGGGGTGTTACTGTTTAACCAATCCATGATTTTGTCTGTATTCAGAGAAAATTAATTGTCTTTGAGACCTGTCAAGTTTGACTGAAATTACACAATAGAGCAAAAAAAGTGTGGGGGCAGGAGAACTGATGGATGTGAGAAACCTGATAAGCACTGAACATCTGATGTCTTACCCAGGTTAAGAAGAGGCACGGAAACTATATGATGTAATTTATTGCCCTCTTTCATCACATAAATTAGGAATCATTCTAAAACTGCTTTTGGTCTGATACAGTTCCAAACGTCGATGAAACAACAATTGGCTTTTTAACCTAATTGCTTCACTGTGTGTCTGAAATTCCCTGTTTGACATTTACATGCTTCAGTTCTTAAGAAATCATCATCACATCTTTTCTTCTGATGTATAGCAAAGGAGGTGAAAACCTCACTTCCTTCCTGTGCATGGCTCCCTCAAATCTATTTGGTTGCATAGCTGAAGTCAGTGAGTCAATGGTTTTGGAAAAAATAAATACAAACATTACTTTTCAAATTAATTTTGAGACTATTTTATATCTTAGCTGATTCATTAACTGACATGCTATAAATATTTGTATAAAAAAATAGCAGGAGGCATGCACATAACCATCTTCTTACCCAATTATGCTATTTACCCAGTCTTTAAAACACTAATTTTTACATAACATACTGCTGCAAGTATTTTTGACTATTTGACAGCATTAAATTAAATTATGCTGAAAAAGCATAATTGTGTATAAAGGCACTTGTGTATATATACACATTTATTGTAGGTAAATGATATGTTATCAAATCAAATACCAATATTCAATATTCTTTTAATCCAGACAGGATTTTTTTGGTGTTTATGTTGAAGCAACAAAGTCTTCAAACTTTTAGCGGCCTGCATTTTGTGCCAGTTTAGCCTAGGAGAGGCACTTCTTTTTTGCTGGACATCTGAGATCAGAAAATAACCACATGTTTAGGCACCAAAATTCAGCAAGTAACTCTGAAAGTATTCTATCACACTTTCAGTAAATCTCATCAGTTCCTAATAGCGAAATATGTGCTGATAGATCCATCAAGCATTCGATTTATGGCTAAATATTGACTTAAAACTTCACATAGGAAAAAGAGGTTAAATGAGGAAAAAGAAGTCTCCGAAGCCATTTAAAAATATTTATCCTAGTATTTGACTTGTTTGTTGTCTTTGTAGCTCAAATCCATTAAAATGAAGAAGCCCAGTATATACATAAAAAGCTCAATTAGAAAATTGAAACTAGACCATTTGGGAAAGTATTTCTAAAATATCTTGAAACCATAAATTGAAAATCCCTGAACTCTCAGATGAGAAACATCTCAGGAGGAGATGGAGCTGTTGGCATGACTTTCTTAGTGTCTTCTAGGTGTCAGAAACATTTTAGGATAAAATCATTTGCTCAGCAGGTAGGTAACAATACTGCTTGAAAGCATCTATGAAATTGAATGCTTCTTGTATTCAGAAGCTCTTTTCTTAAAAGGGATCCTTTCTCCAGAAAAGTAACAGTTTTTATTTCTGCTTTTATCTCAGCAGTCCTTCAGGTTGATCTGATCTGGTCTGCTGGATCACGTTCATAGCAGTAAATATTTTCCCTGCTTATTTACTCACCATTTCTTCTGTATAAAACTACCTTACTTAGTCTTGTCTTAGAGGCATATCTTTTGAAGCTTTAAGGACAGTTAAGACCGACAAGTGGCAATTTCCCTCCTCTTTCTCTGTCAGAGGGATAAAAGACTTTCTTCAGAGAAACTACCTGGAGTGCCCAGGTTAGTCCCCTACTTTGAAGTGTCCCTGAAAAAAGGAGTACCCTGTAAGAGAGTTTAGTTTTGTTTAAAGACATTAATGTCTCCAGAAAAATAGACTTGGTATTCAATTAATGCTTAAGCATGAGTCTTTTGTTGGTGATCCGTGTTTTTGCTACAGTGCTTTCCAAAAACCACCCTTTTACGGATATGTTGAATAGACAGTGTATTTGCAGGATAAGATATCATCATGCCATCTGTACATTCGTTGGAAACGTCCTTAGTAAATGCAAAATGTTTTTATGTGCTAGACCCTCCAGGAATATGTGGATGTGGCTGGACAAAATACTGTAAAAAAGTAAACACAATTATATTTACTGAGGTTTAAATTCGCATAAAGTACCACAATTCTTTAACTCTGGGTATGATTTTTTAATTATTTAATATTTCATGGCGCTCAAATATATATAACATGTAAAGCAATAAATTCAATTTGCTTTCTGTTATCATACTTGTTGAGTAAGTTTTTCTGCTTTATAATAAATATAGACAGCATTTTAGCCAAAGCTTTGTATTTTGTACTTTGCAGGTGACATCCAGCTACAGAACACTGACTGTGGTATGTCTAAAAGATTGGTATTAACTGATACATTGTCAGCAATTAAATAAGTGGCTGACATGCAAGCTAATCAAACATACAGCCTCACTTTAAACAATAGGTTATTGTGGTTTTGGTCTGAAAGCCAGATATACCAATGTTAATTTCTATGCAGCATTTCTTATGTAGCCAAAAACCAGGCAGAGAATAAGTTACAACTTCAATCAAGTCCAGGAGACAAATGTAAAGTGTTGTTATATAAGCCCAGGTGGAAATTAAGCCCCATGGAGCTGCTTAGCTACCCCCACCCAGTCCAGTGGAAGACACAAAAGGCAGAGATCCAGAGTTGAGATAAGAGCCATTTGCTGCGTACAGCAATAAGATAAGAAACCAAAGTAACAGCATCGGTATTAATAACAAAAGTAAAAAAGAGGGTGATTTGCACATAAAAATGCTCACCAACCACCTGAACTGGTCCGGTGCCATGTTTCCCAAAGAGCAAAATGGCCCCTCGCCCTTCCACATGCATGTTTGTTCCCTCCCAATCTCAGACATCAAAAAACAAGATTGGACAAACTGCTCCATTTGCTGTTCTGTCACCCAGAAAAGGGCAAAATGCCCACAGATCCCTCCTGAGTCCCCTTTTTTCTCCACCCAAAGTCATACCCCTTTCTTCACAAAAGAAAGCATCCCTTCTGCCCCCTAGTGATGATGTGGGTGATACAGAAAAAGAACCTAGACATGTCTATAAGGCTGAAGGATCAGTCCCCTCACATGCTTGGCCAAAACACAACTATATACAGGACACAGAGCTCTGATCACCACAGGAGATTAAGTTTAAGGTTCATTCATTGTGTTAATTCATTTTGCCATGCCATCTCATTATAAAGGAAGAGGCAAGTACTGCAATATACAAAGCTAAAGCACAGCTCTGACTGTTACTTACAGACCTCTGTCTGTCCTAAAAGGGTTGACTTTATCAAGAACCCAAATGTGGTTGAATTGCTGATCCACCAATTCCTGTAAACACTACGTGCTCTGGCTCTTGACTTCAATGAAGACCTCTTTTTACTGTACTGGTAACATAAGTCACCAGAGCTAGCAGAAAAACAAGCATAACTGAAGTGTGACTATCAGCCCAGTTGTGTGAGCTTGCTTATCTGAATTAAATGGCAAATATAATCTAGTGGCCTAGAAGCAGAGAAAGTAGCTTTGACTTCCTTGTGTTTCCCTTAAAAAATGTCAGCATTCTGCTACAAATTTGAACACAATCTATGCCCATTTCAGTCACAATTCTGTCACTTATAATTTTACTGGTATTTGCTTGAGGTCTCATTATGAACCTTTGCACACAGCTTCTCGTAAGAACCTTCCCAGATAAAGTCAGAGGGGCACTCAGGGGCTCAGGCCCAGAAGGGTGAGCACAGTGAAACCTGCTGCGGTGTCAGTAAAAAGGCAAAACGCTTATGCCGAGAGGTATGAAATCATGACAAGACCATGACAAACCACCACAAGAACAAAAGAATTCATGTCCAATTAAAAACACTGAATTCTGCTTTAAAGAACAGAGCTCTGTATTCAACACTTTGCCACATCAGTTTTCCCCTGATGACGTGTTTTGTTGTTACTAAGATGCAAGTACTTGGGAGAGGTGTGCTTCAATACAAAATTGTATTGATAGAAAGAAGAGCCCTCCGCAATGGTAAAAATCTTGATAAAAAGAAAAAAAACCCACCAGAATAAACTTCTGATTTAGCAAGTTACATATCTAGAGCTACATATTAGCACATGACAGGAAAAAGACCTGTCTTTTCAGTCAAAGTCTTGTCACAGTTTAGTAGAGATCAAATATATACACCTATAAATTACTTGATACCATTATAAATTAACTATGCTTCTCTATTCTCTACTCGCTCTACAGGGATTATATTGTCACAACAGGAACAAATTATTGTCACAAAATTTAGAAATTGCTTGTGGTCATCTACACTGTCACTACTGCCATTGTCAAGGTGTTTGCATTAGGCAAACAAGGGATCAGAGAAAAATGCTCTTGAAAATGGCATAAAGTAAGTCCTTGGGTGACACAACTAATTTTATCTGAAAATCTGATTTTTGCATTTGCCAGAGGAAACACAAAAAGCCCTAAAGGAGGCTTTTTCTTTCATGTCATGGGGAAAAAAATCAGTTAAAAACATAAAAAATAAAAAGGGAAATTAGAATTATTATATGAACTACAAATTGCCATTCCTAAATTTGCAGTGAGATCAATATTAATTGTACCTGAACTTCAGGGTGCAGCCAAGGAGCCAAGGAGGGACCACAGCTGAGACCGAATGAAAAGAGGTGATCTTAAATCAGTGTCTTTTGCTTTCAGTGGCAAACTTTCCATTGCCATTATGCACTCTGGAGCTTTACAGAAGACTTTTGAGGTTTTTTTCAGTGTATGGAGTAGGACACACTGATCAGCTTGGGCAGTTGTATCCTTTTACTCCGTAATTGTTTAAAATTGTTAGAAAATGGCGGTTCATTGCCTGCTTACTCTTCTTATCAAAGGAATTTTGTAAAATTATAGTAAAAAGTCCACGGTTATCTCTATTGAAATAACTTTAATAATACCATGATCCAAATATAAAAATTATTAGAGAGATGTATCGACCCAAAATGAGGTGCATACAAGACCACATGCTGAAGTCAATAGCATAGATTTTTATTTAACAATAAATGTGAGGTAGAGGGAGAGAGGAAGAAATAGAGAAAAGTGAGAGAAAGAATGGAAGTAGAAAGATATGTAGTTGCCATTCATTGGATCCTGCAGCAAGGCTTGGTGTTGCAATTTTGGTGTCTGGTGGTTGCTGTCTTGTTTTGTCAGGGGTGGGGGAAGCCCTGTCAAAGTGGTGGAGGGAATCCACTGAACAGAGGGCTCAGGTCCAGGTGGGAATATCCAGGTGCCTCCCCTGAGGGGAGAGGAGTTTCACACTGAATGAGGTAATGCTGTGTATCACAGGACTCTTCAGGAGCCTTTGACACCTGCTAAGGCCAGCTGCTTGCATCAGAGCAGGTGAGTCCATCATGGCCCATCAGCAGAGATGAAGGCCATGAGTCCCTGTACTTTTCTGGCAGGGGAGTTATCACAGCTGAGTTCACTTTCATGAGGACAAAGAGACAGCACCCCACTTCCAGAGTTCTTTCCTCATCTTGCTCAATATTCAGCTTGTAACCTGAGGTGGTGAGCTTGCTCTGCTGTCTGCATCTGGATGGTTACTCTGCACATCAGCAGCTTGACTCCTGATTCTTTTAGCCATCAGCATTCCAGGAAGTCTGCAAGCCACCTTCCTAAGACTGGAAGGTGTGTGATGGGAAGTATTTGCTTAAAGGACAGGATGTTTATCTCATTTTTGTATTAAGTCATGAGCTCTTGAAGACAAGAGATACTTTTAATGAGTTTGGATTATACATTTTTACACGAGAATTTGATGACTTCCTTCATCTGGGAGAATGTCCAAATTAAAATGACTATTAGTCATGTTCCTCTGACCTTGTTAGATATTCTTTATTTCCTGGTCAGTTTGTCCTTCCTAAGGATATACTTGGTCTTTTCCACATAGCTGCCATACAGCACCACATGACCCTCAGGGAGGGGATGAATTTTTCTGGACATGGCCAAAAGCTTTAGCAAAGCAAAAGTAAAAGTTTGCTTTTTAAAAGTTTTTCTCTATTAAAAAGATTTATAGAGTTGCTATGAAAAATGCTACTGTTTTATCCTCTTGAAAAAAAGATATAAGATGAAGATACCCTGTATTTACATTTGTGGATACCAACAGTATAGTTCTCAGTGTACAAGTCATTCCAAACATTCAAAGCATACAAACCTTATTCATTACTTATTACACTGAGATATCATATTATGTGCTATGGCAAAATGCTTATTCAGATATTTTGATATGTAAATTTCCTTCATAGTTTCAGCTGAGTATTGTGTATTTCCTTTTTTTTTCTGTCTTGGAGTTTCTCTGACAAGGACTGGCATACCAACAAGGAAGATGGATAGAGTGTAAGATTGTGGTTTGCCTGTGTGATGTCCCTAGGACCATGAGCAGGTTCAGAAGATTCCTAAAGATTCCTATACACCTGGTATAGGTATACTCATGGTATAGGTACAAAAGATACTAATGAGAGAAGGTGTCATCCTTGATTTGTTGCTTTGATTTAATTTGTTAACAGAGAGGATCTTGTGGGTGAAGTGGTTATTGGTGGCTGTCCTGGCCACAGACATCGTGGAACAATCATGTTTACATCTGATGGCAGCAGGAAAAGTCCCAGAAAAACTTCTGCTCTGGGTATGAGGAGAGCAGGTTTAAGGTTACTCGGGGAACTCCTTAATGATGTCCTCTGAGAAAATGCTTTTTAAGGTGCTGGGATCCATCAGTGTTGGATCCTAGCACACTTTTTAAGTCCTGCATCCTAAGAGCACAGGAGAAGGAAATGTCAAAATGTCAGAAGTCAAGCAGACAAGGCAGAAAGCAGGCTTGGATGAGCAGGCATCTTATTCTGGAGCCAAGGCAAGAAAACAGAATGCATGGCCAGTAGAAGCAAGGTCAGGCAACATGGAAGGAATAAAGAGATGCTGCTTCCCACTGTAGGAAGAAACTTCATGCAGCCAAAGCTCTACTGGTATTGAAGTTGGCCAGTATTGTGGGGGGCAAAGGAAAGAGCTTTTTAAAATAAATCAATAGCAAAAGGAAGTTCAGTAATGACTTTGACTTGTTTGAGGAGGATGAGGATGGTGACCTCACAAACAGGGACAAACCAGAGGTATTTATTGCTTTCTTTGCTTCAGTCTTCAAAGCTAAAAATGGGCTGTGGAAGTCCCATTGTACTGAGCTGGAGGATGTGAGGGTATGAGGGATATATCCTTAGCTGAGGCTATGAGAATGATAAACACCCAGTTACTCCTGAGTTTGTGCAGGATTTGCCACTCTGGATGGTTGTTGACTGGGCACTTGGGACTCCTCAGAGCTCCATCCTAGCACAAGTTCTTTCCACATCTTCATGAACAACTTGGATACAGGACTCCAAAGTATACAGAGTAAATTTGCTGAGGGCAATAAATTGGGAGCTGTCCACTCCCTCAATGGCAGAGAGACCTCAACAAATTACAGGCCTGGACAATCACCAGCCGTATAAAGTTTAATGAAGAAAAGTGCTGGATTGGATGTGCAAACGTGGACGTGTGTATAGACTGGGGAACGAGAGGTTGGAGAGAAGAGCTGTGGAAAGGGACCTGGGGGTCCTTGTCCGTGGCAAGGTGAACATGACCCAGCAGTGCCCTGGCAGCCAGGAGGGCCAAGAGTGTCCTGGGGTTCATCAGGCACAGCATCACAGCCAGGCAAGGGAGGGGATTGTCCTGCTCTGCTCTGAGCTGGGGCAGCCTCACCTCCAGTGCTGGGGCAGCTCTGGGTGCCACAAAATAGACATTAAGCTATTAACATCTCAAGAAGGATGGTGAAGGGTCTGGAGGGGAAGTCATATGAGGAACAGCTGAGATCCCTTGGTTTATCCAACCTGGAGAAGAGGGGAGACCTCATCAGAGTCTTCAACTTTCTCATGAGGGGAGTGGAGTGGCAGGGATCAATCCCTTCTCTCAGGTGACCAGTCATAGACCTTGAGAGAACAGCATGAAGCTGTGTTGAGGGCATCTGGTTGGATATTAGGAAAAGATTCTTCACCCAGAACATCACTGAGAACTGAACACGCTCCCCAGAGAAGTGGTTACAGCACCACCAGAGTTCAGAAATATTTGGGCAACATTCTTAGGAACGCGGTGTGATTTTTGGGGCTGTCCTGCTCTTGGCCAGGATGATCCTGGCCCTTGATGATCCTTATGGGTCCTTTTCAAATCTGGATGTTCTATGATGCTAAGAGTCTGTGATTCTTTGACTTTTATTTATTTATAAAATAAATAAATATTTATTTATTTATTTAAAAATAAATACCAAAATGCCACTGTCTTACAGTGACAGATAAATATCAAAACAGATCACTTTCATTTTCCCTTTTGGGTCAGACATACTTCTTTCTCCTCATAGAAGCTATTTAGCACAAAAAAAAAAACCCAGATTCAAAAGACTCAAGTGTCCAGTACGTATCTTATCTGATCTTTTACCAGTAGTGCTGATTTTATATTCTGTAATAAATCAATGCTACATTGTGACTAGACTGAAATGCCCTGCATTTTTTTGTCATGTCCACTATATATTATATATATAACTTGAAGTCAGATGCCAGTCATGGCTCATGGGGATATTGTATTGCCACTCTTAAATCACATTAGTATAGCCCATGGTGGATATTTCTGTTAAAACTTACTGTTGGTCTGTGTCCATCAGCAGGGAAATATTGCTGAATTTTAAATGGATACCAGCACAGTGGTTGTGTAACAGTTTCATGCTGTTAATTTCCCAAGCAAATGTAATAACTTTTATTCTTTGAATGTATTATGTTTTTGTTTCAATCTATCTTCTTGTAAAGAAGGCATATTTTGTATGTGATTTTTTTCCTTGTATGTTTAATGGGAGTGATAACACTGTAAGTTCTCCTGTTATCCCTTGCTGGGGCACATAAAATAATTGAGCCCTATAGGATTATGAAGATTATGTCAGGAGGGAAAGAGAAATGCAGTATACATCACCTGTACAACAAATAGCAACAGAATCTGGAATTAGTGCCCTTACCATGGAATTACTGTACAATTTCATGCCTCAACATCAACATTTTTGTGGGATTCTGCCTATCTTTGGTCATCAGCAGCACCAAATAGATAAATATTATTTCTACAAAAAACATTTACTAATGATTTAAACCTCTGCTGACTGTTTATTCTTTCAATTGATATTTTCAGAAAGTTTTGTGTAGGAACTAAACAATAATAAAAAACTAACTTCTTCTAGGAGGAGAAATGCTGTAAACTCAAATTGAAATTAACAGTTAAGGAACAGTTAAGGAGACCTAGGATCTAATTTCCTTTCTTCCAGCACCATCAATATGAGTTGCATTTATGTTGCACTCTTTGAAACATTACACTACAAAGCCTTAACAAGTGCTTTTTAAAAAGGAATTTGCATGTATCTTACATTTGGCTGGCAAGAGTTATTTCTGTCACTTTACGTGGCAGGCTGGTTTAGATGGATAACAAGCCCAGTTATTTTCAGTGCCCAGGGCAAATCCTGATATGTCCCTCATCTTGCAACACACAAAACCTATACTGAATTGTAGCAAAGGACTTAGACAGCTTCTGTTAAAGCCTGGCATAGATTTCTGTGTCTTTGAACTTTGAACATACTGCATAAAACAGCAATGCCAGTCCTTTAGGTTTTGCAGTAGATGCCCGAAAGGGAAATCAATAATTCTTCCTAAAATTGTTCAAAATCCTTGGTTTGCATTTTCATTAGTGCAACTTGTGGTAAGTTCATCACTGTTAAACAGTAGAGAAAACTGAATTATATTTAAAACTGCTCAGATTAAAGGTTTTTTTTTCCTTCAAAAACACATGTTCCTGATCAACATAGCATTTTTAGCCAGTGCAAAGGAAAAATAATTTATTGGGCAGATCTTTGTGGAAAATAAATACAGACAAAAATTCTACCTCACATCTAATTTCTTATTACCACTGTAAGGCTTGGGGGAAGATACACTTAGATGTATCTTTTAGTGTAAATTTTGCTTCGAAAAGAGAGAACACTTTATCCAGTCAAACCCCAACGTCTGTCACTATTGCTAGTGACTGATCTCTTAGTTGCAAACTATTTGTTTCAGAATGGCTACAGGATTTAAACCAATGCAAATATTCTCAGAATCCCTTTACAATGCAACTTTATGTAAATTTTAAAAAATCCCTTTTTTGTCCAGGTAAATTACAGAGGACAGGCACAGTATAATTAGGCTGTGCCATACAGACAATAGCACAGGACACCAAGAGTAGATGGTGACACAGTGCTTTCTGCTACTCTTTCTCTGAAGGAGTTCTGAGATCTTTTCATATCTTTGTCTTCCGGTAGGATTTACTGTGTCATTTGGATTATTTTTTCTTTCCTTCCTTTTTATTTTGCAGTTTGACTCAAGGCTTGAGCTCCAGATGTTTTATTATTTTCATCTCAGATTGCTGGCACCTGCTTTCTGCCCACAGTCATAAATCTGTGTGTTTCTGGCTTTTTGGTTCCCTCTTTGGAGGCTGGATTATTATTTGCTTGGCAGAGGTGGCTGTAGGCATGTGGGATGGGTGCTGCTGCATGGGGATCTGCACTTTTGGAAGCTGTTTGTCAGTACTGCTTGGCAGCCCTTTCTGGCTTCAGTAATGTGCTAGGACCCCGTAGGCATCTTTAAAGATAAAAGGAAGGAATTTAGAAGTTGTCCTAATTGCCAAATTCTGATTGCATCCCAGGTCACACTGCTTTGCTTCTTCATTCTTCCAGGAGACTAGAGTGCTGACTACACAGCTATCCCTAACTAAAGCCTTTCCCTTTCTCGTTTTGGAGGTACACAGGTATGGTGTCCCACTAGCCCTGCATGTTCTGTGCAGCTACAGAGGTTCTCAGGCACAGCACACCTGACACTGCAAAGTATTACAGGGCCATGGACACTGCAAAGCTACTGAGCTACTGCCTGGCACTATACTGTGCTTCTAATAAGGCAAAATGATGGGAACACGTGTCCAGGAGGCCTCTGCCTCCTGTACAGGTTACCAGAACCATCAGAAGTTAGTTACATTGGAAAGTAGGAAGTGTAGAAAAGCAAGAATTCATTCTCCAACAGAATACGTCAGTATTCTTATTAATACTATTGCTATAAGGGCAAAGAAAATTGGAATGAAAGGAATTGCTGTCATTTTCCCAAATATGTAAAATGAGTGCAGTAAAGAAACCACATTGTTATGGCTGGCAATCATTAGCACTGGCAACACAGGCTTGTCTTGACAAAATTACAGTAGTAACAAACAATGTCTTGCCTTAAATAAAAATCTTCTGCTTTTGAAGCTTGCTGCTTTTACTTACACAAGAAGTTAGGCTTTGCTAGGTTGTTATTAGACCCAAAGTCTTTTGTTGTATGCTACTATGATTTGGTGAAGTTTTTCTTTTGTCAGCGTATCTTCCTCTAAAATGTTACTTCGTTAAATAACTAAAATGAAGCATTTTTCTGAGAACATACTTGTTGCTACAAAAATGAGACTGTGAGAGTAAAAAAAGTAAAAATCATAACATTTCAAAAATAATCACTTTGATTTCATAACATACTAATTAGCTGGCCTTGCCTACCACATTTAATTACCTGAAATGTGATGTGTTTGATCATTGAGATTCATGGTAAGCTCAGGGTTTTACAGTTCTGGAGAGATGAATTCTGCCAACTCAGACAAAGAGACTGGTATGTGGTTGGAGCTACTCTTGCTAAGAGAGCAAAGTCATCACCAGGGAAACAGAATGGGTGGGAGTGGGGTTGACTTGAGGTTCATGGCATCTTCAGCTGCTCTCCCAGTAGCAGCAGCAGTTGAATTGACTTCTTGTGCTTGGGAGAGCCAAAATAAGAGGAGGCCATACTCATTGTACTCTCCATGGCCACCACCTGCAGCTTCAGGAAATAGAATTTATGCCTTTGCACCAATTAAATTATATATTGTCATTGTTCTTTTTCAGAGGCTAGCTAAAGAAAGAGGCATGGTCAGTGGATGCTAACATCTTCATTTCTGAGAATTGCATAAATCCTTTTCCTGAAAAATTCTAAGCATTCCTATAAAGAAGAACAGATATTTATAGAAGGAAGGTGAGAAGGACTAGCTAGATTTTTCATTATATATGAATTTATATGTAATCCGTTCAATCTCTAGGTTTTAGGTTCTGGGTTTTTTTTTTTAGTATCCAGAATTTAAACTTCAGTATTCGTATATAATTTTTATTAGTTAGTAACCTCTGGACAAACTAAGAACACACACTAAGTATTGATGAGTCATTCTCTGAGCTCTTTCTTTTCTCCATATTTTTTACTTCTAGAATTATGAGGAATATAGCTATCTTAACTTATTGTTTCTGTTAATAGGCAACAGAGTTTAATTCAGCATAGACCTGGAAAGTATTTTCTGGTTTAACCACTTATTGTTGTCACCAGAGATACTAGGCTGGAATTTTCAGCAGGGACCACTTGAGAGCCACACACTTGAAATGAAAAAGGAAAAGAGCTGTTAGCAGAGAGTTTGAGAACTGTTTGAACCTGAAACAAGTTCTTACTCATGATCCAAGACTACCAGAATTTGATAATTTTTTTTTATAGATATTTTCCTTGAAACTACTGTGGTGAAAATTAAACATTTTGTTTCTGATTGCTAGAGTTAGGTTATTTGGTTGGAGGCTTTTGTTTGTTTGTTTGTTTTCCTTGTGTTTCTATATTTTGCTTTTTAAAAATAGCTATTTCCATTCTTTTGCCCATAGCTCCATTGCCATTTAAGATTCCCTCTGAGAATTTTTTTTCTTCTTTCTCTAAATCCTAAGTAAAAAGTAACCAGAAATAATTATTAAGAATATTTAAATTTCGGTGTGATTCAAAAAACATGATGGTGGATGATTCCTTTACAATCCTATGACAGAGGACTTTCTGAAATGTGGCAACATGCTGAATAATGAACCAACAGAAAATACATAAACCAAAAAAACTTACACTCCCTCCTTTTAAACAATACCTTAGAGATGGAATGTTTATCTTTACTTTGGGAAGTAGCTAAGAAAATGGACCACTCTTAGCTCGCTAGTGCCACTGATTTTTACAGGTACATGGTATTACTCTAGAACCTTTTCTGCTGGAACTTTCTGCATGGACCCTAGTGTGGAAGACATTTTTCTTTTAAATTACCATATCAAAGGTATATCTTGAAATGAAGAGGCAATAGATTTTGGTAAGCATTAAGTGTGGTCATGTTCATCCCTGGATGAAGGGATAGAATGTGTCCTCAGCAAGGTTGCTGATGATACCAAACTGGAGGAGTGGATTCACCTGAAGGCTGACATTCAGCAGGACCTTCATAGGCTGCAGATTTGGGTGGAGAGTATCCCAGTGAGGTTAAAGAAGGGCAAGTGTAGGGGGCTGCACCTGGGGAGGAATAACCCCAAGTACAGGTCAGGGGCTGACCAGCTGGAGAGCAGCTCTGTGGAGAAGACCAGGGAGTCTTCATGGATGACAAGTTGATATGAACCTGAAGTGTGCCCTTATGGCCAGGATGGCCAGTGGTATCCTGGGGTACATCGGGAGGAGAGTGGCCAGCAGGCCAGGGGAGGAGATCTTCCCCTTCTGCTTGGCCCTGGTGAGTCACTTCTGGAGTATTGTGTTCAGTTCTGAGCCCCTCAGTGCAAGGAAGACAAGGAAAACAGCTACTGAAAGAGTCCAGTGAGGCCATGAAGATGGTGAAGGGTCTGGATCATCTCTCTTGTGAGAAGAGACGGTGGGACCTGGGCTGTTCAGTTTGGAGAAGAGAAAACTGAAAGAAGACCACATTAATATATATAAATATCTCCAAGGTGGGTGTCAGGACTCTTTTCAGTGGGGCCCAGTGACAGGACAAAGAGCAAAGCCCACAAACCAAAAACACATGAGGAAGAACATGAACTAAGAACACATGAGGAAGTTCTTCTTCAACATGAGGAAGAACTGCTTTATGTTGAGGATGGCAGAGCACTGGAATAGGCTGCTGAGAGAGGTCATGGAGTCTCCATCTCTAGAGACATTCAAAACCCCCCTGGATGGGTGCCTGGGTGACCTGCTCTATGTGACTCTGTCTCTGCTGGGGGCTGGAGTAGATGAACTCTAGAGGTCCCTTCCAGCCCTAACTATTCTGTGATTCTGTGAAATGTGTAGGTGAAGGAGACATGCAATGAAACCTAAGAAATTATTTTTTCAGTTCCTGAGCAAACCATTAGAGATATGAAAAGGAAGGAGAGAACTTTCAAGTAATATACTACCTGGTTTACAACTGGTTTTGGTTTTATTTGTTTTTGTTTTTTTTTTTTGTTTGCTTGGAGTTTTTTTTGGCAAAAGTGGCTTGGAAATATATATCGAAATTGTTTCTTACAGTCTAGCATATGTTCTCAGTATAGTCAAATTAAAAAAACATAGAGAAACAAACCAAGCATGTTACTTGGAGGCAAATGTGGAAGAGATGACTAGGAAGGATGATTAAGAGGTAAATATAATGCATTTTTCTCCCAAAAGTTTGTTATCTACTTAGGTCTGTACAGAATGAATTAAAGATTGTATATGTGTAGGTTCACAATTTATATAAATTTATGATTATCAACTAACTGCTTGTCATCACAAATGGTTTTGTTCTTCCCAGGACCCCTTCAAGTTTAGTTATGAGGATCACAGATTTTCTACGGGATCAAAGAGGATGCCTGTTTTTCAGATGATAAATAAGATTACAAATATGCTTCTATTTTTATCCAAATCAGTGCTAAGTATCAATATGCAGAAGCAAGGCTTGCCATTGCATGGAACATCCATGGCAACTGAGAAAGGAAGACCATTTCCTGACTACTACTCCTGTGCTTTAACTACAAACCTCCTCTTTGCCTCAAATTGCTGTTCCCTTACTTGCACAGGAAGTCACACAAAAACTTCACTAAGTTCATGTGAAAAATGTACACAGTTCTGCTTTCCTTCTGCTTTTGTTTATTTACTTAGCTGGTGAAATGGAACAAGATGATAATAAATGATCGAACAAGATGATAATAAATCATCAAACAAGACTAAGAGAGAGAAATGGTTACACTCCTAAAGTCCAGGTTGTTCCACCTAGATGTCAAATGTTTGCAGCTAGACAAATTAATTGTTTCTGGGAGAACACTGATACATTGAACTTGGCGGGCTGTGACATTTTAATGTAATTGATCCAATGTATTCATCAAAATGTACTCAAAAACAATATGTAAGTGAGGAATCACAACTCCTACAGCTTTATGAGCTTTCTGGAGTGCCCAATGTAAGATTTCATCTATTCATCTATTCATTGAGTTATATCTCCATTTTTGAAGGAGCTTTTTTTTTTTTTTCCCTGTGTTGTGGATTCAAAGATGTTCATCGCCAGACACTTTCTGATGCCAATCCACCTTCACAAAGAGAAAGCTCATTTTCATGAAGAAGTTGTATTTTTCCCTAACGTTTTTGGAGTTGTACTCTCGACTCTACATATTGCAGAGAATATGATTATAAGACTTGTCTTTTCTCTAAGCTAAACAAATCATAATGATTGCTCCAACACTTTCCTAGTGAAACCTGAATCAAATCTTTTTTCACTCTTTTAAGGTATCTAGGTTGACTAGGTCATATGTTGCTTGAACTCAATACTCCCTTACTTCTTACTTACTTGATGCTGCTCAAAAGGTAACTTGGCTTTTCTGTGTGAAAAAATGGAACTTGCTTACACTTGTTTTATATTAACCTAGTTTTATTACATTCTTTGAAGTCACTGAAGTTTTACTAAAAATGCTGAAAGCAAACTGAGCGCTAAATTAAAATTACTTATTCAATTACTCATCTAGAGTCCTTTTTAAAAAGGAATCACTTAGAAGAGATGAGAGGTGATGGGTACAAATTACTCCTGTGGAGATTCTGATTGGACAAAAAAGGAAAATTTATTTCACAATGAGAACAATCAGCCATTTAGAATGATCTCTCAGGGAACTGCTGGATTCCCCAATAGTACACACTTTGTGCAGCAGTCAGATTCCAGACATTGTTCTTGAATCCCTCTTTTAGAGAGAATACAGCAGTTCAGGTCAACTAAAGGTGACAAAAATAGGTTCCACAACACACACATATGCAATTCAGTTTATTCCAATTGAATTGGGAGCTTTCTGTGTGATATGGTATCATATATGAGCAAAGGATGCAGCAACTGGCTGAAAAATTGGCCAGCTTCTCTCTTTTCAGTGACATATCTTATGGGTGTTACAAACTCTTTTAGATAGTGTACAGCTTTACTATGACATCTGAAGTCCTGTTCTGTATTGAAAGCAGAAACAAAAGTTACTGCTTCCTTCCCGTCCTCTCATTTTATTAAAAAATCTAATCAGTTTTGAGTAAAGAATTTAAAAAGTGAGTGTGGAAATGGAGAAGTATTAACATACAACAGAAAACATACTCAGAGTTGAGCTGGCAGGGGCAACAAAATTTTGGTCCTATTTATGTTGCACTATTACAGTCTGCATTTTGAGTTATATTCTAAGTTTTAGCAGGTGGTGATGAAGACAAAACTCTGTAACTCTTCTTAGGTGGTCGTACACCAGTTGAAAGTAGATTGGGTAAAAAGTTGTGATAAGTCAGAAGGTTGCAAAAATATAGAATATTATGGGCAGATAGAGTCAGCCAGGCTACCATTACATCATTTGACAAGTTAGTATAAAATTTTAGCTAAAAAATTTCGTGAGACTGAGGGAGTGGGAGACTTCTTTTGAAAGTCTCTGTGTCTTTTGTTGACATTTTAAAACTGAAATGTTTTTACTTTCTATTTTAAAATGAATTTTCATTTACCTCATTAAAAAAAAAAAAAAGGAAAAAAGTATCTACATGCTTAGGAAAAAAACCCCAACAAATAACCCTGAAGCTAAACATGAGCCAATCATCAATAATTAATAATTCTAACTTCAATAAGTGGAGAAAACTGGGGATAAGTATTGCTGATACTGTATTGCTCTAATACAGTAAAATCCACAAACCCATTAGTTAATTGCTGCTGAAAAGATTTAATGAGATTTTATAGAAATGCTAATTTAAATAGCGTAAGTGAAAATTACCAAAATCACACTTTTTCAAACAGTTCATACGTGATGAACCAACAGACAATAGGCTGGCTTCTGAAGCTTATATTTTCTTAAAACAAGATTTGCTCTTGATGCTCACTATGTTTTATTCCTCTATAGAGTGACTACCCAAATATGGAGACTAAGCTGTTAGTGACTCAGGTTCAAGTAAGGTAAGTCTAAACACTTTTACCCTGTCATGAACCTAAGTGTTTCATATTTTAATTGACAACATTCACATCGTTGAGCTTTTCATTTAGACTTTGATAAAATCTGCTCAGAAAGGCAGATGGCGGGCTGTTATTTTTAATTCACAAGCAATGTTAAATATATGCCATATGTTATAGAACTTTTCAGGCACAGTCTTTTGAATGCTATCACAATAAACTTGAAAAATTACATAAAAAGGAAATCTGACAGAGAGCAACACTCTTGCAGTTTACATTTTTGAAAAAGGAAATAAAAATGATCAGACTTCCTTCGTGGAAAAATATAATTACTCAAATCACCAATCACTGAGGCATCAATATTGGTGCAGAAAGGAATTATATGTGGGTTTCACATCTAGGAAAGAATCTCTGCATGCACTACACGCATTAACTGAGATGTTTCCTTGTAAAGAAAACTTTCATGATATTTTGCAGTACTGTATGTAGGCAGCTTCATGTGTAGGTTAGTAATAGTAATAAAAAAAATGGGCAAAGTAAAAATAGTTTTTAGCATAGTTTGAGGTCACAGCTGTTGTCAGAAGAGACTTTCAAGCCACTGCTTCCCTAGACTGGGAGCTGTGGGAGCTGTAGCAGCAATTGTAAAGCAACTCTGAAATACTTTCTTTTTCAATAAAATACACCTAATATGGCAGCCCACAGTCGGCGGTAGTGAAGAAAAGTATGCTGGGCTTCAGTAGCTAGTAGGAGGCCCATGTTTGAAAACATTGCATCCAGCATGTTCCTGAATTGCATGTGGACTTCTGGCCTCTGAGCTTTCAGGAGCAGCTCAAAGAGGTAGACAAGGCTGTATGTGCAACAACAACCTTTTGAATTCACTGTGATACAGAGCATGAGATGTCTCCCAGGGAGGGAAAAACATCCCCGCAGGTCAAAGCTGGGGAGAATGGTGTCTTAAAAATGTTTCTGTGTGTGAGCAGAGGATGCAACCTCACAAATCTAGTGATTAGTCGTGCCTGAAACTCTCCCTGAAGAGTCCAACTACCAGCACTGAAAAGGGAGCACATTCAGCAGCTCCTGTGGACCCGTGATCAGTCTGGACTAGGATGGTGAAAGTGTCAGGATGGTGAAAGGCTGTCATGAGCAAGCATTGTTTATTTGGTCTTCTGTTTTGCATGGTAAAGTTGCTCGGGTCCTGAATTTATTCAGCTGCTGAAAACTGCTTGAAGCCACTGGAAGTGAATTTTTAAAGCAATGGTATAAATGTATGTGCAGAATGCCAAGAACATTTCTATATAGTGTAGAGATGGATGAATTATTCATTATGAATTATTCATAACACAATTTTTGACATTTTTCTGGAATAAATTTCCATTTTTTTTAATTATTCACAACATCACCAAATAATTCCTGAACTTTTCATTACCAATCATCAGAACACTTTCATAGGTTCTTGGTTTCTTTTTTCATTACTCATCTTATTCAATGATGCATGATAAATCCAGCCACTTCTGTAATTTTTAATATCTTAGGCCACAAAACCAGTAAACAAATGAGATCCAGTACTGCTATGAAGGCTGTTAGAGGAAAGTGCATAACATTTCCTTTTTAAAAATATTTCTTTTTGTAAACACTCTTGTACAAGACTATATTCACAGAGGTAAATTTGGTTATAATGAGACACCTATCAGTTGAAATGGTTTCCAAAGTACTGGCTGGCATTACCATTTCTTAAATGGAATTGATCTAAATCTAGTTTTCAGGTACGCGTGGGATTAGTTAATTAAACTCAAGTGAAGACATATGACTGCACAAAGTGAGTAAGAAAGAAATTAATCCAGAATCAGAACCCATCTTCAGTGGGGTTCAGCTGTAAATAGGAGAACAAGTATAGATTCAGGGCTGTACAGTGGTTAGAGTCTAGAAATTGCATGTAAAGCACTACAGAAGAGATCTACATCTTTCTATCAGCCCTCTACTTGGTATGTACCTGCAAAACTGATACTGAAACATTAGAGCTTTTGAGACTTACCAGTAAGAAAAGCCAAAAAAGGTAAAAAATATCACAAGTAGCTCCAGTCAATGAACTTTAGGTCTGGTGGCCACTTTAGACTACATCGTTAAAAGCACCAGTCACATATAAACTCCCCTAGATGCTCTGAGCTAATTCCCATCTTTCCAAGTTAAGTGGTCGGGTGAATATAAATAAGAATTAAAAAAAAAAAAAGATAAGAAATACAACCTTTTCTTGCCCAGTTTCCATGGAAATGAAAGTGGAAAGACTGCTGGCAGTCTTTAGCTGAGTGTGAGAACTCTCGCTTGCAGATGTCAGTTCCTCACTCTTCGGTGAAAACTGCAAGTGTTGGTTGAAAAAATCAGCTGCAAATGATATCTTCAAAACTCTGTGGATTTAAAAAAAAAGTTGATAAACTAGCTTTAAGATGGGAGCATTTAAAATGTAAAAGTCTTTACATTTTCATCCACCTGGATGCTGAGACACATTCCTTTTATAAGCAAAAATAGCAGTGACTACATTACCAGTTACTATCTTCTGGATTTCCCTTTGGCTCAACAGTTTGAATTGATTACTTTGCTGAGTGTGCTGAAAGCCTTCCCCACATAAAGGAGGCACATAGCTTGTTATTGGTTTAGTAAAGCACTCATGGATTCTGTTTTGATATGGATTGCTAAGATTTACATTAATTTAAATATAACAGGGAAATAAATGGATCCAGTTTTAAATCAAGATGTGATTGTTTGCATATAATATATTTCAAGTAAAGATTACTAACATATTTGAAATAAAGTTTGAGAAACTTTCTCAATGTCTTGAAAGAGTCACACAGTTTGGACCCAAGTTTAGAGTTGTTAAAGTAAATTGTTTAATGTAAAATAAAATAATTAAATAAATATTTCCCTTCATATTACAAAAAAGACCAGAAACACTTGTCAGTTATATCCAGTGCACATTCTCTACAGCCTACAAAAACTCTTCTCAATGCATTTATTCCACTCTGTATCTCAACAGGCAGTTTACATGGAGAATAATGACTGTGAGGAATTTTCCTGAAGATCACAGTCTTAAAGACAGATAGGATGTTTTTTAAGTGATACAATATTTATTATAGAAATGCATAATTTCCCCTGGAATGACTGTCTGCTACTGGGCTAAATGAGTAAGCAACCAACCCATTCACAAGCAGCATCATTAGGAGCTGAGGCAAATAAGCCGCTGATCTTGTTTGCTCTGTACACTGAAGCCTTGAGACTAGTTTTCCCTTTTTTCCTTACACATTAATTCAGTTTTTGTGGCTGCTGTGGCAGGTGGAGTATTTTATATTCTCATCTCATTAATCAGGTGTGGGTTACTGAGGAAATTATAAATACCTGTTCAGGAGAGAGAGACAGTATAATCCATAGCAAACCAGCTGTAGCACCATGAGTCTGCTATGGAACAAAAACCTTGGTAACACACCCCAAATATTGTGAGGCATCTGTGAGGGAGCAGTATCACTTATGCAATGAACAAGATTATCACTTAAACCATGTGAATATAAGAGAACAGAAAACAACACTGTAGTAAATTTTCTGATTGTATGGTGACGAGTACAGCTGAGTTTAACACACAAAATCTCCCGGTCTCCACTTCATGGTATGACTCAGAGAAGCTATTGTTTTAATTCTCTGAACTGATGCAATACACAATTACAAATTCTTCTTTTTTCTCATTTTAAATTATAAAATAAAAATAGAAGAAACTTTTCTACAAGCTTTTATTTTACTTCCTTTTTAGCTATACTGACTTCAAACTACCAAGATCAATTAGCAATTACCCAGAAAAGAGATTTAGTTAAATCATTGTATGCTTATTTGGTTGTAGGCTTATGTAGACAGAAGCACTAGAAATGAGAATAAAACCACTGCAGAAGAGCAGAGGAACTTCACTAGTGGGGTTCTGCAGGGCTCTGTCCTAGGGCCAGTTTCCTTCAACAACTTCAAAAACAACTTGGATGCAGAGCTGGAAGTAATACTGAGTCTGCTGATGACACTAAACTGGGAGAGCTGTTCACTCCCCCAAAGGCAGAGAGTCCCTGCAGAGAGACGTAGATAAACTAGAGAGATTGGCCATCACCGTATGAAGTTTAACGAGGACTAGTGCTGGGTTCTGCACCCAGGATAACCCTGGATGTACAGACACACCAGGGAATGAGAGGCTGGAGAGAAGGACTGTGGAAAGGGGCCTGGGGGTGCTGGTCAGTGGCAAGTTGAACATGAGCCAGCAGTGCCCTGTCCTGAGGAGCAACAGGGACAGCATCACCAGCTGGGCAAGGGAGGGGATTGTCCTGCTCTGCTCTGAGCTGGGGCAGCCTCATCCTGAGTCCTGTGTGCAGTTTTTAAAACAGATATTACCCTGTAAGAGAGCACCCAAAGGGAGGCCAAGAGGATTGAAAAATAGTTGGAGATAAATCTTTTGAGGAGAGGCAGAGATCTCTTGGTTTGCCCAGCCTGGAGAAGAGGATACTGAGGGGAGACCTCATTGTGGTCTCCAACATCCTCATGAGGGGAAGTGTAGGGGCAGGCAATGGTCTCTTCACTCTCATGGCCAGTGATGGGACTTGACGAATAACATGGAGCTGAGTCTGGGGAGGTTTAGGTTGGATATCAGGAAAAAGCTTTTCCCTCAGAGGGCTGTTGAGCACTGGAACAGGCTCCCCAGGGAATTGGTCACAGCGCCAATTTGTCTGAACTTAAGAAGTGTTTGGACAACACTCTCAGTCAAAAAATGTGATTCTTGCGTTGTTGTGCACAGGGCCAGGAGTTGGACTTGATGGTCCTGGTGGGTCCCTTCCAACTCAGAGTATTCTGCTGTTTTGTGATTGCAGACACATTCTGCCTGCTAAAGAATACACTGAGGGTATACAGGACAGTATATTGTTTTTGCTGTTTTTTTTTACTAAATGTCAGTACAGCAGGCATTTAGAAGATATTTTGCCATGTATGAACTTCCACTGAGAGGGATGAAGCTGCTAAGTGATCTAACTAGTTTGGAGTGATGTAGTTTTAACCAAGTTCATAGACTGTAATCAAAAAGCAGTTTTCAAAAAGGAGCTCCAGAAATCTCCTTCTTTTTTTTTCACCATATACACTACCTCATAGTCACCAGCTCCCTATCTATGTCTTGCTATCATTGTGTGCCTGTTCTCCTTCTTCCTACTTGTTAGGGGTTCAAGTCCATTCCCTTGAAACAAACATTCTTTTAAGTGATGCTCATGATGGGATAGGTCAGCATATCTGCTCCTGCTAGGGTTTGTGGAATTAACAACCATGGAACACACTGACTTTTTTGAACTGTATTTCCTTACAGCAAAACTGAAGCTCACCTTCCCTGGGTAGCTGAGCTATGTCATTGTCCATAGTAAAATCAGTAAGTGATTCAGGCCTTTGTTTCTTTCCTGAGGCTTATTGAAACTGTCTTTACTCTTGAAGGTCAGTGTTTCCAACAAAAATGTTTCTTTTTCATCTCTCTTCAGAATGTCCTCCAAGCCATTTGTAGTTCTTTCTCCTTGTCCTCTCTCTTCTAGACCCTTTGCATTCCTTATTTCTTCATACTTTTTTTTTAGCAGGAGTCTTGCATTGATGCTGTGGTGATTTTTTGTCTTTTATTTTATATACCTTTTATATATTCTCTGTATGCTTAACTTACATATTTGTAGCCTGATACTGTAACTTAGTTCTGGTATTTCCTGAGGCAGGAGGACAAAAGCTTCTAAAAGTCTCCCCACTGGAGGCCTGAAGCCTTATGCTATCTTGGCTCTCCATGGGAACCAATACTGGAACCAGCTCTCTAGGACATATTTTTGTAAACGTGGATACAAGGATAAAAGTCTTAGCTGAGGGGGGAAGATGCTAGAAGTTCACAGAATAGGGGGACATTACATTATCTATTAAACTTCTCATTGGGGAATCTTTGTTAGATATGCTAATTTGCAAAGTCTACAAAAATTGTGTATGTTTCACATGCTGAATTTTTGGCATTTTCCACCTTGTCGAGTTGTTCACCATAAGAATCCTTATCAAATGAGGTAAAATCCCTTTCATTCCCTTAAGCATGTCTGGCTCATAATTTTAGGACCAGAGAATAGGGCATCACCGTAAGTGAAACCTTAGTTTGAAATACTCTTCTCTCAGTTGATTTTTTTAGGACGCTTTTCACAACCTGAATGCAGCATTCAGGAAAAAAAAAAATGTAATCTGATTCCATGCTCTGAGGTATGAAATGACTTTTTGCTGGTAGTAGGGAATAGCTCCCTATCTCCAACTTACACTGTACAATATTTCTTATTTACCTGAACATAACTTTTGAGTGAGACTGCAACAGGAGACTGTACAGGGGGAGAGGATATGCCTAGTCCTCACTCATTTACCTTGGACTTCGCGTGACCAGGGGGTTGATACAGCATGGTTTGTTATAA